>CM040810.1:855000-890000 GCA_022829025.1 Squalius cephalus
TCGTTCACAGCATCATCAAACTTCGTCTTCATTATTGTTTTGAAAATGCGAACTCTGGCGGCGAAAACTTACAGATTGCACCTTTAACTGAAAAGGGGAATCTCAATTAATATCACTTACTCATTATCACTTAATATCTTCCCCCATTAGGAGGATCCTTCCACAAGCCTTCACCTGGAGAACCCGCAGAAGACCTTCATCTCCACCGCTGTGGTTATTAATGTTCAGAGCGAGTTATAAAGCATGCCTTGTGTGATACGGTGAAAGTGAAAACATGTCCACCCTCACCAACACACAGATCATCTTTCAGCTTCATCACCGCAGAGACAAAGAGCGTCTGTGTTCTCCGAGATTACGAGTCTCCCGTCTGTCAAGCCCTTCAGCCGCAACCAACACCGCGAGAATCTGACTTTCATATGCAGTGACTATGAAGAAATGCATTCGATTATATGAGGAATTAATCTGTTGAAAAAGATAAATCTGCATTGTTCTCCGTTTCCAAGCCGAAATGCAGAAACACTTTACTTTCACGGAGTGTGTAATAAAGATCTTTGGGTCACACGTTACAATAAGGTTCATTAGTTAACATTAATTAATGTTATTTAACTAACATGAGCAATACATTTGTTACAGTATTTATTAATCTTTGTTAATGTTAGTTAATAATAATCCAGCTGTTCATTTTGTTCATGTTAGTTCACAGTGCATTAGCTAATGTTCACAAGATTTTAATAAAGTATTAGTAAATGTTGAACTTAATATTAACTAAGATTAATAAATGCTGTAGAAGTGCAGTTCATTCAGTTATACTTTATTTTACAGTGTCCTTGTTACATGTACTTACCATAGTAATAACAGTAAATTATGCATAATTACATGCAACTAACCCTCAACCAAACCCTAACCCTATAGTAAGTGCATGTAGTTCATTAATATAACTGTACTTAAATATATAATTACACTGTAACAAAGACAGCTTAAATTAAGTGTAACCGTTCATTCTTAGTTCAACTAAGGTAGTTAATTAATGCTAACTAATGAACCTTATTGTAAAGTCACAGCGACCGGACATGAAGAGGTTAAAATAACTCTGCTTTTCAACAGCTTCAACAAACTTTGCTTTTACTCACAACATTTTAGCAAACTTGGATTTTCATTCCCAGAGAAACTTTACGTTCAACATTTGCGTTCGCTCAAAGAAAATCTTGCATTCGCTTACAAGACTTGTGCATTCCTGAGAAACCTTGCGTTTATTTGCAAGTCTTGTGCGTTCCCTGAGGAACACCGTCCTGACATGAAGCGTGAGTGACAGAGGTTAAACTAACACTGCTTTTCAACAGCTTTACATGATCTAGCTCTCTCTTTCTGTTCCAGTATATCATTCTGCTGTCGTTCTCTGAGGCCAGCCGAGCGCAGGTTACCCAGACCCTGTGTGAGGTCACAACCAGACCCTGTTTTCTGGGGCTCTTCGGAAAAATTTTACATTTGTTTTTTGTTTTTTCTTCATTGGAATGGTAAAAAACTTGGTAAAGGTGTTGGCACTTGCTGTGTGAACACAAAGAAAATCATGGATATGATTCATAAAGGTTTAATGGTCCTGAAAACAATAGTCCCACTTGAGCTCCTCGCGGTCAGAAACGAGCGCATTGGAAATGAATGAGACGAGTTTCCTCTAGTGGAAGCGTTTGGTACTGCAGCCGAACAACATCTCACTGAAAGATCATTTATGAGATATCAAGCTCAAATTTTGAACACAACTTGTTTAGATTTATGGCTCACAGTTCTAGAGTAAAACATGTTAAAGGGATACTCCACCGTTTTTTCATATTAAACTATGTTATTCCCTTAACAAAGACGAGTTGATGCATACCTCTCTCGTCTCAGTGCGTGCACTTAAAGGAGAACTCCGGTCAATTTTAACATTGAGCTCATTTTTTTGTACATTTGGAGTGCTGTCAGTACAGAGAACAACGACAAAAATCTGTGTTGCCTACACCGAGTTATTCTATTTTTAAAATTTGCACCCTGTTGACTTCAATGGGGCAAGTACTAAACCTGCTTTTAGCCTCTTAACATCCTTGATGTGTCATTACAAGTGCACAGGTCATGTGAGTGATTCCTTCTGAGTGAACGCGAGTGAGTCTGACTGCAGTAGATGTGAAAGATATGTATAAAAATGATGTTATTTAAGCCAGCGCAAATACCTGTGTTTACAACCTGTTTTCGGTTGAAGTCCACAGTAGTCGATTGCAGAGTTCACACGCATAGGTTTAATACCTATGATCACGCGCGTGAACTCGGCAATCGACTACTGTGGACTTCAACCGAAAACAGGTTGTAAACACAGGTATTTGCGCTGGCTTAAATAACATCATTTTTATACATATCTTTCACATCTACTGCAGTCAGACTCACTCGCGTTCACTCAGAAGGAATCACTCACATGACCTGTGCACTTGTAATGACACATCAAGGATATTAAGAGGCTAAAAGCAGGTTTAGTACTTGCCCCATTGAAGTCAACAGGGTGCAAATTTTAAAAATAGAATAACTCGGTGTAGGCAACACAGATTTTTGTCGTTGTTCTCTGTATTGACAGCACTCCAAATGTACAAAAAAATGAGCTCAATGTTAAAATTGACCGGAGTTCTCCTTTAATCGCTCTAGCGCGCGGCGCAGTAAAAAGTCACGCTTGATCCTCTTCCTCTCACTTCTGTCAATAGAACAAACGTGATTTTTAACTGCGCCGAGTCGAAGTGCTCCCAAAAGTGCTATTCCGCCATACATTATAGTTATCCTTTGTAACCCGCTTAGAAAAGCGCCACGTTTTATTTTGTGTCACCATACTTGGTCGTATAACTACTCGTGTAACTGTTTTTAAATAGGGAAAATGTTGATGTGTTTGGTCACTTCTAAATTCAGTGCTGTTAGATACCATTGAATATACTGGGCTAAGTGCTAAAGTGTCACCGCGCGCCAGAGCGATTAAGTGCACGCACTGAGATGAGAGAGGTATGCATCAACTCGTCTTAGTTAAGGGAATAACATAGTTTAATATGAAGAAACAGTGGAGAATCCCTTTAATGAAAATGTATATTTCATATAAATTTTTTTAAATAGTATTTATGCACATTTTTCATAACAATAAACGTAAAATTCTGTAACTTTTTTTAAGTTCACTTTTTAAAACTTTTCTCACTTCAGCAATAATCTGCCACGTGTCGTCTTTGAAAAGAGATCAAACTTCAGTCTGTCGCTCTAAAGCGTTCAAGATTTACCACAGTTTAAGTTGGAAATGTAATTTTCAGGTCTATGCTCAAAAAGTGAATAACTGGATTATAAATACAGCGTAAATATAATTTAGTACCATAAAATCCCCTAAAAATACAAAATATTACATAAAAAACATTATCAAACTAAAATATAGTACATTAATTTAATTGAAACAAAAATGTAAAGATATTTGGTCATTTTTGACCGACACGTGAAGAGAGTAAAAAGAGGAGTGTGAGGTTTCAGCCAGAGCCGTCCCCCTCCAGAGAGATGTTATCACTTAGAAAATCTTGCATTCGCTTACAAGACTTGTGCATTCCTGAGAAACCTTGCGTTTATTTGCAAGTCTTGTGCGTTCCCTGAGGAACACCTTCCTGACATGAAGCGTGAGTGACAGAGGTTAAACTAACACTGCTTTTCAACAGCTTTACATGGTCTAGCTCTCTCTTTCTGTTCCAGTATATCATTCTGCTGTCGTTCTCTGAGGCCAGCCGAGCGCAGGTTACCCAGACCAGACCCTTCTTCCCTCTCCAGAGAGATGTTATCAGCCGGACTGTGTGTGTGTGTGTGTGTGTGTGTGTGCGCTGAGAGACAGGAATGCTCTCGCTCACCTGGATCTCCTTATTCTTCGTCTGCAGGCCTGCGTTCAGATCCTCCTCCTCCTCCAGACGGCTGCTGACGCTGCTTATCTCCACATCTTTCCTGACAGAACACAGACGGGAGAGGGAACGTGAGGACGGGAGTGACAGCGCTAATTCAGCATGCGTCGTTTGCTAGCCGTATCCGATAAACGTCAGACGTGTCTCAGGTTATTAAAAGTGCCAGTCAACCCCAGCACGACATCTGAAGGATTATTGATGGATGTAGACTGTGAATTGTCCTGTACTGTATGTTGTTTTTTAACAAAAGCCCCTTTAAGGCAAGCCGGTTCACTCGACGGACACCTTGGCAACACCCGGCACTGATATTTATATTGCGCACGCAAGAACAGCTCCCGTCAACATAAGCCTGTTGCTAAGGGAACAGGAAAAATATAAGATGGGAGGACAGAATTATATTTCAATGCTTTTATGTTCTTTTTTTTTAAAAATGTACATTCTCCAGTAAAAGTATTGCATGCACACTCTGCATTCACTTACAAAATGTTTGCATCCGAAGAAATGTCTGCGTTCCACAAAGAAACTTTGAATTCCCCAACAAAACTTTTGCATCCCAAGAAACTTTTGCATTCCCAGAGAAATCCTTGCAAAACTTTTGCATTCTGCAGTAAAAGTCTTGCATTCCCTCACCAAACGTTTGCGTTCTCTAGTAGGAGGATTGTGTTCCTCCGAGAAACACTGCGTTTGCTTGCCAAGGCATCGGAATAGTTATAGTTTTATGCAGTTTTGCGAGCAAACACAAATGTTTACTACAGAAAGGTTTTACTGGAAAAATCAAAAGCTTTGAAATAAAGTATTTTTCTCCCATCTCCCATGTTCTCCATCACGTCTCCTTGGCTCAGGGGCTCTGAACATTTACACCTAGAAAACATGGAAACTGTAGCCGTGTTTCAATTACCCTTCAAACTGCACGAATTGAAACTGAAAATTGAAAATACGGCCGGTGGAAACATGTAAATGTTGCAAAAAATCCCATTTATCGCAAAAAGTTTTTACGCTCGCATGAGGTGCTTTTCCAGGCAATTCAAAAAATATTTTGCAAAACTGCAATGGAAATGTTTTTTTTTTCTTTTTATTTACAGGTCACCTATACGTAAAAGTCGATCATTCTTAAAAGATGACGCGGTGTGTTTGGACAGAAGACGAGACAGAGTTCTTTATTAAACTACTTAAAGACAACAGAATTATGGGAATACAGGATTCTAAACAGCAAAGAAATGGCACAATTTTTCAAGAGCTTGAAGCAGAAATGAGGGAGAAACACCAGAAACTCCTCGTCCGAGCCGCTCCCAGTATTAAGGGTCTTTCCTTGCCATTAAAGCTTGAATAAAACACCTGCGTCTCCTTCCATTAATAATAATGTCTAGTGCAGTGGCTGATATTTACATAAACCGACCAACAGCCATTGTCATGATTTTTGGAATGACTTAAAATTGACTTAAATTTGTGAAAAATGTTGTTTTAGTTGCATAACATCGGCTAATGGAAACATGTCGTTTTGCAGATTTTATTGACATTTAGAAAATATTGCATAAGTTTTGCACAAATCTGTAATGGAAACCAGGCTATTGAGATACTTTAAAATAAGAAATAAAGTCATACAGTCAGATAGAAAGCTAAACTGTGGCAAGTAAAGCAGTAATTGTGAGATATAAAGTCACATTGTGAAATATGAAGTGATGAAGTCAGATATTACATCACAGTTATGAAAAATAGAGACTGGGACTGAAAGTCGCTAATACAAGAAATAAAGTGACAAAGTGAGATATGAAATGGCAACTGTGAGAAATAATCACAAATACCTTTTTTTATAGGTGTAAACAGGTTTCCAGTCTCTAAGAAAGACTCAAATCTCAAGTTTTAAAGGGATACTTCAGGATTTAGCATTAAGCTTTGTATTAGTAGAAAACCTGTAGTATTTTCGAATTACCGTGCTTTCCACCCTCATGTCCCCCTGAGATGAGATATTTATGTATTTTTTGTCTGGAAAAAATCTTTTTTTTTTTCTGGCCAGAGGCGAGAGACTACAGCCAGTAGGAGGCGCTGTCCCGCATGTGTTCACCCCGCCCATAGAGGGAGCTCACTCACAGAATGTACACAGTGTCAGCCGTCTTTCTTTGGAAGCTAAGCTAACAGGCTCTTGTTCTGTGGAGAAAGCTGAGTAGTAGGGGTTACCATCCTCTTTTTCCCGGACATGTCCGGCCGTCGAGATCGTCCACAATGTCCGGGATTCGGCTTTTGCTTTCTGCGGTCGCCATTCATTGTTTACATGCACACCTTTTGTTTCAATCTCACTGAATTCATTCCGATTGGTGAATCTGAATGTAGTGTTTACATGAACGCTAAACGGGTGATCGGTTGATGTGCGTTTTAACATTGCTAAGAAAATTCCTGCTCCTCCGTGAGAGATACGAGACCGGTGCGTCTCACAGGTGTCGGTCGTCAGTAATCACGCCACCGGCCTCGCGCCGTTCTCCCGCGCCCCTCAGCCTCGTCCTGCTCGCCACAGTGAACATGATGAATGGCGACTGTAGAACGCAAAAGCCGAATCCCGGACATTTTGGGGCGATCTCGAAATCCTGGGCAAACTCGTCACGGAGTCTCACTCGGTCTCACTAGTAGCCTAGTCTTGTTGTTTTCAACTGCACTCTCTTACCGTTAGGCGTGGCTTGGGAGTGGCCTCATAGGGCAGCGAAGCAAGTGCATTCTGGGAGGTGTTGTCTTTCATCCACATGAGCCAAAAATACATTTTCTGGCTTTTCTCAGTCTAGAAAGCTCCAAATTCAAAAATAATTTCACATTTCTTCTACATAAATGACCCATTTTAAATACACATTCATCTTTCCAGAGGTGAAGTACCCCTTTAAGTGTTGGCCAAGATTGATTTTCAATATCATATTTCATCAAATCAACCATAACCAAACGGGTCATGCCTCCATCAGAAAGCTGATTGTCTTCTGTTCCTACAACCACTATATCGAGAAGTCATGATCCCCCCCCCCCTCTCTCTCTTTCATACGGTCTCTGCTTTTAACCCTTAATTACTTTAAATATTAAAATCTGAAGGAAGGAAGGAAGGAAAGAAGGGATATTTATAACAATTTACTTTTTTCTTCT
Source organism: Squalius cephalus (assembly GCA_022829025.1). Lineage (NCBI taxonomy): Eukaryota > Metazoa > Chordata > Actinopteri > Cypriniformes > Leuciscidae > Squalius > Squalius cephalus. The sequence continues at coordinate 862,050 of CM040810.1, forward strand.
CATTGGGCCTCCATGAAACAGCTGGTTTTGGTTTCTTCAGAATAGACACCGTTCTGCAAGCTAACAAGCCTGAACAGCTCCAGGAGCCCGGAGGCTTTATCTCATCAAAGCACTGCGAGCGCAGATCATGTTATAGACAAGAGCCATCCAAACATCTGTCTCACTGATAGATCGTCTTCATTTTTTACACTCCGCTCGGAGACATCGAATATCTCAGGGCAAGATCATTTGCTTCAATGCATTAATATATGGACGTTTATTCTCCACTGACAAGTTCAGGGATTCCCAAAATTCTTCAAACTATTTCAAAAGATAATTAATTAGGAATGCATGATATATCAGCCACTATATCAATATCGGCTGATATATGTTATTTATATTTGTATCAATATATTTTTATTGTTATCGTTATCGGCCTGATAAGAACATTTGGCCGATATATTAAAGCTGATCAATAGTGTATTATCTCCTTCAGCTGAGACTCTTCAGATGCCACTGTTCAACATGATGGGTTTGAACTGTTTGAAATATGATTGAATCACTTCAAAAAGGAAAATAGAGTTCAGTGCAACATATTGTCATATCGGCTACATAACATTATCATGAGAACATTATTAGAATTGTGTGATTGGGACATGATGAGACTTTTGTTTTTGTAATCAGAATCTCAAAAATTATATATAAATTTGGATTTAGATTTATCGGCCAATATATCGGTATTTAAGTATAAAGAATTATCGGTTATCAGTATCAGCCATGTTTGTTATTCAAAGAATTGGTGCATCCCTATAATTGATTCATCAGTGAAATAGATATGAAGTGAAGTTCTCCAGTGTTTGTAACGCACCTCCTGATCATCTCCTCCAGACTGGCCCTCATCTTGCCGATCTCGGTCAGGTTTTCCATGCCGTTCCTGCCGTCTCCCTCCAGCCTCCTCCTGCTCTTCTCCAGATCTGTCCTGTGTTTACGCTCCTGCTCCAGAAGATCCTCCAGCTACAGGACCAAATCATAGAGAAGGGACGGTTGAAACCGGGCCCCCAACATCAGTTTTAGAAGCACTATTCTAGTATCACACACGGGACATTCTAAAACACTTAACGTGTGTAGACTACGTGGCTTAATGTAATAAGACAGTGTTATTAAAAGACCAAACTCAGTAAACATCATACTAATAAAGTATACCATGTACAGAAAAAAAAACGCAATACGTTTAATTACACGTTAAGCATTTCCCTCTCATAGAAAGCCATAAAAAGGAAACGCTTAAAGGATGCAAAATTCACTTTTATATGGTGTTTGCAGTGTGTGGACACACACAACCACCATACAATGAAGAAATCCATTCACTCCTTTTTTTTTTTAATCTTCCAAAAGTCGAAACACTCTCAAAAATCAAGCCGTTTGGATTTTCTGAGCACTATGATGTCATAATGCTCATGCTCCGCCCACAACCGCTGACGGACTGTCCCGTATTAGCATATTTCCACCCCCAGCCATGTGTATACTGTCCGTCAAGACATCACTTTATGTGTCTTGTGTTGACGCCCCACGGAAGAGAGGGGGGGGGGGGGGGTGAGCAGTTGCTCATTATCATTTAAAGAGACATGCAACGAAACGGGTCGAGCTGTTTTTGAGGAGGTAAAGGGTGTTTTACACAACCATTGAGGAATTTTAACCAAAGTATGTTACAAACTTTACATGAAGACCCTAAAGAATCATACCAACTTGTGGAAAATGAGCATCTGATGACCCCTTTAACATGGCTTAATGTAATAAGACAGTGATAAAAGTAATGCATTACTTTTCTTAAAAAGTAACTAAGTCACACAATTAGTTACTTTTTGAGTGAGTAACGCAATATTGTAATGCATTACTTTTCTAAAAATGTAGCTAAGTCACGCAATTAGTTACTTTTTGAGGGACTAACGCAATATTGTAATGCATTACTTTTCTAAAAATGTAGCTAAGTCACGCAATTAGTTACTTTTTAAGGGAGTAACACAATATTGTAATGCATTACTTTTCTAAAAAAGTAGCTAAGTCACGCAATTAGTTACTTTTTGAGGGACTAACGCAATATTGTAATGCATTACTTTTCTAAAAAAGTAGCTAAGTCACACAATTAGTTACTTTTTGAGTGAGTCACGCAATATTGTAATGCATTACTTTTCTAAAAAAGTAACTAAGTCACGCAATTAGTTACTTTTTAAGGGAGTACCGCAATATTGTAATGCATTACTTTTCTAAAAAAGTAGCTAAGTCACGCAATTAGTTACTTTTTAAGGGAGTAACGCAATATTGTAATGCATTACTTTTCTAAAAAAGTAGCTAAGTCACGCAATTAGTTACTTTTTGAGTGAGTAACGCAATATTGTAATGCATTACTTTTCTAAAAAAGTAACTAAGTCACGCAATTAGTTACTTTTTAAGGGAGTAACGCAATATTGTAATGCATTACTTTTCTAAAAAGTAACTAAGTCACGCAATTAGTTACTTTTTAAGGGCGTAACGCAATATTGTAATGCATTACTTTTCTTAAAAAGTAACTAAGTCACACAATTAGTTACTTTTTAAGGGAGTAACACAATATTGTAATGCATTACTTTTCTAAAAAAGTAGCTAAGTCACACAATTAGTTACTTTTTGAGTGAGTAACGCAATATTGTAATGCATTACTTTTCAAAGTAACTTCCCCCAACACTGTTCTGGACCGCAGACACAGACTCACATCTTCCGCCTGAAGCTTTAGCTTGGCTTTCTCTTTGGTCAAGAGGTTCACCTTCTCTTCCTCGCACTGCAAGTCCTCGATGGCCTGCTGCAAAGATAAAACAGAGAATCTTATGAGTCTGTCGAGCAGATGTGGCATAAATCTGACCAGGATGCTTTCATTCGCCCGATCACACAAGATGTCAGAGGAAGCATGATGTCTTAATCAAATCAGACCCTTAAAGGCACATTCATTCCTATCTAAAGCAAAGCAAAGCAAACAAAAGTGCAAACCACACCGCGCCAACCCAACACTTTGGGTTTTGACTCCTTGAATGAAGAGCTCAAATAACAATCTGACAACTCTGGCAACCGGGTTGAGAAGGTAAAACCACCGGTCGTAAATCACACAGATGAGCTGCTACTGTTAGACATCTGGCTTACGTTACTCAACACCGCTCGTAGAGTTTTATAGAGCACAAAAGAGATCGAGAGAAGAGAAAAAGACACTTCTTGACTCTCCAAGGTGAACTAAACGTTGCTCTGCATCAACATGAACACAAATACTGTACAGCAGCGGCCAATGAAGGGAGGATGTTCGGAGGGGAAAATGTTTTATATTTTTTAAATATTTTAAATATGAGCAAAGAATAAAACACAACTTGGTCAAGGTATTTATCTGAAAAAATTATTTGGCAGATGGTTTATTTTAATATGCAAAAAATAAATGCATAGAAAAACAAAAAGCTCACACATTGAGTACAGCATAATAAGTTGTGAATATTTGGATGGTTCTCTCTTGTTTTTGCATGTGTTGCCAAACATTATGTCAGCAGAATTTGTAATGTTTCATTGCATTATTATCACACATACAACAATCGATTCCAAGCACAACTACACAATATGCTTATAACATCTTGAATAAATGTTGAAGTGCCCCTGTGGTGAAAATCCAGCTTTTAATGTTGTTTATGCATCTATGTGGTGTTTTTAATATGAATTTACACATGGTTTGTCTTAAAGGAATAGTTCACTTTAAAATGAAAATTCTGTCATTATATACTCACCCTCATGTTGTTTCAAACCTGTATGAATTTCTTTCTTCTGCTGAACACAAGAATGTCAGTAACCAGACAGTTTCTGGGTCCCATTGACTTCCATAGTAGGAAAAAAATATACTACGGAAGTCAATGGGACCCAGAAACTGTCTGGTTACTGACATTCTTCTAAATATCTTCCTTTGTGTTCAGCAGAAGAAAGAAATTCATACAGGTTTGAAACAACATGAGGGTGAGTATATGATGACAGAATTTTCATTTTAAAGTGAACTATTCCTTTAAAGCATAAGTCGACAGCATTGCTGAGTATTTTCTCCTTAAAACTGCAGTGAACCAAAGACTCAAAAACGTCTCAAAAACACGCTTTGAAATCGCTGGTGTTTCTGACGTCACAAACTACCTTGTAACCAATCAGATCAACGTGTGATCGTCAACCAGTGGATCTCTGAGCTGAGTGAGTGAGTGGAGGCGGGGCTCATTTGCATATTCATAGAACCGCGTATACTAAATGAGGCAAGGGTGTCGAGTTACATTCAAGCTGTTTTAAGGTATAAAGAAATGTGTAATTGTGGTGATCAAAGATGAGTTATAAAATTATTGACTACAGGGTGACTTTAATAATATTTGAATAAAGGGTAAATGAGAACTCATGTGCAGCTTTATTCCAATAATCATGAGAAAGCATTGGCTTGACTTGACTTAAACTTGACTTAAACATGAACATAAAACATAACACTCACCAACAGTGGTTACAGGGAAAAAAGCTAAACAAAAGAACAATGCTAACATTAAAGCTGCAAGCAGCGATGAAAGGGCCCTCGCACTCGTGCCATCGTCACTCGGTGGCTTTAGGAAGACAGAGCATGGTTGGGCAATGTGCATTTAAGGAGGTATATATAGTAGTTGCTAGCATGGTTAGTATGTTTCTAGCATGCTTAATACACAATAGTTATGTGGTTAGTACTGCATTACTGTGTTAACCATGTCAGTTTCTGTTGACAGTAGGTGGGGCTATGTCTATATCTGAATATCGCTATGTAGATGTGTTCGGTGCAGGACTTTTATCAAACATGTGAAGTTTGGGGCAGATTGGACATTGTATGCTTGAGTTACAACAACTTCCTTTAGCATTTCTAGCATATTTTATGATGTTTCTAGCATATTACATATTAATTTTGGGGTTGATTGGACATTTCATGCCTGAGTTACAGAAAATTCATATTTAATTGCAGTAATATCATGCTTTAACACTTAGCTAAGTATTTGATAGCATGTTTCTAGTATGTTGCTAACATGTTTAGCAGTTAGTGGCACTTTTTTATATGTTATTAAGAGTCCAGAACAGTGTTTAACATGTCACTTCCTGTTGCCAGCAGGTGGCGCTATGACTAACTGAATATGAGCATGGTCATGTGTTCAGGACAGAACGCTTATCAAAAGTGTGAAGTTTGACGTAGATTGGACATTGCCTTCTTGAGTAACAACAACATCATGTTTCATTGAATTAGCATGCTTTAGCACTTAGCTAAGTATTGCTAGCATGTTTTAACATGTTTCTAGCATGTTTAGAAGTCAATGGCATTTTTTAACATGTTGCCAGAACGGCATCAACGTGTTAAACGTGACACTTCCTGTTACCAGTAGGTGGCGCTATTACTATAACTGAATATTCTCATGTAGATGTGTTCAGGCCATGACTCTTATCAAACGTGTGAAGTTTGGGGCAGATTGGACATTCTGTGCCTGTGTTACAGCAAATTCCTATTTAATTGCAGTAATAGCATGCTTTAGCACTTAGCTAATTGTTTGCTAGCATGTTTTAGCATGTTTCTAGTATGTTGTTAGCATGTTTAGCACTTGCTGGCACTTTTTTATATGTTATCAGGAGTCCACAACAGTGTTTAACATGTCACTTCCTGTTGCCAGCAGGTGGCGCTATGACTGTAACTGAATATGAGCATGTAGATGTGTTCAGGACAGAATGCTTATCAAAAGTGTGAAGTTTGGCGCAGATTGGACATTGCCTTCTTGAGTAACATCAATGTCCTGTTTCATTGAATTAGCATGATTTAGCACTTAGCTAAGTATTGCTAGCATGTTTTAACATGTTTCTAGCATGTTTAGAAGTCAATGGCATTTTTAACATGTTGCTAGAACAGCATCAACGTGTTAAACATGACACTTTCTGTTACCAGTAGGTGGCGCTATTACTATAACTGAATATTCTCATGTAGATGTGTTCAGGCCATGACTCTTATCAAACGTGTGAAGTTTGGGGCAGATTGGACATTCCGTGCCTGAGTTACAGCAAATTCCTATTTAATTGCAGTAATAGCATGCTTTAGCACTTAGCTAATTGTTTGCTAGCATGTTTTAGCATGTTTCTAGTATGTTGTTAGCATGTTTAGCACTTGCTGGCACTTTTTTATATGTTATCAGGAGTTCACAACAGTGTTAAACATGACACTTCCTGTTACCGGTAGGTGGCGCTATGACTGTAACTGAATATGAGTATGGTCATGTGTTCAGGACAGAACGCTTATCAAACGTGTGAAGTTTGGGGCAGACTGGACATTCCGTGCCTGAGTTACAGCAACTTCCTGTTTCATGGCGAAACATCAAAATTTGTCAGGCCGCCGAGGACCCGCCCTTCGACGAAAACTCAAGATCTTCGCAATTTAACGTCGCAAAGGCCTTAAGATTACACTCACCAAATTTGAAGATGATCAGATAAAAACTGTAGAAGGAGTTCGTTAAAGTACGAGGCCTGAAAATGGCAAAAACTGCACAAAAATCTGAGAGGAAGTTGAAAATGGCTGACTTCCTGTTGTGTTTAGGGCTATGCTCCGAGAGACTTTTTTGTAGGTATTAGGTCCGTACATATATGTACCGAATTTCGTACACGTACGTGGAACACAGCGGGAGGCGCACTCCGTTGAACTTTTATAGGTGGCGCTATCGAGCCATTTTGGCCCGCCCAATTCTGAAACCTATATCAGATGTAAATTTTCGCCAGTTCTGAAGCGTGTGCAAAGTTTCGTGAGTTTTCGAGCATGTTTAGGCCCTCAAAAATGCGATTAAATTCGGAGAAGAATAATAATAATAATTAAAGCTGCAAGCAGCGATGAAAGGGCCCTCGCACCCCTGCCACCGCCACCCGGCGCCTTTAGGAAATGCCTTAAGATTACACTCACCAAATTTGAAGAGGATCAGATCAAAACTGTAGGAAGAGTTTGTTAAAGTACAACATCAGGAAATGGCAAAAACTGCCCAAAATCTGAGAGGAAGTTCAAAATAGCTGACTTCCTGTTGTGTTTAGGGCTACGCGCCAAGAGACTTTTTTGTAGGTATTGGGTCTTTACATGTATGTACCAAATTTCATACCTGTACGTGAAACCAGGAGCCGGGGCAAAATATAGGGGCAATAAGTAAGCCATTTTGCCCCACCCAATTTTGAAAACCACATCACACGTAAATTTTCACCACATCTGAAGCATGTGCAAAGTTTCATGATTTTTCGAGCACGTTTTGTATTTGCCACACTTCCTGCTACCAGCAGGTGGCGCTATTGCTATAACCATAATGAGCATGGTCATGTGTTCAGGACAGGACTCTTATCAAACATGTAAAGTTTGGGGCAGATTGAAAATTGTATGCCTAAATTACTGCAGGCTGTCTGTGGTTGCCTAGCAACATCGGAACTGCAAGCAACATTAATATTGAACTTATCTGATCATGCATATATCACCAAAAGGCCGAAATTGGGTGAACGTTTGTCAGGCCGCAGAGGGCACACCCTTCGACGAAAACTCAAGATCTTCGCAATTTAACGTCGCAAAGGCCTTCAGATTACACTCACCAAATTTGAAGAGGATCAGATCAAAACTGTAGGAGGAGTTCGTTAAAGTACAACATCAGGAAATTATGAAAAATGCCCAAAATCTAGGAGGAAGTTCAAAATAGCTCACTTCCTGTTGTGTTTAGGGCTATGCTCCAAGAGACTTTTTTGTAGGTATTGTGTCATTGCATGTATGTACCAAATTTCATACCTGTAAGTGAAACCAGGAGCCGGGGCAAAATGTGGGGGCAATAATTTACCGAATTTGCCCCACCCAATTTTGAAAACCATATCACACGTAAATTTTCACCACTTCTGAAGCGTGTGCAAAGTTTCATGAGTTTTCGAGCATGTTTAGGCCCTCTAAAAAGCGATTCACTTTGGAGAAGAATAATAATAATAATAATAATAATAAACGGAGCAAAAACAATAGGGTCCTCTCACCATCGGTGCTCGGGCCCTAAATATAGCTGCGAGCAGCGATTACGGGCCCAAGCCGGTGGCACCGCAACCCCGGTGCCTTTAGTTACCTAAAGGCACCGGGGTGGCGGTACCGCCGGCTTGGGCCCTCCATCGCTGCTCGCAGCTATATTTATATATATATATATATATATATATATATATATATATATATATATATATATATATATATACATACATACACACACATACATATATATGTATATATATATATATATATATATATATATATATATATATATATATATATATATATATATATATATATTATTGTTCAAAAGTTTGGGGTCAGTAAGATTTTTAATGTTTTTAGGAGAAGTCTCTTCTGCTCACCAAGGCTGCATTTATTGATTAAAAATACAAACAAAAACAGTAATATTGTGAAATATTATTCCAATTTAAAACAGCTGTTTTCAATTTTTAAATATTTTACATAGTAATTCATTTCTGTGATCAAAGTTGAGTTTTCAGCATCATTACTCCAGTTTCAGTGTCACATGATCCTTCAGAAATCATACTAATATGATGATTGATGCTCAATAAATATTCATTATTATTTTCAATGTTGAAAACAGTTGTGTACAGATTTTTTTTTTCAAAATGCTTTGATGAATGTTAGTTCAAAAGAACAGCATATATTTCAAATATATATATTTTTAACATTATAAATGTCTTTACTGTAACTGTTGATCAGTTTAACTCATCCTTCATAAATAAAAGTACTGATTTATTTTATTTATTTACCCCAAAAATAACATTTTAATTATTACTAACCCAAAACTTTTGAGCGGTAGTGTTTAACGTTACAAAAGCTTTAGATTTCAGATAAATGCTGTTCTTTTGAACTTTCTATTCATCAAAGACTGTACACAACTGTTTTCGACATTTAAAATAATAATGAATGTTTCTTGAGTATCAATCATCATATTAGAATAATTTCTGAAGGATCATGTGACAGTGACGACTGGAGTAATGATGCTGAAAACTCAGCTTTGATCACAGGAATAAATAACAGTTTAAAATATATTAAAATAGAAAGCAGCTGTTTTAAATTGGAATAATATTTTACAATATTACTGTTTTTGTTTGTATTTTTAATCAAATATATGCAGCCTTGGTGAGCAGAAGAAACTTCTCTGTTATGTGCGCGCCACAGACTGCACGCACGTCCGCTTAGAGTTCCGCCTTTTGCCTTCCGTCAATATTACGTTATTAGAAAAAATTTTTTTTAGAGAATCGATTTTTTGACATTTGTGAATCGATTCAGAATCGTCCACGTCCGCATCGCGATGCATCTAAGAATAATTTTTTTCTCCCACCCCTAGATTTCATACAAATAAACAGTTACAATTAAGTCACTTACATTTTAGATGCAATGTTGACTGTTTTTGTTCTGTTTCAGCAGCGAAAATAGTTAAACAAAGATCACGGCAGAACCATCACTTATCACGTGTTTTCTCATAACTGAACGATTCAGCATTTTTAACGAATCGGTTGACTCAAAGATTGAATGATCAATCCATAAACATCTGTCTTAATCATGATCGACTCATTCGAACGAATCGTTTGAACGAATGAATCAATGACTCACTTATTAAGATGGATGCCTGGCGACACCTAATGGCGGTTTAGTGTTGTTTATTCTTTCCCACATGTGTGTGATTTGTGTGTGCAACATTATCATTATTTTTCTTTCACTATTATATTAGCGATTTAAAAGCACCCACTCGTGTCACACGTCGATTAACCGGTGGGAAAATATCCTCAGACACATACCTAATAAATGTATATTTAAATACAATATTGGCCTACCTGGTAAAAAGTTTTATATACTATTTTGATGTCCTTTTGGACACAAGAGGGCAGTATAGCCCTATGTTTGCTTTTTTGTTGAACCAAATAGCACTAAATAGCCTGTTTTAACTTTTTCATTCTTCTTGAATTGCAAAAACAGAATAAAATGGGTTTAGTTCGATATTTGTATACTTTTATATAGAAATAAATGGTATATAATTACATTTTTAGAAGATGTTTAGTGTTTCCTTTTTGGACATTACTTTAATCCCTCGCCATAGCAAAACCGTTTAAGATATTTATTATCCATTCACAATTTAGCATATTTAATGTAGTTTCATCATGTTGAAAAAGTTTGGTACGAATAAAATAAATAGTTTAAGAGGAGTGGCTAAAAATTCAGAGGCTGATTTAGCAAAAAAAATCACATTCAGACCAAAATATCTGACTTCCTGATGGCCAGAGCTATTGAATGTAAATTAGAAAGTTGTCCGGCTTGATGAGAACAATATACAAACTATTTTTTCTTTACTGTAGTTAAAACTAACCCCCCCACTTTTGTCAAAAGCATGTTGAAAGTGACACACTTCCTGCTGCCAGTTGGTGGCGCTATAACTTTGACTCACAATAGCTACATCGATCTGATCGGCCTCTTACCACGAACACACTGCTGAAGTTTCATCAAGATCAGTTAATGTATGCAGAAGTTATTCCACTTCGTGTTTCTCTTTTCTCGCCATAAATTCGATTCCTCGCCACAGCCAAACCGTTCGAGATATCAAAAATCCGTTCGCAATTTAGCATCCTCAATGTCTTGACTTCATGCTGACTGAGTTTGGAGGTGATTGAATGAATTCTCTAGGAGGAGTACATCACATTCCACAGCAAGCGTTTTCCAAACAACCCATAATAGCCGACTTCCTGTTGGGCTGGCGTGAAACTTGACAGAGGGAAAGTTGTTCGGCCCCATGAAATCTATATGTGTACCGAGTTTCATATTAATTCATGCAAGCGTGTTTGATATATGGACCAAGTTTTCAGACCCTGTTCAAGAGGGCGCTGTTGAGCCCCCCTGCCACGCCCGTTTCTGAAACTTTTCACATGTCTACTGGCTAATAAGTGTTATGTGTCTGTCGAGTTTCATCCAATTTCAAGCATGTTAAGAGTCTCAAACGCATCCGAAAAGAATATTAAAATTTGATGCGTTGCCACGGCAACAGTATCTAAGATATCAATAATCCTTTCACAGGTCTACATCTGCCGTGTGTTTACATTATACACATAAAGTTTGAAGCAAATCGTGTAAAATTAAGAGGGTGACTTCAAAGCATTTTGAAAGTGACACACTTCCTGCTGCCAGTTGGTGGCGCTATAACTTTGACTCACAATAGTCACATCCTTGTGATCGGCCTCTTACAACAAACACACTGCGAAAGTTTCATCAAGATCAGTTAATGTATGCAGAAGTTATAACACACTTCCTGTGTCCCATTAATCGCCATAAATTCGTTTCCTCGCCACAGCCAAACCGTTCGAGATATCAAAAATCCGTCCGCAATTTAGCATCCTCAATGTCTTGACTTCATGCACACCGAGTTTGGTTGTGATTGGACGAATATTCTAGGAGGAGTATTTCAAATTCCAGAGGATGCGTTTTTCAAACAACCCATAATAGTTGACTTCCTGTTGGGCTGGTGTAAAACTTAGAGCACGAAAGTTGTTCGGCCCGATGAGATCTATATGTGTACTGAGTTTCATATTATTATATGCAAGCGTGTTTGATTTATAGACCAAGTTTTCGGACACCATTCCAGGGGGCGCTGTCGAGCCCCCGTGCCACGCCCGGGTACCAGCTTCAGTCCGGCCCTGATGGCCGCAGGTTCTGATGTGTGTGCAAAATTTCAAGAGTTTTTGAGCATGTTAAGGGCCCCAAAAGTGCCCAAAAGGTTGACAAAATAATAATAATAATAATAATAAATAATCCTACCGGAAACAATAGGGCTCTTCGCCCTTTCAGGGCTTGGGCCCTAATAATAAACAGAGCAATTCCAAGAGGGTCCTCACACCATCGGTGCTCGGGCCCTAATGAGGGCTATTTATACACAAGAAGAGTTGTTGTGAACAATCAAACAATGAACCAATGAGAAAACTAGACACATGACACATGACACATAAGACTAGGGAAGCACATGACAGGATCACATGACAAACAGGAACCATGACTATGAAAAGTACAAAATAAAACATGAATACATGAACGTGAACCTGAACCAAAACCAAAACGTGACTCTGAAGATGTTAATTAGGCCGGACATCAGTTTTGACCACTACTGTATTATTATTTCATTGGGAATAATGAAATAATAATACATTTATTTATTTATTTTTAAGAAAAAATTTCCTTGATATTTATGTCCTTATGCCCCATAAAAAAAATTGTATTCATAAATTAAAAAAAAAATCATCACAGAGATATGCATTCAAGCCAGGATGTGTATGAATTGCATTTTAATGCATATCTAAATGAATAAATCTTCACAAAAAAAACAACATAAAACAGCATCACGACACGGATCCATGAAGACATATTACTTCTGAAGTACTTAGCAACATTTGTTCTGAATTATCATAAAAAATACATGAATAATTCATCAATTTTATGACATGTAAATCCGTTTCTATTACGAATAGTGCCATAACGAGCCATGCACTGTGTTTTGATCAGTAATTTCAGAGCGGTTCACAGCTGCAACTCATTATAAACCATTTTGCAGGAAATATTTTTCATTATTTAAGAAATAATCACAGCAGTGACCTGAACTCTATAAGTTACTTTCCAGATTAAAGTAGGAAACGGCTTGTTGCGCCAGAGGGAAGTGAACGCTAACCCGTTAACGACCCCCAACTTGTCTTCCAGATGCGTCTGTCCCATGCAAATGAAAAGCCTGTGCTGATTGCCTGACCTTTACACCAGTGCATCGCTGAAAACCACCAGTGAAAACTGTCCAGCATCTGTCTAAGCATCACCAGTGGGACACACTGCTACTGTTCATTCTGATCATTAACGGAGAATGCAATCCCATGTGATTTCACGACACTCACCTGGCTCAACTCCACCAGGTGCTCCTTCTCCTTCTGCAGCTTCTGGAGCAGGTCGTTCTTCTGCGCGAGATCCTCCGAGAGCTTCCTCACCACAGAGTCTGATGACTACACAGAGTAGGAGAAACAACATTTGTAAGATAAGCATGTGCAGTTAGGAAAAACTGTTGCAACTGTGAGCAAGTCACAATTAAGTTGCAATAAGAGAAATACATTTGTAATTTGAGAATTAAATTCGCGATTATGGGAATTAAAGTCACAATTACGAGGAATAAAGTTGCAATTACAAGAAAAAGTATCAATTTTGAGCAATAAAGTCCTAATATGAGAGATAAAGTCACAATTACGAGAAATCGTCACAATTATGAGAAATAAAGTTACAGTTACAATTACCATACGAGAAATAGTTGCCATCATGAGAAATAAAGTTCTAATATGAGAAATAAAGTCACAATTACAAGAAATAGTAGCAATAACTAGAAATAAATTCTCAATTATGAGAAATAGTCACAGTTATTAGAAAGTCGCGAATACGAGACAAAGGTGTCATCGCGAAATAGTCACAATCAATCATAAGAAAGTCACAATTACACAAAATAAAGGCACACAATTACGAGAAATACTCGCAACTACAAGATATAGCAACATTTTTTAGTAAAAGTCACAATTACACGAAATAGTCACAATTACGAGAAATAGTCACTTCTACAAGAAAGACACAATTATGGGTAAAAGACACAATTACACTAAAGTCACACAATTACGAGAAATAGTCGCAACTACAAGAAATAGCCACAATTATGAGTGAAAGTCACAATTACCAGAAATAGCCACAATTATGAGTGAAAGTCACAATTACAAGAAATAGACACAATTATGAGTGAAAGTCACAATTACAAGAAATAGACACAATTACCAGAAATTGTCATAATTGTGAGAAATAAAGTCTCAATTTCGAGAAATAGTCACAATTATGAGAAATAGTCAAAATTACGAACAATAAAGTCTCAATTTTGAGAAATAGTCACAATTAAGAGTAAAAGTCACAATTACACTAAATAAAGTCACACAATTACGAGAAATACTCACAACTACAAGATATAGCAAAAATTTAGTAAAAGTCACAATTACACGAAATAGTCACAATTACGAGAAATAGTCACAACTACAAGAAAGTCACAATTATGATTAAGACACAATTACACTAAATAAAGTCACACAATTACGAGAAATAGTCGCAACTACAAGAAATAGCCACAAATATGAGTGAAAGTCACAACTACAAGAAATAGCCACAATTACAAGAAATAAAGCCACAATTACCAGAAATTGTCATAATTGTGAGAAATGAAGTCGCAATTTTGAGAAATAAAGTCAAAATTACGAGAAATAGTCGCAATTACAAGAAATAAAGTCTCAATATGAAAAGTTGCAATTTCATTAAAAAAAGAAAAGGCTCACACTGACTTTGTATGTGACAGATGTGATTTGTTTCAACAACCACATGAGGGACTAATAGAGGACGTGTGTGTGTGTGTGTGTGTGTGTGTGTGTGTGTGTGTGTGTGTGTGTGTGTGTGTGTGTGTGTGTGTGTGTCAGAGCTTTGAGAAGCAGATGTAGAGCAGAAGGGTAGAGAAGCTCCTCAAATACTTTCATCCTGATACACAGCTGTCATTTCACTTCCCTCTGAACTCAAATAGACATAAACGAGAAGTATGAGCAGATGAATATCTCCACTCCAAACATCTGCAGTTACTGTAAATTGTTAAGAGATGAGACAAAATCATAATTGGAAAAATTATGGAGTGCGAGCTGTAATTGAAAGGTAGCACACCTAGCTTGAATTAGAAGTATGAAGTGCAGTTAAAGGTAACAATTATTATGATCATGTCACAATGCCTAAGGAACTTATTATATTTTTAAACATTTCAAGGGTTTTGTTTTCAATTTAGAAACAATGAAAGCTGAATGTCATGCTCTTAATTTCGCTATTTGTGTTTGAGTTGAGGTCACACGGGAAGTCACCCACAGTTTTGCTATGGCAACAAATGGACTACAAACTGATTTCACTTGAAGAGTAAAAGAGCAAACAAGCTGTACAGGTCTGGTCTTGTGTGTGTTAGCGTTAGCACCAGAATCTCACACATTTAGCATGGGCAATATGTCATACAAACACCTACTAAAGGATCCTGACAACTGCTGTCAGAACAACCCTCACCAAAGGTAATATATATGTCAGATTTCAAATGTGAATTGTAAGATAAAGCGAAAGACAGTCTGATGAGAAATAAAGTTGTAATTATAAGATATTAAGTCATGATAACAAAAAAATAAAGTTGCATTTAAGAAATAGTCACAGTTAGAAGTCACATTTGTAAGATAAAAAAATTAGCAATTATGAAAAAGTTGCAACTGTGACAAGGTCGCAATTGCAAGAAATAGAGTTTCAATTCTGAGAAATATAGTTGAAATGATGAGAAACAGTTGCAAAGAAAAACGAGACAAAGTTGCAATTACGAGAAATACATTTTACAATTACAAAATATAAAATTGCAATTTCACGAAATAAAGTTGCATTCATTCAAAATGGTCACAATTAGAAGTCATATTTGTAAGATTAACATTTGCAATTATGAAAAATAGTTCTAACAGTGACAAATCAATTACAAGAAATAAAGTCAATCACAAGACAAAGTCTCAATATGAAAACTATAGTTGCAATTATGAGAAATAAACTTGCAATTATGAGAAATAAAGCCCTAATTGTAAGATATAGTCACTTTTTTTACTCAAAGCTTACTTAAAGTTTCCATGATTTCAGTTTTGCCTGAATGTTTCCAAATGCATACTTACAAGTTTTAAAGAAAATAAATGATTCCTTACTATCTGAAGTTAAAATCAAGAATAGTCCCAAGTTGCAACAAAAAAAGCGTAGCACATCTGCTCCAAAACATGAAGCATGAAAGATTACAATACACATTCAAATGATATTCTCCAGACTACTAATGATGCATGATTTACAGAGGAAACCCTCATCGGAGCAGATAATCGCTGCGCAGTGAGAGCACGGGTCAAACGCGTGTCAGCCAGAGTGTGTGAACCTCCTCAGTCCTACCTGTTTTCCCTTCTCCACTGAAGTCAGTGTGTTCTCCAGCTCCTCCAGACGCTCCTCCAGATGCTCACAGCGCTGCTCGGCCCGCTGGAGGCTCTCCTGCTCCTGGAGACCGAGAGAACGAGAGGCAATGATGAGTCTCACACTGCACACCGCATTCAGCCTCAGGGGAACAACTTCACAGGGTGATGACAAGAAAAAGAGCAACAAAACAGGCTCAAAGTGAAAAGCAGCAGCTGAGCTTTTTACCATTATCCTGTGATCTGAAGACTGTGGCTTCTAAGAGCATGAGAAGGATAAAATGCTTGCCGCAGGATCCTGAATACAGCCCACACCAAATTTACGATAAAATTTCAAATGAAAGTCACTATTTCTTTAAAGGCAACTTTATTTTTCGTAATTGTCACAATAATGAGAAGTCATATTTGCAAGACAAACATTTGCAATTTTTAAAAATAGTTGCAATTATGAGAAATTAAGTAGCAATTACAAGATATAAAAGTTCCAATTAAAAAAAAGTTCCAATTATCAGAAATAGTCGCAATCACGAGAAAAAATATGCAATTATGAGAAATATAGTCGCAATTACAAGAAATAGATGCAATTATGTGAAATAGTCACAATTACAAGAAAAAGTCACAATTACGAGAAATATAGTCACAATTACAAAAAATACAGTTGCAATTAAAAGAAAGTCGCAATTTCGAGAAATAGTCACAGTTACAAGAAAAATAGTTGCAATTAAAATAAATAGTAGCAATTATGAGAAATAAAGATGCAATTACAAGATATAAAGTTGCAATTAAAAAAGTTCCAATTATGAGAAATAGTCGCAATCACAAGAAAAAACTATGCAATTACGAGAAATATAGCCATAATTACGAGTAGTAGTTATTACGAGAAATATAGCCATAATTATGAGAAGTAACCGTAATTATGAGAAATATAGTTGCAATTATGAGAAATAGTCGCAATTACGAGAAATAGATACAATTATGAGAAATAACATCAGAATTACAAGAAATAGTTGCAATTACGAGAACTATAGTCACAATTACAAAAAGTATAGTTGCAATTAAAATAAAGTCGCAATTTCGAGAAATAAAGTCGCAATATCGAGAAATATAGTCACAATTACAAGAAAAATAGTTGCAATTAAAAGAATTAGTAGCAATTATGAGAAATAAAGATGCAATTACAAGAAAGTCACAATTACAAGAAATTATCGCAATCACGAGAAAAAAATATGCAATTACGAGAAATATAGCCATAATTACGAGAAGTAACCGTAATTATGAGAAATATAGTTGCAATTATGAGAAATATAGTCGCAATTACGAGAAATATAGCCATAATTGCAAGTAGTAGTAATTATGAGAAATATAGCCATAATTACGAGAAGTAACCATAATTAGGAGAAATATAGTTGCAATTATGAGAAATAGTCACAATTACAAGAAATATAGTCACAATTATGAGAAATAACATCACAATTACAAGAAATAGTTGCAATTATGAGAAATATAGTCCCAATTACAAGAAATATAGTTGCAATTAAAAGAAAGTCGGAATTTCGAGAAATAAAGTCGCAATTACGAGAAATATAGTCACAATTACAAGAAAAATAGTTGCAATTAAAAGAAATAGTAGCAATTATGAGAAATAAAAATGCAAATACAAGAAAGTCACAATTACAAGAAATAGTCACAATTACAAGAAATACTCGTAATTACGAGAAATACAGTCACAATTAAAAGAAATATAGTTGGAAATACAAGAAATATAGTTGCAATTACAAGAAATAGTAACAATTATGAGAAAAACAGTCACAATTACAAGAAATTTAGTTGCAATTAAAATAAATAGTTGCAATTACAAGAAATATAGTCACAATTAAAATAAATGTAGTCAAAATGACGAGAAATAAAGAAATAAGAGAAATAAAGTGACCTTCTCCAACAGCCTCAGGCGACACACATTCAGAGGGTCACGACAGGAAAAAGAGCAACAATAGAGGATCAAAATGTAGCACCTCGTATCCAGCAGCTGAGCTGTTCACAACTGTCCTGTGATCTGAAGACAGAGGCTTCCAAAAGCATGAGAAGGACCAAATGAACTTCTCACGACGAAGCGGATCATTTATCAAACTAGTCCCAACAGGACATAAAAAGCTCTGCTTTCTGATCTCTCCTTAGAAACTTGTACTTAGACACGCATCATCATCGCTAAAGTATCTGTACCAAGTTAAAAACACACAAATATGAGGGTGCTTGCAAAGTTGGCACTGGATGCGTTATGCATATTTTTTCCATAAATGTGCTTATTGTGCTCTGAATTCAATCACCCTGACAAGTGCCCCCACTCATACGTGTTTGACTAGTTAGTAAATCTCTGTTTATAACACTTTCTTATCAACTAAGACATGAATGGAAGTGTTGCACGACCAACTGCAATATGAGAGAGACAGAACACCACTGGTTCAATATTTGGATGCTTAGTCATGTATAAAAGTGTATTTCACATTCTATTTCTAATGCCATTTGTTAAGTGTGTGCTTAATATATATTTGTATCCACTTTTGTCGAAATAGGCGTAATATGGTTTCGGTTGATTCATTCAGTAAACACAATGCATAGACACCCCTGATCCACTTGCAAACAGTAATTAGTGGTTTTTGCCGAGGCTCCGCTATGATTTCCACCTGGCGGATGTTAAAACATTCAAGACTTAGTTGAAGGAAGGACTTTGAGCACGATCTAGGGAATATCATAATTGGGAGTGCGCTCTTTTGACTTTTTTGGACTGTCCTATCAATGTCCTAACAACTGCATAGC
This sequence comes from Squalius cephalus, assembly GCA_022829025.1. NCBI lineage: Eukaryota > Metazoa > Chordata > Actinopteri > Cypriniformes > Leuciscidae > Squalius > Squalius cephalus. Next base: position 880,971 of record CM040810.1, read on the forward strand.
AACCTATTAACCACTCTGAACGCTTTAGCAACTATATAACAACGCCCTGACAACCATACACAACACACATTCAATTTTTGCAATTCTGAAATGATGCACTTACTCTTCAACAAAAGTGATCTAGTTCAATACATGATCATATCAATGCAAGGATACAATTACAACATTAAGATGCATTCATTTGGCAGACACATTAAAGCAACTCAACAGTGAAGTGAAGGTAAACATTCACAGGTAGGCGTTCTCTGGGAATCAAAACCCTGACTTTGGCGTAACCGGCACCATAAACATGCATTATCAGGAGAACACACACACACACACACACAGTACCTGATGGAGTGGGACTGATGTGGTGAAACTGTCCCAATCCAGATCCTCATGCTCAGCTTCTACATCAGAGAGGGAACGTCGGACAGACTCAACCTGACAGACTCCGTCCATCTCTGAGAAACTGCAGTGATTTGATCTGAGCGGGACGCCCTCCTCCTGCGTCTCTAACAGCTGGAGGGAAACTACAGGAGGCGTCCAGCTGTTCGAGATGTAATGCATCCAGCGCCGGCCTCGTTCAGAAGTCCTGCCCTGGTCTAACACAAACAGGCGCTCTTGTTTGGGCCGAGGTGTTGAATAACAAACGGTGTGATGTCACTATCTGTCACGAAAGAGCTCGTGTTATTCGCAGGATTAAAGCGAATGAATGAGAAACGGGAAACGAGAATCTCTCTCGTGCATTTATTTAAAAAACCAATCCATGCCTACAGTCTGGAAAATGTCTGTGAGTGTCAGAAGAACAAAGCTATTATTGTAATCTATGTAAAAATCTGTTTGCCATTCATTTTCTACATGAATCACCAGACAAAATACTCAAAGCACTCAGACATCAACCATTTACATCTACAACAGGTGAACCGAGAACCATTACTGGCAGACGCTGATCATATCTCAACAGGTGTGCCTGATTTAACGCATGTAATCTATGGTGTGTGTAGTTTATTATTGGTGAATTGCACTGCCAACTACATACCATACATGTGATGGATGGCCCGACACCCACTCTATGCATCGGCTGAGACTGCGTAGAGTTTCAGGCGAAATAATGGTGGCCATTATGACGGCCTCTTCATGAATCTCAATGCTAATCATGATGTAATGAGATGATGCACGGGCACAGACATGAACGCCTTCACAATGAGCATAAATTATGACCAAACAATCTTCCCACTTTCCCAATGAATGAATATCAACAGATTTTCTTGTGTTTGTTTATAGCATGACAACTGTTGAGAAGGGAGTCCGCGAAAACAACAAAAACTTTAATATATGAAATGCATTGATTTATAGAGGTTTAGCTTGAATCCATTATGAGTATTTGAACAGTTTTGCATTTAACTCCACAAAAGTCCCATGAAACATCAGTAGATGTTTATGTCTTGCACCAGCAGGCCTATATAGGATCTTAATCTGCTTTCAGTTAATCTATTAGATTCTTGGCCCAAAAGCGATTAGTTAATGACTGATAATGGGTATTTTACTGCCATATAAAAATGTTGTCATAGAAGCTTGTACAGCAGACATGAGCCTTTCTGCTGAGAACCTCTTTTAAAGTTAGTTACTAAAGCTTACACCCGCCATGGAATAAAAATGATAATTGCGACTTCTTATCTTGCAATTTTTACTTTTTACTTGGAATTCTGAGTTTCTTGAAATTGTGAGACTTTTTCCCCATAGAATACTGAAATTACATCTCGCAATTCTGACCTTTTCCTTGGAATTCTGGGTTTACATCTCTCAATTCTGACCTTTTCCTTGGAATTCTGAGTTTACATCTCTCAATTCTGACCTTTTCCTTGGAATTCTGAGTGTACATCTCTCAATTCTGACCTTTTCCTTGGAATTTTAGGTTTACATCTCTCAATTCTGACCTTTTCCTTGGAATTTTAGGTTTACATCTCTCAATTCTGACCTTTTCCTTGGAATTTTAGGTTTACATCTCTCAATTCTGACCTTTTCCTTGGAATTTTGAGTTTACATCTCTCAATTCTGACCTTTTCCTTGGAAGTCTGAGTTTACATCTCTTAATTCTGACCTTTTCCTTGGAAGTCTGGGTTTACATATCTCAATTCTGACCTTTTCCTTGGAATTTTAGGTTTACATCTCTCAATTCTGACCTTTTCCTTGGAAGTCTGGGTTTACATCTCTCAATTCTGACCTTTTCCTTGGAATTTTAGGTTTACATCTCTCAATTCTGACCTTTTCCTTGGAATTCTGAGTTTACATCTCTCAATTCTGACCTTTTCCTTGGAATTCTGAGTTTACATCTCTCAATTCTGACCTTTTCCTTGGAATTTTAGGTTTACATCTCTCAATTCTGACCTTTTCCTTGGAATTCTGAGTTTACATCTCTCAATTCTGACCTTTTCCTTGGAAGTCTGGGTTTACATCTCTCAATTCTGACCTTTTCCTTGGAATTCTGGGTTTACATCTCTCAATTCTGACCTTTTCCTTGGAAGTCTGGGTTTACATCTCTCAATTCTGACCTTTTCCTTGAAATTTTAGGTTTACATCTCTCAATTCTGCCCTTTTCCTTGGAATTCTGAGTTTACATCTCTCAATTCTGACCTTTTCCTTGAAATTTTAGGTTTACATCTCTCAATTCTGCCCTTTTCCTTGGAATTCTGAGTTTACATCTCTCAATTCTGACCTTTTCCTTGGAATTCTGGTTTTACATCTCTCAATTCTGACCTTTTCCATGGAATTCTGAGTTTACATCTCTCAATTCTGACCTTTTCCTCGGAAGTCTGGGTTTTACATCTCTCAACCCTGACCTTTTCCTTGGAATTCTGGGTTTATATCTCTCAACTCTGACATTTTCCTTGGAATTCTGAGTTTACATCTCTCAATTCTGACCTTTTCCTTGGAATTCTGGGTTTACATCTCTCAATTCTGACCTTTTCCTTGGGATTCTGGGTTTACATCTCTCAACTCTGACTTTTTTCTCAGAAAACCAAGTTTATATCTAGAAATTGTGTTTTTTCTCTGAATTTTCTTTGAATTCTGACTTTTCTTAGAATTGCGAGTCTAGATTGCACAACTGCAAGATATAAACTCGCAATTATGAGAAAAAAAGTTCAAACCTTTGAGATTAAAAAAAAAAAAAATGTATTCAGTGGCAGAAATAAGCTTTCATGGGATACTTACTGAAGTAGCTGCGACGGTATTTCTGAATTCTCAGGACTAAATTCAAAAGTTTATGACAAGAAACAAAGAGAAAAATGAGAGAGACGGTCATGAGCTGCCTGGAAATATTGAAACGGCTGTGTAGTGTAGATCTGCACTCGTTCTGATCATTTGGAAGTAATTGGTGTTATTAATAGATTCCAGTCTTATGTCCATCACAAAGTAGAAGAAAACAACTTTTCTAACTGTGCTAAACTCGAGTCACACAAAAAGATCTGTGCTCAAACGAGTCCATTAAATGTGATATTAAAAATGTGGTTTTAAAATAATGTACTCTCTGATAAGACCCAATTAATCCACTGTCTCTAACCCAGTAATCAGCGGTTGTGGGCTGACAGCAGGAGACGGATGAATTACGGTTGTGTGAATCTGGATCTGCTGTAATTACAGCAGAGAGATGGGGATGGAATCAGGGAGGATCACGGAGAGGGCCCATTTTCCAAGAACACTGGAAATATACAAGATCAGCCAGAATAACCTTACACAGGGTCAAATGCATGATTCATAATCACCTGACATTAAATAATGTATCATATCAGCATTTGTTCACACTGTGGCGTCCAGTTTTGATATTCCTGCACACAGAACAGGACAACACTCTGACCCTTTCTGACGGCTATCCAAAAATACAGTAACAAATGAAAGTTTCATCATCTTGAGCCAGAAACTGGCGCTGTGTATTCTGACCAGGCAGCACAAAGATATTTTACTCTTTATTACCAGCTAAAGGTGCAGAAAAGTCAAGACACCTTTCATATTCAGTAAAAAATAATGACTAAACTTGCTTGGCAAAGGATGAATCTGACAGCCTCCTATAACCTGATGACACATACAGTATTATAAAGTTCGGGTCAGTCCAGACATCTGCAAACATTAATGACTGTATCAATGTCTCCAAAAATATCAGATAATTTGATCCATGTATGACAAGGCAAGATTAGGTTGTACGCTGGAAATGTCACGTGGTGCGTGAATGATTCAATGACTCATTTAACAACTTAACTTGTTTCATGGATGGATGGATGGATGGATGGATGGATGGATGGATGGATGGATGGATGGATGGATGGATGGATGGATGGATGGATGGATGGATGGATGGATGGATGGATGGATGGATGGATGGATGGATGGATGGATGGATGGATGGATGACTAATTTAAAGACTTTACTCGTTTCATTACTGGATGAATCAGCGTTCTTCAACGAATATCTTGAATGAATGATTCAATGACACATTTTTAACAGTCACTTGTCGCCACCTACTGGTGTAACGATGTAATGATGCAATCAAATGTCAAGTTACTTTTAAAAGGTAGTTTACTCTTTTTGATCACTTCCATAGACAACAGTGTTTATGTCCTAACTTTAAACTTTTATCCCAAAGCTTCTGTGATCATCTCTGTCAATCGCTGTCATTTAGGAATAAGATCGTGTGGGTTTTTGACTCGAGATCGCAATCTGTCAAACGATTAATCACGTAACTAATTAAAAGTAAAGGTTTTTTTAAATATATATATACACACACACACAAACACACTGGAAGAGTCAAGCTTGGCTACAAACTTCAAAGGTCACTGCATTAATGCACTTATAAACACACTTGTTCACTCCATCTGAGCCGCAATACAATGATTTACTGAAACAAAGAGAAGCGTATGAGAGAGCCGAGCATCTGCTAATGCATTCACCAGCTCAGATCTTCCTCGATCTTGGCTGAGCTGCAGCGTGGCATTTCTGCAAGCTCTGGCAATATCAGCACAATCCCAGACCCAGACATATTTCACCCAGCGGGCGACACAAAATCTTCAGCTAATAGTGTCGTACTCGCTTCCCATGGTTGTGTTCCAGTGGGTGGGCTGTAAAGACACACAATCCCGTCTCTCCATCACAATACGACTGAACGACCAGAGCTCAGTCAACAAATAAAAACAGTCCGTATCCGATCACAGATGGAAGGCGGATCTTGCACATTTGCTGAATAACTCAGTCTATGAAAGCATATTATTATGCACTGTAAACTGTCTACCAGCAGAGTAATAAATAACTACCTTAATATGAAACAGCAGGAATAAAACCATATAGAGCCAGAGTCCAAAAGTCTGTGAGCGCACTGACAATACGCTTTCAACTGGAAACAAAAGATTTAGGACTTTTAAAATATAAAATTTTAGCATTGTGATGTAAATATTCAACATGGAAATAAAAATATTTCAGATTCTGCGTTTCAAGGTCACTAATCTGTAGATAGATTTATAGTAATATTTATAAAAAGCATGTGCATTTAAGTGGAAAAATGTTAAACAGAAGCATTTTCACTAGTGCACTGGACACTAATCTGATCATTTCTAATATAATTGGTAACACTTTATTTGGATAGTCCACTTTAGACATTCTACTGACTATAAGAAACTTTGCAACTACAAGTCAACTTATTCTCCTAACCCGAACCCGAACATCTAACCATAACCTAACAGTCTACTAACACTCCAATGAGAGTTAAAGTTACTTATGTCTAAAGTGGACTGTCCAAATCAAGTGGAACCATATAATTGATAACAAATACATTATATTTATCACTTGAGAAGCATGTGCATTATAGAAATTAAAATATTTCAGATTCTGCATTTCAAGGATAGATTTATAGTAATATGTATATATTTCTTATAAAAAAAAGGAAAAAAGTCAAACAAGCATTTTCACAGGTGCTCTCAGACATCTGGACACTAATCTGATTACTTTACATTTATCACTCGAGAAGCTTGTGCATTAAAGTATAAAATGCCAAAACAGAAGCATTTTCACCAGTGCTCTAGACACTAATCTGATTATTTCTAATATAATTTATAACAAATATTTAATTCGTTATATTTTTCACTCAAAAAGCATGTGCATTAAAGTATAAAATGACAAAAATACTTCACCAGTATTCTAGAAACTAATCTGATTATTTCTAATATAATTTCTAATAAATATTTAACGCATTACATTTTTCACTCGAGAAGCATGTGCATTAAAGTCTAAAATGCCGTATTTGCACTAGAACGGTCAGACTTGACTCTCTGTCTTCTGTGGGCATTCCTGCATCAGTAAAGAAGACTCACAGCACGCATCTGGACGAACACCTCCTGTTTCTCGTGGCTCAGCTCTGAGTTCTCCCCCTCCAGCTGTCGCACTCGGCACAGCAAGCGCTCGCTCTGCTCGATGGCTTTCTTCAGCTCGTCTCGGTCCCTCATGACTGTCTGCTCTCTGGGCTTCAGTGGATGAACCTGACGAAGGAGAAAGAGTTTCTTCAGTCTCAGCGGCTCCTCCTGCTTCTTACACTGTCATCATCACTGAACGTACTGAAGCTGGACCGGGACGCTATTCTCTTCTGGAAACAATCTTTGCTGCATTATTTTCCTGTTATCTCTGCTTTGAAACACTCTGTATTGTACAAAGCGCTGTATAAATAAAGCTGACTTGACTCTCCTGGATCAAACATGCACACAAACTGCTTCAATGTACCGAGTGCACGAGAAAAAGTCATAAGGAAAAAGCGGTAACACTTTACAATAAGGTTCATTAGTTAACATTATTTAATTAACATGAACTAACACTGAGCAACACATTTACAGTATTTATTAATCTTTGTTAATGTTAGTTAATAATAATCCAGCTGTTCATTGTTTGTTCATGTTAGTTCACAGTGCATTAACTAATGTTAACAAGATTTCAATAAAGTATTAGTAAATGTTGAAATTAATATTAACTAAGATTAATTAATGCTGTAGAAGTATTGTTCATTCTTAGTTCATTAACTAAGGTATTTAACTAATGAACCTTATTGTTAAGTGTTACTGAAAAAACATTAACAGGATTAAACTGCATTAAGCAAAAGAGTCTGTTAAAGTAATAGTGTGAAAATCTCACTGAAATTCATATACAGTCTTATTTTGAAATTCAAGGAGGTTGTCATTAATGACCATCATTATAAATAACAGGAGGTTGATCAGACAGCAACACTGTGTCGGCTCAGATCCGGCCCACGCTGAATCCACATGTCCCGGATGTGGGCCGGATCTGGGCCGACACAGTGTTGCTGTCTGGGTCTGAACTGAAGTATATATTGTAAACGCTGTGCCATAAAGCAGTGCATATCTGTTTCTGCCTCTATAAAGCGTCAGGTGATGTATACATTATATTCAGTGTTATACAAATACATTTCTCTTAGCCCAGGTTAAAGTCCCCCTGTAGTCAATCATTTTATCCCTTAAAACTCATCTTTGATCACCTAAATTACACATTTAAACATTTTCATCAGATGCTCATTTTCCACAAGTTGGTGTGATTCTTTAAGGTCTTCATGTAAAGTTTGTAACATACTTTGGTTAAAATTCCTCAATGGTTGTGTAAAACACCACTCTTTTACCTCCTCAAAAACAGCTCTGTTCACAGCGACCCGTTTCGGTGCATGTCTCTTTAAATGATAATGATTCATTGTATGGTGGTTGTGTCCACACACTGCAAACGCCATATAAAAGTGAATTTTGTATCCGATGACCCCTTGAATGTAACTCGACACCCGTATGCGTGGTTCTATGAATATGCAAATGAGCCCCGCCTCCACTCACTCACTCACTCAGCTCAGAGATCCACTGGTTGACGATCACACGTTGATCTGATTGGTTACAAGGTAGTTTGTGACGTCAGAAACACCAGCGATTTCAAAGCGTGTTTTTGAGGCTGTCTTTGGTTCACTGCAGTTTTAAGGAGGAAATACTCAGCAATGCTGTCGACTTATGAATTTACACATGGTTTGCCTTAAAGCATATTAAAAACACATAAACAACATTAAAAGCTGGATTTCACCACAGACAGACTTTAAAGGTTTTTAGATAAACATTCTTATAGATATTATAAGCAAATGATCACTATGAGGGCATAATCTGTCAATCTGTACATCATCATGTCTACTGGCTTTATTATTCAATCAATTATCTTATTATTATTATGCAAGGGTACTGTACTGTCTCATTAGATGGTCAAAAACAGCAATGTGCTTCAGTATTTGCACGTGCACGATTGTGAATCTAGACAACAGTTCTATAAACAAGAGGTTAATATTGAATAACTTACATTTTGGACACAACATTGACAGATATTGTTGTTGCACCACCAACGAAATTAGTTCCAAACGAAGCGAGTCACGCCATGTGTTTTCCTTCCTGAATGAATCGATGCCTTTGAACGATTCGGTTGGAGAATGATTCAAAGACTCGCTCATGCGGAATCGGTACACTAGAGTCTCTTATCGCCACCTACTGATTCTGATAGGTCATTTTTGTTGGATTCTTTTCAGTGTTTTCTATTCTGTTATCATCATATTGCTTATATATTTCATTCTTGCGTTTCTCAGGGCTCTCGTGGCTTATTATCATTTGATTCAATCACATTTGTTATGTGTCAGGTGTGGCTTATATGCAGATTTTTTAGTTTAGATGTACAAAAATAGCTCATAACTGTATTAAGTCTTGCACATTCACTGAAAATAGCTCACTTCTGTGATGCAAAATAAGACGGATAGGAAGACTTATATACCCTATATAGTACATCTAGAGGATATTGTGTGTTTAGTTGCACAAGCAGGAGATTATGTGTCAACATTAGCTTACCGCTAAAGTCTGATGAATATCATCATGAAAGCTTTCGCTGTATTGTCAATCATTCTTCTCATCTCAATTTTGCAAGATTCAACAAGCAATTCTGGAAGATTTTGAGTTTCTTGGATGGAAAACCAGATGTGAACTAATTTTC
>CM040810.1:900000-1000000 GCA_022829025.1 Squalius cephalus
GGGGTTCCGTTAGTCTGCAGTTCATCCACTGGCCACTAGAGACCGGGGTTCCGTTAGACCGCAGTTCATCCACTGGCCACTAGAGACCGGGGTTCCGTTAGACCGCAGTTCATCGACTGGCCACTAGAGACCGGGGTTCCGTTAGACCGCAGTTCATCCACTGGCCACTAGAGACAGGGGTTCCGTTAGAGTGCAGTTCATCCACTGGCCACTAGAGACCGGGGTTCCGTTAGTCTGCAGTTCATCCACTGACCACTAGAGACCGGGGTTCCGTTAGACCGCAGTTCATCGACTGGCCACTAGAGACCGGGGTTCCGTTAGACCGCAGTTCATCCACTGGCCACTAGAGACCGGGGTTCCGTTAGAGTGCAGTTCATCGACTGGCCACTAGAGACCGGGGTTCCGTTAGACCGCAGTTCATCCACTGGCCACTAGAGACCGGGGTTCCGTTAGTCTGCAGTTCATCCACTGGCCACTAGAGACCGGGGTTCCGTTAGACCGCAGTTCATCGACTGGCCACTAGAGACCGGGGTTCCGTTAGACCGCAGTTCATCCACTGGCCACTAGAGACAGGGGTTCCGTTAGAGTGCAGTTCATCCACTGGCCACTAGAGACCGGGGTTCCGTTAGTCTGCAGTTCATCCACTGGCCACTAGAGACCGGGGTTCCGTTAGACCACAGTTCATCGACTGGCCACTAGAGACCGGGGTTCCGTTAGACCGCAGTTCATCCACTGGCCACTAGAGACCGGGGTTCCGTTAGACTGCAGTTCATCCACTGGCCACTAGAGACCGGGGTTCCGTTAGACTGCAGTTCATCCACTGGCCACTAGAGACAGGGGTTCCGTTAGTCTGCAGTTCATCCACTGGCCACTAGAGACCGGGGTTCCGTTAGACTGCAGTTCATCCACTGGCCACTAGAGACAGGGGTTCCGTTAGAGTGCAGTTCATCCACTGGCCACTAGAGACAGGGTTTCCGTTAGACCGCAGTTCATCCACTGGCCACTAGAGACCGGGGTTCCGTTAGAGTGCAGTTCATCCACTGGCCACTAGAGACAGGGGTTCCGTTAGTCTGCAGTTCATCCACTGGCCACTAGAGACCGGGGTTCCGTTAGAGTGCAGTTCATCCACTGGCCACTAGAGACAGGGGTTCCGTTAGAGTGCAGTTCATCCACTGGCCACTAGAGACAGGGGTTCCGTGAGTCACCATAAACGTCCCCTAAAGTTATAAACAAACGATCTCTCAGTAATGTTAAGAGAGCGTTCATTCAAAGTGATCTGCTCTTTAATAATGTTCTCAAAGCATTAGCACAAAAACATTATTTATACATCGTTCATGGAACATCCCCCCCCCCCTGAAACTTTTAAGTTGGACGTTTGTCTAATGTTTTTTAAATGTTAATACTTGTTTCAGAACGTTCACAGAACATTAAAAATAACGTTCCATAATGTTTGAAGATGGAATGGAATGTTCCCTTAACGTTCACATAACCAAGAGAAGGAAAAAAAAAAAAACGTTTTTAAAACATTTAAAAAGCTGGATAGGCTATTCAGAGATCATTCAGAAATAACATTTCATAATTAATGGGAATGTTAGCTAAACGTTCTTCAAACATAGTTTTGTTAGCTGGGATATTGACATGCTTTGATACAACTTTCACTTTTAGGTGTTTTATAAGGTTTAATTAATGCCTTTTCCCATCAGTCACTTGATATTTTATTCAACCCAAAAGGCTCAAATCACTCGCAGCTGCACATGTTCCTGTATTCATTAAATAAACATTTTACCTTTAGAAACATGAGATTAAATACTGTAATGACTAATCTCTCAGTAAAGCTCTGCATGCGCTATTTTCAGTGAAGCATATTTAATAATGGCAATTTTACTCCTTTCTTGTTCAGAACGATCATAGTTCTCCACTGTCCTCCTGCAGAAAGCTGTTGATCTGACGGAAGAAATATTAAACATTTCTGCATCATTCTGTCCAAAACGCGTTCATGCCAGCGTTTCTTTCTCGTTCTCAGATCACCTCGGAAAATGAAACGCAGGACAAGACCAGCATAATACTGCATTTACAGTAGATATATGAAAGATTGTACTCGCTGCCATCCGTGTGTTTGAAGAGTGCATGTAATCATAATCCTCACATCGCGAGGTCAACATATCTCTCTTTTATTATTTTATTGTGATGCAGGGTCAAGCATTTCTCCAGATTGAGATATTGGCATAAATCGCTGGTGTTGCTGGTTGTGTGTTTAATGCACAGTCAAACATCTAGAACTAGTAAACTTTATTGTGACGCACTCGACACACGTGTGGCGCCATCTACTGGAAGGACAGATGAACTAAAAACATTTTCTCAGCAAGTGCACTGAAAAAACGAGTTTTAGATTAGCAAACACACAACATTAAAATGCCGACAACAGATTTAAGTACAAAAAATGTATATCATTGAAACATTTTCATTATTCAATAGTACAAATACTTGAAAATACAAATTTTTTAACTTTTTTGTTAAAAAAGAGCTTTGAGAAACGTAAAATATGGGGTGCCAAGACTGTTCACTTGGAAAAGTAAGTGTGTGTGTGCGTGTGTGTGTGTGAGAGTGCGTGCGTGTGAGTGTGTGTGTGTGTGTGTGGACTTTGCATTGGGGGGGATTTCTAAAACAGGGGCCAAACAGTATCAAAGTACAGTTCGATCCCAGCAACTCCAGGAAACATGTTAATGTGGAAACCACGATGTTTCCTGAACCCTTAGACCTGTATAATCCATAACAATGTGCTGATTCGTTTTACAGTTTTTTTCGATTGCTAAACGACAGTGAGCACAACTGGAGCTACATGTGCAAAACTCTAACTACAGTCTGCACTACCAACAGTCACCTGAGCTAAACAGTTCACATCACCTGCAAAACTCACTCCAAGCAACACAACTCTTAACACACGGCTCAAAACAGGCTCAGTGCAGCCAAACACTACACAACCCTCACTGAGATAACACACACTGTCACTCAGAACACACTGAGATAACACACACTGTCACACTGAACACACTGAGATAACACACACTGTCACTCAGAACACACTGAGAGGAAAAACACTAGCATCAAACACCAATACAGAAAATACTAACTTTTCATCTTTACAGTTTGAACAATTTCAGTGACTTCATACAAAGTAATATTTTCTTCAAAGAAAAGAGTGACATTCTTTCACATGATTTATTTACATTTTTAGAGCATAACAATTCTTTAAGGTAAATGAAAATGAGCAGTTTGCTTCAATAGTCTGTAGTAATTTACGGAATTACAGTAATGAGAAAAAAAAGGTAGAAACTAAAAGTACATACGAACATGTAATGTAATGTAATGTAATTCGAACAAATAATTGAGGGGCTAATCCTGCCTCTCTCTAGCATCAGGCCACAGGTTTTCATCAACATCACATCTAATGTTCTCTCTTGCCATGCACCTGGGGAAGAACCTTCTGGAGTGCCTTATCTCCCTGGCAGTCCTCTGGACTCGTGTCCTCACATCCGGCACGCATGGCTTCCAAAAGAGACATTTGGTCATGTGGGTGGTGACCAAACACTTTCCACCTCCACCCATACAGAAAAACAATATATTGAAATATATTTTACGTAAAGTGTCGAAAATATATGTCGCATATTCCAAATACATTGAAATATATTTGCATTGTTGGTCACTTATATTTATCATTTTGAAATATATTCTGAAATATAACAAAAATATATGATGTTACAGTAAGTGTGAAATATATTTACATATATATAACCCTATTTAACTAAAATATATTTATTGGGCCAATTTCGAATATTGCATATATTCCAAAAATATATTTCAAATATATTTCTTTTGTGTATGGGAGCCTTTCAGCTGAAGGTGCAATCAGCAGTGTTTGAAAGGCACAATGCTGAAATCTATTCTGTTTTGAATGTGTGGTTCACAGTTTTGACAGCAGTGTGTTAGCATTTGAACAAAGTGCTGTAAATCCACAGTGTTGTGCAGGTTGTGGTTAAAGTCATGGGATAAGTGTGTAGAGATTTGAAAACTGTGTTCAAACAATGAAAAATGAACTAGAGTTTGGTCCACATGAACTGCTGCTGTGCAGACTGGAGTTAGAGTTTTGCACATGTGACTCCAGTTGTGCTCACTGTCGTTTAGCAATCGAAAAAAACTGTAATCTGTTAGATTATTAAAAAAAAATATTCCTAATGAAATTTGACTTGTAATGTGGAATAAAATAAAGTGTGTGTGTGTGTGTGCGTGTGTGTGTGTGTGAGAGTGTGTGTGAGCGTGTGTGTGTGCGTGTGTGTGTGTGAGTGTGTGTGAGTGTGTGTGTCTGAGTGCGTGTGTGTGTGTGCGTGCGTACGTGTGTGAGAGAGTGTGTGCGTGAGTGTGTGTGTGTGTGTGTGTGTGTGAGTGTGTGTGAGTGTGTGTGTGTGTGTGTGAGTGTGAGTGTGTGTGTGTGTGTGTGTGTGTGTGTGTGTAATCTCTCAGTGTTTAATAGGATCAATCCCCCAGCTGATCCTCAGTCTCAGTGTCTTACATTAATCTGATGTTCTGGTGTTGCTCTCACTCATTAATATACTTTCTAAAGCCACGAAGGCTTCTCCGCTGATCTGGGATCAGTGACTCTGTTCTCCTCGGTACACCACGATGTTTTTGTCTGTTTCGTACACTTTGATCTCGTACAGGCTGTCGGGGGGGAGAAGCTTGGCCATGCCGTCCCAGATAAACACGGACAGGTTCTCTGTAGTGCTGCATGAGCGGACACACACACATATGAGGTTAAAATGACATCATCATCATCATCATCATCATCATCATCATCATCAAGGCTCTCCGTCACACCTGACGACATCAGCAAAGTACGGGACGTCCCGGTCCAGGTTTTTATGGTCGAGTGGTTTCATGATGGCCTCCTAAAAAACACAACTCATTAAACCTTGCACAAGTGCTCACTCCTTCTGTTCGCATTGTGTCTATTTCAATCATCATAGAATATCTAAAAGAATTCAAAAGCATATTAAATATAACATTCATATCCTGTAGATTCAGGTAAACTGAGAGACTTCTGTCTTTGCAATGACTGGGAAAAGCTGTCCTATTTATCCCGTCTATATAATAACTTTTATACAACTATTCTTATTTATCAATGCTACTTTTTCTAAATGTCATAATCATTTATTAACAAACAAGTATTCATAACTTCAATGAGCTCATTGTTTCTGCATTAAATTATTGCATTGTTTAAATTAATACATTTTTCGCTACCTGTGATTTTGCATGTGCATTTCTGAAATACATAACTTCACAGATCAGTGTAAACTGTAATGTGGACTCCTGCATCTGTAGAGCTGCTTTGAAACCATGTGTATTGTGCAAATAAACGAGAATTGAGTTTATTTTTAACTCCTAATGACCTCGATATAGTCCTTGAGGTCGGTCAGGTTCATCACCATTCCTGTCGTCCCGTCGATCTGAGAAACACACGAGAGTCAGTCCAGCTCACCATACACTGATAATAACATGTGCCTAACACACACACACACACACACACACACACACACACACACACACACACACACACACACACACATCCATACCTTTCCTCGCACCGTCACTTCAACTGGAAAACAGAAATATCAGAAACATATTTACTGTGTGCATGCATGAAACATCTATGATATATTAATTTCTAGCGTGATCATAGTTTACTGGCACTACATGTAGAACCGCTCACCTTTATAGTTATGACCGTGGCCATTAGGATTGTTGCATTTTCCAAATATTCGTTTATTCTCCTCATCACTTAAAGATTTGCTTTAAAAAAGAAAAAGAAAAAATTCAAAACAAATGAATAATAACGATAATAATACATTTGACAATGACTTAAAATAGGCATGAATTGGTAAAATCATCCATTTTTATTTTATTATTATTATTATTATTTGCATACAGAACCAAACATAGCACAATGAAATGTTATACATATATATATATATATATAATGATATTGCATTGCAACAGGTAATTTAGAGATTCTGTCATAATATTTTATATATAGAATTTGATCTTAATGAAGACACATGAGAATAGAAAACACCCACTGTCATGCCATTAAAATAAAAAAGAACGAGTTCTAGGTCTTTGTTACTTTTGTTCTCATAAAACATATTTAAATGTGAAACAGTATTTAACTTTCTCTTACTTAAACATGATTTTAGAGAGTAAGCAAATATGAATCAGGGTTATATTAGAGGAACAGCTGTAATGACTCAAGCTTTAGGCCACTTATTTGATTAAAGAGGCGATGTGGGATGAAGCTCCAAATGACATTAACTAAGCCAATTAAGTCTTGTTTACATCGTCAAAATAAAGCATCTAGATGTTTAAACTACAATTCCCAGAATTCCTTCGTGATGACGCGGCATGTTCCCGCTGTCTTCCTGCAACAAGTAGCTTCAGCCTATTCATAATTTACAGACTGGTTGTTGGAATGGGATCCAAACCAGTTGAACGAGATTTCATATTTTGATCGAGGAAGTGTGAAAGTGTGTAAAGTTATAGTCTGATGATAAATGTGAGACAGACACACAGGATCAGACGCTAAAGCACCGTTAGTGAGAGTTAGAAGGCGAAACGTTGTTTGAAAGAGCGTGTTTTAAGTATAATTGCATTATTATTATTATGTATTTTCTCTATGGATGTATAATAGTGAGCTGTACCTGTGTAAGCGATGGCTCGCGCAGAAGCTCTGCACGCGCGTGATGAACCCGATGCGCTCGGACATGTTCTCTCAGAAACCTCTCTGTGTTCACACTCCACAAAGCTTTATAAGTCACAGATGCTCTGCACAATATTCATATATCATAGAGTTCAGATGATTCAGTGTACAGTGGAGGCGTGGCTTAATCGAGCCTTTCATCTGCGCTAATCGATTACAGTGTGACGTCAGCACTTTCCGCGTGCATGAAGCTGCTCATGATCATCACGTGTCTTCTCTAACATCTGGACAAATGTCTTATTATTCCATATTCCATAACACACATATGACATTTGTTAATATATTAAAGTAATATTATATATAGGCTGTGCACACATACATATCAATATATACATATACTAATAAATGTTATTTATAGTATATAAATGTGTCTCTCTGTATATATATATATATATATATATATATATATATATATATATATATATATATATATATATATATATATATATATATATAATTTAATATGTTAACAAATGTTTATATATATGTGTGTATATGTATAATATTAATAACTGTATTATATATGAGTTAATACATATAAAATTAATGTTTTATGTATGTACACACATAGATTTTTAATTTTTCATTATATATATAAAATGAAAAAAAAAAAAAAATTATGTAAATGTGTGTACAATATCATAATAATTATATATATGTAATTATTAATAATATATATTTGTTAGTTACCATTGTGGAATAAAGCATTAATATTGCTCAAGCAATGAAACAAAATATATCTTAAGAATTTTAATATTCTAACATTAAATTATAAATACATTATAAATAGCATTTATATACTATAAGTGTATTATAATATGTGATATATATTTTTATTATCATTAACATAGTTGCAATTGTGCAATAAAACATAAATAATGATTGAATATTGTTTCTTGAACAAATAAACCAAAAATAATTAGTATTGCCTCTCAATATTGATCAGTCTCTAACTTCTAATCCCACACATTTGCATGAATTTACACACATATATATATATATATATATATATATATATAATCGAGCCGCCATATAAATATATATATATATATGGCATACATCACTCCTCTATGTTGTACCATAGAAAAAGTGTTTAGCAACAGCATATTGTGATTTAATCCGAATGCATCAAATAAGATCAAGAGGTTTCCTGCTGTGACATAAGGCTGATATATTCCTGGAAATCTGTCACTATCAAATCAGCCATAATCACGGCTTCATCCTCCGTAATCCTCCGGTGGGTTTAAAAGCAGATCCTGGACGCTCGCTCACAATCTGAAAAGTAATTGAGAAGATGGGCAATGCTAAAAGTGGAGCCCTCTCCAAAGACCTCCTGGAGGACCTGAAGATGAACACCAAGTACAGCGAGGAGCAGCTCTACGTCTGGTACCAGAAGTTCCTGAACGAGTGTCCGACGGGGCGCATCAGTCGAGAGCAGTTCGAGAGCATCTACGCTAGCTTCTTCCCCGACGCCGACCCCAAAGCTTACGCGCAACACGTCTTCAGGAGCTTCGACTCTGACAGCGACGGAACGCTGGACTTTAAAGGTGCGTAAACATATTATGCATCTTTTCTCAAGATGGAATATAAATCTCTGGCGTCCCCAGAATGTGTCTATGAAATTTCAGCTCATTCATTTATTATAGCTTGTATATATGTGTATATAGAGCGTAGTGTGCATGGCGTTGGCGTTTTCACAGATTTGCGTTTTTGAGGTGTACGTGGAGATGATAACGTTTTTCAAAATTGTCCTGCTCTTGCACCCTGTTTCAGGGTTTGCGCTCTCGAGTCACCAGGAGCGCATTAAGGGTTTTCTGTGTCGTGTTAATAACTAATGATCTTTGCAATGGAAGTGAATCAATCCCAACTACCTTTAGCTGGACAATAACTTTATTCTAGAGCTGCTGTAAAGCCTAAACACTCTGTTACTGTAATCTCCTATTATCACTGTAAAGCTGCTGTGAAACTCTATATTGTTAAAAGCGCTGTATATATGAAGGAGACTTGACTAGCTTGTCAAATTTGCTGCTTTTTGGTTGCGAGCAAAAACGCGTTGTTTTTGTGTGTGTCCCTTTAAATGCAAATGAGCTTTAGCTCCGCCTCCGTTCAGAAGAGGGCGGAGTCTTTACACGAGCTTCAGAAACTCCGGCAATAACAGAACAGGCCAATCTCCCTCATCCAGAATCCCAGTATAACCAGTAGCGAGTGCAGCTTTACGGAGAGACTCAGGAAGAGCTTCTGAATGTTAGTGGAGACATTTCTGTAGTTGTTGTGGAGTTACACTGATCATCTCATCATCATGTTGAACTTCTCCACAAGTGTCCACAGTTCCTGAGGTCTTTATAAGACAGCGGTGACATGTTCTGGTCAATAGTGTTCAGTGCTCGTCTATGCTCAACCACAGAACAGCTTCAGGCTCTGCTGGATCTTCATCAGTGCGTTAGAACTGGTCTCTGTTGGCGCGTGTGGAACCAAATGTCGGCTGGTGTGTGTAAACGTGCATATTAAGGGCCGGTGATATTATAATAAGATCCTCTTCATACGTCAGAAGGAGCGAAATCTGATCGGCTTATTTTATAACATGCTTGCAGAGAAAGACTCACCAGAACACAGTTACTGGGTTTCACTTTTCATGTTTTCTGGGTTTCAGAAGCACCGATTATAGCACTTACACACGGGAAAAGTCAGATTTTCATGATTTGTCCTCTTTAAAGAGTACATCGTGGCTCTGCACCTGACGTCCTCCGGGAAGACCGTGGAGAAGCTGGAGTGGGCCTTCGCTCTGTACGACGTGGACAGGAACGGCACCATCACCAAAAACGAGATTCATGAAATAGTGAAGGTGAACAAACACCAGCTTTACTCACACACTCCAACGTCTCGGCTAACGAGGAATGTTTTGAAAACGTTATTGGCAACACTTTACAATAAGGTTCATTACTTAAAGGGGGGGTGAAATGCTATTTCATGCATACTGAGTTTTTTACACTGTTAAAGAGTTGGATTCCCATGCTAAACATGGACAAAGTTTCAAAAATTAAATTGTACGTTTGAAGGAGTATTTCTGTGCCAAAAATTGTCCTTCCGGTTTGTCACAAGTTTCGGAAAGTTTTTTTCGAGTATGGGCATGTGTGACGTCAGATGTAACGGAATTTCCTTATACGGGTCCTAAGGGCACTTCTCCGGTAAGATCGCGGGCGCGCGCGCACTTGTACACCAGAGCAAGAGAGTGAAAGCAGTACCTCATCTAAGCGCTCTGCTCGGCTTTAGGGAAGTCAGTGTCACCAAAGAAGTGGGTTTTTGGTTGCCAGGGCAAGACAAACCTGCACAGATTCCCAAAGAACCCAGCGTTAAGGGAATAGTGGATGCAGTTTGTTTTTCCGGGGCAAAAACGAGTTGAGCAAGACTGTTTCCCTGCATTTCGACGATGATTGTTTTATAAACAAAGCCCAGATCGATGGATTTGCAGATCGTCTAATGCTTAAGGATCGAGCAGTCACAATGATAAAGGTCCGCAGTCGTGCGTTGGAACCGCAGGCGGTGAGTAAAACTGTTGAACAAATGTCTCTGTGTGTTGTTAACGTTACTAGCTCGGCGCGTTAGCACAGCTTTAGCACATCGCCCACACGGCCCGCCCCCAGCCGCTCGTTTTTTTCCGGAAAGACTCGGTACAGTCTATCTTTCACTTATAAATATAATAAAACTAAAGACTTTTTGGAGATATGAAGGATGCAATACTACTCTATAGGTACTCAAGATTAACAGGAGATTGAGTGAAAATGAGCATTTCACCCCCCCTTTAACATTAGTTATTACATAGCTTGGCTGAATTCTAATGTAGAGTGCGGTGTGTTAAATTCCTGTTTTCGTCGATTACCGAGTCCATGAAAGCGGGTTCTGGGACAGATGAATAGTCATGATCAGCAGCAGGAGTGCAGTCCATATGTTGCCCATCTTCTGCTGATGCCAGCTCAGGCTGAAGTTTGCTTACTCTGTCCCAAACGCTCAGTCTTGGTGATGGGATGGAGTAATCATTCCACTGGAACAATACCGGGACAGCTCCTTTCTTTAGTTGCCTTTTCCCCTCCGGTGTTTTCGGCTGAATGATCTGCTCCGGTGTGAAGTGCAAACTACAGACTTTGCTGTGTCCTGTGACAATGAACTCATCACGACGAATATTCACCAGCCACCGCTTTCTGAGTTCAACATCGCTGGGAAATCCGTGGTAACTTAAAACGCCGTTGAATTTAGATGATGACGTGCATGTGGGAACACAACAATGTTCATGATATTTTCTCTGTTGCCTCTGGAAAAAAACTCTATCTTTTTTAAGGCTCATTTTCCGCTGTTTACGCCGCCGCCATATTTCGCCAAACAGGAAGAGAGCGGGCCGTATTTACCCGTTGCGGATATGACGTCAGGTTGCTATGTGCAAGGAGCCCATTCCTTGATATCAGACGCTGCGAAGTATAACACACCGTTGCCATGAAAAACAGAGCGTTGCTATGGACGCGGAACGGACTATTTTCATTAGCGCAAGCAATCGTTTTTAAATCAATAAACTCCTTTTTTAAATCAATAATTTGAGTCAAATTATTGATTTATTTTGTAGGTAGCCATGTAATAAGCGGGATAATGTAGAGCGAGGTGGTTGTTATAGCGAATAACAACCCCTTCAGGATTCAAGCTCCGCTTCGCGTCGGGGTCCCGTTCAGCCTGTCGGGGGTGTTATTCGCTACAACAACCGCCTCGCTCTACATTATCCCGCTTATTACATGGCTACCTACAAAATAAATCAATAATTTGACACAAAATATTGATTTAAAAAGGAGTTTATTGATTTAAAAACGATGGTATTGCTTCCGCTAAAGAAAATAGTCCGTTCCGCGTCCAAAGCAACGCTCTTTTTTTCATGGCAACGGTGTGTTATACTTCGCAGCGTCTGATATCAAGGAATAACACACCGCATTCTACATTGGAATTCAGCCAAGCCATGTAATAAGTAAGGAATAATTGACGACAGGCCGTTGAATTATTAGAAAAATAATGCACACCCGAGGTGGTACACCTCGGGTGTGCATTATTTTTCTAATAATTCAACGGCCTGTCGTCAATTATTCCTCTTATACTACAGTTACCACACCTCGAAACATTGTTCAGAGTATTTCGAGACGTTTGTAAATGTATGTAGGACTAATTTCTTACGCATCTAATCCAATGCCTCCGTTGATTATAATCCCAAAACGTCATTTTAGAGTTAGTAACGGAGGTTTGAGCCACTGATAGCAGACTAATGCTGGGACACACGACTAGCTGACACATTCTCTGTTTTCATCGCAGCATATTTTAAACACCGACTTTGAACACAGACTGAACGCGCTGAACACGCGTTTGTGCATGATCAGTCATCAAATTACATTCATAACCGGCCTTAAAGTGTGTCCTCGGCTCGGCTTTATGCAGTTATTAGAGAGAGATGTTGCAATAATGAGACAGAAAAGCATGTGCGTCAATATTATTATTTATTTATTAATTCAATTCGTTTTAATTAATTCGTTCATTCTTTTTTTTTCTATTATTGACAGATGACAGTAGACTACCCAGATAGCAAGGTGACATTGATTATAGCCAAATAAATGAAAAAAAAAGCCTTTTTACAAGTAAGGCCTATCAATAATTATTTATTTGTTATATTATCTGCAATAAAAATCCGTGCTGCAGGATTATCCATTTATTTAGCCTATATTCAGTTTAATTTTCTATTGATTATATAGGAATATACTTTATTTATTAAAATTAAACTGCATGTTTCCATTGATTGTGAAGCTAGACACTGATAATTGCAGATCAAGCTCATGGGGCTAAATGCTTTTTCTTGTTATGAATTGTATCCTATTTTCCGTTATTACCGTTAACTACGCGAAGTGATATGGAACTGTAATGCGGCCAAGACCTGCCTGGAACTACTTTAGCTGTTAAAATAATGCACACCTTAGAACGTTCGTCAACCAATCAGATTCAAGCATTCAACGGCCCTGTAGTGTAACATTAGTTAATGCACTGTGAACTAACATGAACAAACAATGAACAGGATTATTATTAACTAACATTAATAAAGATTAATGCTGTAAAAAAAAATTATTGCTTATTGTTAGTTAATGTTAGTTAATACATTAAATAATGTAAACTAATGATCCTTACTGTAAAGTGTTACCAGATTATTTCTGAACGTCCAGTTTTTTCTTAGGAAACATTCCATTTTGCAAACATTATGAGAACATTATATGATCATAACGTTACTTTTGAATCTGAACGTTCCAAAACAAGTAACATCTGAAAAACGTTCAACTAAAACAGTTCAGAAAATAAATGTTATATAAATAATGTTTTTGTGCTAACGTTCTGAGAACATTATTCTCATTACTGAAGAACGTTTGTTCATAACTTTGAGAGAACGTTTGCTCCTCTTTGCAGTCAATATTCAACATGATCTCCAAAGAAGACCAGAAAAACCTTCCGGATGACGAGAACACCCCAGAAAAACGAACTGATAAAATTTGGGACTTTTTTGGGAAAAAAGAAAATGGTAAGTGACTATTTGCATGTGTTAAATGTCTTAGATGACAAAGATATAGAATAAGGAAAAGTCCCCCTGTAGTCAATACTTTTATCCCTTAAAACTCGTCTTTGATCACCAAATGACATAATTAAGTGTTTTTCCTTGAAAATATCTTGAATGTAACTCGACACCCTTGCCCCATTTAGAATGCGCGTCCTCTATGAATATGCAAATGAGCCCCGCCTCCACTCACTCACTCAGCTCAGAGATCCACTGGTTGTCGATCACACGTTGATCTGATTGGTTACAAGTTAGTTTGTGACGTCAGAAACGCCAGCGATTTCAAAGCGTGTTTTTGAGACTGTCTTTGGTTCACTGCAGTTTTAAGGAGGAAATACTCAGCAATGCTGTCGACTTATGAACTTACACATGCTTTGTCTTAAAGCACATTAAAAACACCACATAGACACATAAACAACATTAAAAGCTGGATTTCACCACAGGGGGACTTTAACAGAATACTCTTTATTGAGCTTTGAAGAATGTATTTTCTTTATATCGTCAGGTAAAATAACAGAGGGAGAGTTCATTCAAGGAGTTATGGGCAATAAGAACATTCTCCGGCTGATTCAGTTCGACGAGCCGCAGAAGGTCCAGGAAAGGCTCAAAGAGAAGAAGCAATGATGTGTTTAAATCACTGCTACTTGTTTTAGTACAATCTGACTCTTTTAAACGATTAAAGTGCATTTCTACTGTTACATGCTGATAGGAATTCAATTCAATGTGTGCCATGAAATATACATGTAAAAATGTTGTTTATTACCACCGACATGCAGTATAAAACATAACGGACGGTTCAGAATGGAAACAGCAACAGGAATGCATTTAATTTTCCTCTGCATGTCATGAAATACACAAGCAGTCCATTGGCCATGTGACACACAAGGGTCAAAAGGTCACATCCACAGTCATCTGTGAAACATGCCAATTATGCAAATAATCCACAACTCTTCTTCACACTCACTTGCCCATCAATAAAACACTATATAACAGTCATGCAAACGTTTCATTTTAGTATTCTACTGATGCTACTGTATTTTACATTGAGTGTCTGAGCGTTCTGTTGCTCTTAGTTCTAGTGTGCATTCTTGTATAATGGAGTGAAGATATTTGATGTAAACTGTTCAATTTAATCTTTGCATATTGAAAATGTTTAAGCATATCAAAATGCAGTGGCTCTCATCTGGTGGTTTTGAAGCTAAATGCATATAATAAAATACATCTATCAATATTATCTAGCATAGTGCAACAATGGAAACATTAATGCATGTCAAGATTTGCATTTCTGTCGCTTCTGCATTATAGTTTTGGCTTTGAGTCGCGACATGATGCTCGATGATAATAAAGCAGGAGATATTCTGTATGAGTGTCAATCACAGTTGGTTTCACTGCTGTATCAATCACTACTCCTGTCATATTCATTGAAATAGATCTTCGAGGAGCTGATGAGGCAAATAAACAACAGTATTTCAAAGCTTAGATTAGATTGTGGACCTTGCATCATAGAGATGTACAAAAATCAGGTATCAAAAACATAATGGAAGCCATTTACTATGGAAGCTTGTTTCTGCCACGGAATAAAAACAAGAAAGGTCATTACGATGTACAGCTGTACTGTGGATTATTATTTTGTATATATAAATATATATTAATACACACATGCATGTTGTATATATTTAAGAATTTTTTTTATTTATATATAAAATATTTATATTTATATATAATATAAATTATATATATACAATATATACACGTAAATATTTCTCAAATATATACATGCATGTGTGTATTTATATATACACAATAATTATACACAGTACACACACGTATATTATGTAAACACAAACTTTTATTTTGGATGCGATTAATCGTTGCACATCCTATACACTAAAAAAATGATATGATCAATAAGTTAGGACAACACATGTTTTTACATTGCTTTAACTCATCAAAATAAGTTAAGCAATTAAAAAAAATAATAATTATAGTGTAAATTGCAACTTTTTATCTCACAATTCTGGCATTTGTCGTGTGTGTTTATATCACACCATTCCAACCTTTTCCTTAGATATCAGCATTATGAAGTCCGAATTGCGACGGAGTCAGAATCGTGATTTAAAAAGTCACAATTACCTTTTTTTATTCTGTGGCGTAAACAATCTTGAATAATTTACAGTGGTTAAAGAGAGGAAATATACATATTTCTATAAAAATGAGTGTCAGAACTCGCTCTCCTCGATGATCTCCTCCATGGTCTCTCCTAAAGTCATCTCCCCGTCGCTGCTGGACAAACTCTTCCTCATGTAGAACTCCAGGCCTAAGCTCCGCCCACAGGCCAGGTCCTCTGCTGATTGGTCGGTCACCTGCGGATGCACCTGTGAGGGGGCGTGGCCTCCGTCCTCATTGGACTGGCTCTGCTCTTGGTTTTGTCCTGAACTCTTCTGCGAACACTTCCACAGGTGTTTGGGGTGGATGTCCGTGAAGCAGTTGTGGACCTCGAAGTGATGGGAAGAAACGAACAGCTGCCAACGCTTCTTCAGCTCAGCCTGGACCTGCACATGTTCACAGATCAGGTTATTATGCTAAACAATAATAACTCTCGCACGAGCGCTGCACAATTAATCGCAACGCAAACCGCACGCGATCTGGCAAAGGCTGCGATTATTTTATGTGCAGCTTGTCAGTGAAGCACGGCTGATCGGTAGTAAACACTCCATCTGAACACCAGAGTCTCTCACACACACACACACACACACACACACACACACACAGACACATATCCATCTGAACACCAGAGTCTCTCTCTCACACACACACACACACACACACACACACCCCTCTGAACACCAGAGTCTCTCACACACACACACACACACACACACACACACACACACACACACACACAGACACACAGACACATATCCATCTGAACACCAGAGTCACACACACACACACACACACACACACACACACACACACACACACACACACACACACACACACACACATACCTCTGAACACCAGACTCTCTCTCTCTCACACACACACACACACACACACACATCCATCTGAACACCAGAGTCTCACTCACACACACACACACACATATCCATCTAAACACCAGAGTCCCCCCCCACCCCCCCACCCCACACACACACACACACACACACACATACACATACCTCTGAACACCAGACTCTCTCTCTCTCACACACACACACACACACACACACACACACACATCCATCTGAACACCAGAGTACCCCCCCCCACACACACACACACACATTCCTCTGAACACCAGACTCTCTCTCTCTCTCTCTCACACACACACACACACACACACACAAACACATCCATCTGAACACCAGAGTCCCACACACACACACACACACACACACACACACACACACACACACACACACATACACACACACACATATATACCTCTGAACACCAGACTCTCTCTCTCTCACACGCACACACACACACACACAAAAACACACACACATATATACCTCTGAACACCAGAGGCCGTCTAACACACACACACACACACACACACACACACACACACACACACATATATACCTCTGAACACCAGAGGCCGTCTAACACACACACACACACACACACACACACACAAACATATATACCTCGGAACACCAGAGGCCGTCTAACACACACACACACACACACACATATATACCTCTGAACACCAGAGGCCGTCTAACACACACACACACACACACACACACACACAAACATATATACCTCGGAACACCAGAGGCCGTCTAACACACACACACACACACACACACACATATATACCTCTGAACACCAGAGGCCGTCTAACACACACACACACACACACACACACACACATATATATCTCGGAACACCAGAGGCCGTCTAACACACACACACACACACACACACACACACAAACATATATACCTCTGAACACCAGAGGCCGTCTAACACACACACACACACACACACACACATATATATCTCGGAACACCAGAGGCCGTCTAACACACACACACACACACACACACACAAACATATATACCTCTGAACACCAGAGGCCGTCTAACACACACACACACACACACACACACACACACACACACACACAAACATATATACCTCTGAACACCAGAGGCCGTCTAACACACACACACACACACACACACACACAAACATATATACCTCGGAACACCAGAGGCCGTCTAACACACACACACACACACATATATACCTCTGAACACCAGAGGCCGTCTAACACACACACACACACACACACACACACACACACACACCGCAGAAATACGATAACACACACACACAGGAAACCCCTATGGTCATCACACTCTGTCTCTGAATAAACAGAAGATTGAGACGCTTTGATTAAACATGAGTAATAAACACACGACTGCCTTATTCTGTGTCAGAAGCTTATCATCTCACACACACACATATATCCATCTGAACACCAGAGGGCGTCTCACACACACACACACTCATCATCTCACAGGAGGAGCTCAGCTGTCCTCATGAAGTGAGTCTGGAGGAAAAGTGTGTTATTAATGTTGTCTTTTGTTGGACAAGAGGTTCATAAATGCGTCTCATGTCTGGAAAGATGTTTGACTCGTGTTGCTTTTTCAAATGCTCGTTATAAGCGACTTGAACTCAGAGCTTTCAGAGTGAGCCGCGTTTCCTGAGCCGTACGGCACTGACACGCTGCACATTACACACACAGACTTTACCATTTCATAATCACGATAAGCCAAATCAATTTAAGTGCGATTACATGTAAATTGTGATTAATCGAGCAGCGCTATCTCACACTTTCAAACGCCTTCACCACACGCACCTCTCCGTTGGCGAAGCAGTACAGCACTGCGACTAACAGACCCTGTGGAGGAACACAGCGCACGGTTAGAGGTTTCGCCGAGCCGGAGGAGGAGAAGCGAAGAGTTTCCTCACCTGGAACGAGCTCAGGGTCAGGTGGACGAAGTTTCGAGCGTATCGGTGGCTTCCTTCGACTGATTCGTCGATGATGATGGTGAAGACGATCTCGTGGATCCCGAGAAGAGGAATCAACACAAGCGTTGCTCTGATTAAACTGAGCAGACCGTGAGAAATGTGTGAGTCTTCATTATGGATGCACGATATGAACATTTTTGGCTGATACTACATATCTGAAAGCCGATAACCGATATATTGGCCGATAAATCTAAATCCAAATTTGTATATAATTTTTGAGAGCCTGATTACAAAAACAAAAGTCTCATCATGTCCCAATCACACAATTATAATGATGTTCTCATGATAATGTTATGTAGCCGATATGACAGACTTGCGCTGCAATCATATTTCAAGCAGTTCAAACCCATCATGTTGAACAGTGTCATCTGAAGCGTCTCAGCTGAAGGAGATAATACACTATTTATCAGCTTTAATATATCGGCCAAATTTTCTTTTCGATACTGAGCCGATGATGATAACATTAAAAGTGAACGTATGGGCTGATACTGATATGGTGGCGATATATCGTGCATATATCCTAGTGTTTATCCACACGAGCAACAGCCGTTTTAGACGAGCGGCGACTAACCTGTCACGGTAATCCGTGAACTTCAGCTGGTCGGCCTTTAACTTGGACAGCAAGAGTCGGATGATTTTCAGGAAAATGCAAAAAATGACCTGAAAGACAAGATTATTCCCAAGGGTTTTATTACATGTTCTCCAACATTTACTAAATGAGCCATGCTGTCTGAATAAATAGATGTAAAAGCAACAGAAAAGTTCATGATTATATCAGCATTAGACTTTTGCATGATTTGTTTTTTAGCAGGATTGAGAGTTAATGAGGTTTTGATTTGATTATATCGATGCACATTTTCATTATGTTTCTGAATTGCTGGTCCGCCTCTGAAAAGTAAAGGGCAGAGGGTTCAAACACACTTTAATACACTGTGACTGTCATCTTTTACGGCTCGTGACCGGCATGAGACGCGGCGGCACGAGGATCACCAGTGAAATCTGAGTTACACCGTGACAGAAGAGCGGATGTAAACCAGTTGTCATGTTGAACATGCGTCACTAAAGGAAAACAGTTGCCTGAGGAAAACAAGACATTAGTAATGAAATTCATAAGGCATCTTACTCACGATCACGGATAGTGTTATTGGGCCTCTGATTATCCACCAGATCCATCTGATGTTATTCAACCAACAGCTTTAGAAAAAGAACACATGCAATGCATTATATTATGCATATATAGCCTTATATACCATTAATAGGCAAGGCAAGTTTATTTATACAGCACACTTCATAATTCAAAGGGCTTTACATAGAAGGAATTAAAATAATCAAAAGAAATACAAAGGTGATCAAATATATTAAAACAGTTTAGAATTATAATAGATAAGCATAATAATGTATGGTAACACTTTACAAAGAGTTTCCATTTGTTAACATTCACTCATATATGTCATTAGGAAATGTTTTAAACAGCCAAAATGTCATAAAAATAATTACATTAAAAAAGTCCCAAATTCAAAATTGTCTCAGTTTAATGCTGAATTTGCTGATACTGATTGGAGTAACGAGATGTTTCTGCAAAATCCCGATCATGTTCTGTCAAATTTCCATAGGAGAGTGGAGACAATACGTCAAAAATATACAACTACCTGTAAAATACATATTAAACAAAATACAGTACCTTGGGTAACTTCTGATATTTTACAGCTCCTAAAAAAGAAGGCCTCTTCCTTGAAAGCCTACAGATTATTAAAAACACCTGAGGCTAAGCTTATTTTCACACAGTTTAGAAATAAGTGTAAATTTGAATTATACAAAGCAAAACAGTCTTATTATGAAAATCAAATTAGTCGAACAGTTTCCAACCCAAGAACATTATGGCGAACATTGAAATCTATAACTGGTGAAAATAAAATTAAAATTAATAATAGTTTGCAAATATCCATAAATGGTACTCTTCTTACTGATCATGATAAAATTGCTAATTCTTTTAATGAGTATTTTATTGCATCTGTACAAGAATTATCTTCTAAATTTACTATTCCTCTGTTTCTCACATCAATTCTCTTTTTCTGAAATTGTACAAAATGATATAACTAATATTTTGTGTTCTCTGAATGCTTCTCATGCTTGTGATACAAATAATTTAAACATGACTTTTCTTAAAACTCATGCCAGTACTCTTATACCACTCTTTCATCATTTAGTTAATCTGTGTATTAGACAATCAGTATTTCCTGCCTTGTGGAAAACGGCCCAGATCACCCCGATGTTTAAGTCTGATGATCCAACTAATATTTCCAACTACCGTCCAATTGCAATTCTCCCAACCATTTCCAAGTTGCTTGAAAAAATATTGTATAATCAACTAATTAACCACCTTGAAAATAATAACCTGCTCAGTGATTGCCAGCATGGCTTTCGACCCTTGCGTTCAACTATGTCGGCTTTGTTGCTTCTCACTGAGCAAATACGTGCGTCTTTAAACAAGGGTCAGATTACTGGAGTTATATACATAGATTTTCAGAAAGCTTTCGATACAGTCAATCATCAAATTCTGTTAAACAAACTTCTTTCTTTTCATTTGTCATCTTCCGCAATAGATATGTTTACATCATATTTAAGTGACAGATCTCAGACTGTAAGAATCGGCACAGTAACATCACAGCCACGAGTGTGTTCTATGGGAGTTCCACAGGGCAGTATTTTAGGTCCTTTACTTTTCCTTATGTATATTAATGATCTTCCTTGTGTTTTGAATTTTTCTAGTTCTTTGCTATATGCTGATGACACTGTTATTTTTCTTTCTGGTTCTAATATCGACACAATTAATTACAGACTTAACACAGATCTGCAGCATTTACATAACTGGCTGCAAGATAATCATTTAACACTTAATGTCAAGAAAACACAATGCATGTATTTCTATTCATCTAGGAGACAGCTATCCATATCCAATCCTATCACTTTTTCTAATCAAATGCTTTCAATTGTATCAGCATATAAGTATTTGGGAGTCTATCTTGACTCACATCTTACTTATCAAGAACATGTTCAAACCCTAACCAGAAAGTTAAACCAAAAGTTATATGTTTATAGCAAAATTAGACCATATTTGTTGCTTTCTGTTTCAAAAACCTATCTTCATGCCATCATTCTGTCCACTTTGTCGTATTGTTTACCTGTTTGGTCACTAACAACAAATGAGATTATTGAACCTGTAATAAGAATTTATAATAGAGCTCATAAGATCCATGTCAGGCTTCCAGGCTGGACTCACCACTGTACTGCACTATCTTTGTGTAATGCCTTGACATTTCAGAACTATAAAATAAGCCATGGGATAAACTTGTTTTATCAAATCTCAAATGGACACACTGTAACTGCTCTAACCGAATTGGTTCCGAAACTTAGCTCAAGGTCTGAGCGCACTACGAGATCTTTTACAAATGGACTTTTGCCTTTACCGGCTTTTAAAAACTGTTATGGACAGAGATCTTTTTTTCATGTGCTCACTAAAACCTGGAATGAGATCCCACAGCACATCAGAACTATCACATCAAGAAGACTATTTAAAATAACATTTGCTCGCCATTTAATGGACAGGTATAGCTGTGACCATTGAGATGGCTCTATAGCCCCTCTTGTTGCCCAATATCTTGGTTTGTGTGTCTGTTGTTGTCTCTAGCTGTCTAGTGTGTGAACTTTGTTGTGTATGTGGTTTTTATGTTCTGCAGAGCAGGAACCTGCTGAAAATCAGTTTTATACTGAGCCAGGCCCGATTGTCCTTAATCTTTTCCTGTTTTAAAAATATAAATAAATAAATAAATAAACATTAGTAAATGCATTAGTTTGATAACATGAACAGTTTTTTAAAGCATTTATTATTCTTTGATAATGTTAGTAAAAATATAGTTGTTCAATGTTCATGTTAGCTCACAGTGCATTAACTAATGCTAACAAATACTTCTGATAATGCATTAGTCAATGTTGATTTCAACAGTTACTAATGCATTAATAAACATGAAGCAATGTTAATAAATGAAACTTTATAGTAAAGTGTTACCGAATTTATTTTAATTGTGGTGAAGAAATTTAAAGTCATTATATAATAATATAAGCCCTTTTGTTTAGCTTAATATACACACTGTAAAAAAAAAATGTTTTCAAGTTGCAAATTAACATAATTGGGGAACAATTTCAATTTTTAAATCAATCAAATCAATCAATTTCACAGTTTAAAACTGCATATTTTTGTAATTATTTGTGAAATGTAAGAATTTCTGCTTCAAAGTAAATCTCACACCAATTTTTTCTTTCAGTGTATCGTTCCGAAAAATGTTTTTATTCTACTATATAATACCTATATAATACTATATAACTATATAATACCTTCTCACACAAATATTTTCTGGATTACGTGCAAAACCTTCTTTTAACGTGGCAAGCAAGAAAGACACGTACCTTTTATTTTCATACAGAGTTTTGGCTACGGTCCAGGGAATCACGAACAATAATGGAGTTCCTGAGTGAGTTTGATGAATAAAGTTGGAGAGTTAATAAAGTCATGGTGACACTTTACTTAAAGCCTTTGTATATGATGCATTATAAAAGTATTTCTAATGCATTAATTATGCCTTGTAATGCACCCTTTTAAAGCATATTAACTTTGTTTACAATTATTTATGAAAAGATATGCATTATAACTTACATTATGAATAGCTTTATAATGCATTGTACATAAATGCTTCAAGTAAAGTCATTTTTAAATGTGTAACAAGGACATGAAAAGGACAAATGCTTGTTGTGTGTTATAGGTTAGGCCGCACCCCATCCGATGATCATGTATTTCTTCAGGAGTCTTTTCCGGGTCAACACCGCAGTGAACAGAAGCGTGTGCAGGAATATCGCCTCCACTAGAAGCCAGAAGTAATTACATCCCACAAAATATTCCAGCGACACCTTTGAGGCCTTGCAGAGGAAAGAAATCTGGAGGGTTGACATTTATATTACTGCATCTTTGGTGCATCTACACAATAACAATGCTACAGAATAGCAAACAGTAAGACGTGCCACTGCAAAAAATGAGGATTTTTGTCTGGTTTCCGGTCCAAATATCTAAAGATTCTTTAATCAAGACGCATTTACTAAATGCATAAAATGACATAAGATATTATGTCCTGTTTTCCGTGGGAATTAATCAAAATTAAGTGAGTTTTTGCTTAAAAAAAGCTAAATTATCTGCCGATGTGGTAAGAAAAATAATCTTAATTCAAACAGAAATTTTTAAGCAAAAACTCACTTAATTTTTATTTATTTCCCCAGTAAACAAGACTTAACCCTCTATTTGCATAGCGTTGCCATATGGCAACAATTACTTTATCTTAATTTGTAAAAAAAGCTGTGATATAAAATCTATGTTTTTACAGTTAGTTGTGAAAAGGGGGCTTTAACTTTTAAGAAAATACAATTTATGAGGTCACATGACCAGGATATCCTGTTTGCCAGTCCTTTTTGCTCATGGACATTGACATGCAAACATCACTGTCTGGGGCTCCTGAAGATAGCCTTTTATTCAGAATTTTGGAAAATTTTCATCAAATAAAAAATTAAATCAGTATCTGGGGTAAGTAAACTTTAATTTTTTAACATTAAATTCAGTTTTGATTTTATAAGTTTTTTGTAATATGCTAAAATACATTTGTTGCCATATGGCAACTATATGCAAATATGGAAACGTCCTGGTGCATTCAACCTAATGGAGTCCCATTGACTTACATAGCATGAAACTACTCTGAGACTATGTTTACAACTTTTGCTTATATTTTAAAGGTAAAAACATTAGACCTTCACAAGCTGTTGTGGTGGGGAAAAATAAAAGAGGGCCCCAAAGCTTTGTCCCGCCAGATCCTGTCCGCAGAGACCGCACAGACCACTGGCCCTTGCATGCATCTGAGAAGGGCAGATGCAAAATGCCAGGATGCAAGGGCATTGTAAGAAGCAAGTGCTCCAAGTGTTTAGTTTTCCTCTACTTCACTGACTTTCACAAGGCATGAAGAGAATTAAATGAAATGAAACAGCAAAAAAAAAATGACTAAATGAAATGAAACGAATGAATAGTGTATTTCAGTGAGACAGGTTCCAGTTTCCTGGTTATTATTACCAGACATTTCAGATAACTGTTGAAATTATATAATGTTTTTACTGTATAAATGTTTGTTTAAACATTTCACTAAGTATGAGATGGATTTGTTGAGTCTTGTTTTAAATAAAATTATTATTATTATTATTTTTTTGGATTTTATGGTACTTTCCACGATTGCATATTGTTGCCATATGGCAACAATTTACCAACGACCCCCCTTTAAACTTTTTTTTAGATTTTTTTTATATATATCTGTTATATATAGGGTTAATATTTGATGTCATTTGACTACTTTAGTAAATGCATCTTGATTTAAGAAATGTTTGATGTTTGTACTGGAAACAAGACTTCAGATGATATGATTCCACAGAAGTGAAAACGAACACAAATGAAGGTTTCTGTACCGCAGATTTGGTGTAGCTGTTCCATCCCAGTTCATCCCTGGGAAGGTTGGTATACGTGACTTGTAATATAACCTCTTTGGTAATTACCGCTGTCGCTCTAAATATGAACGATACAAAGAGATTCATGTGGATGTAGTTCCTCGTACAGTGAAGCTTCCTGAAAACAACAGGTAAAAATAGTTTATTGCTTGGTTAGGGATAAATTAAATTAGTATCAGATATCTGGAGCCGGCTCTGGGCTCTGGATAAATGACCGGACAGGACAGAAATGAATGAATTTGATCGCTGTAGCTTGGAAATGCATGCACAAAGATAAATCTAATCATGCATGTACAGCGACAAAGAACATTGGTTACATGTAAATACAGTGAACAGGAGCGACTCATCAGAGAATGCCTATATTCCAAATTAGACAATGGTTTGTCATCATTTGCATGACCATAACACATGACCTTTTAACAGTGAGATTGTTGTTAAAGTGTTATTAGACGGAAACAAGTTTGCAAACTATCTTAAAGTGCCCATATTATGCTTTTTTGGGATTTGACCTTTTATGTAGTGTGTAATAAAGCTGTTTGTGAATGTAAAAGCTCTGCAATGTTTCAAAATCAAAGGATAAATGGAGTTTTTGTCTCCCAAAAGAAAGAAGTGATTCTGAGCTGAAACGAGTCGTCAGTAATTGCAGTCTCACCTATGTATTTGTAACTAATTTGCATAATGCCAGCCTCTGGTCTTGATTGGCTGAGCAGCGTCTCTTAGCTCCGCCCTCAAACACTGTAGTGTATCTGAGACTGGAAGAGTTTGGTTCGTGTTGTTCGTGTGGAGAAGACGCTGTTTTCTGAGATTGATACGGTGAAACCCACGCCATCGTTACTGTTCGTATCACTGTGATCAAGAGCTGAGATTCAGATATGATAATGAGCGCCTGCTCTCTGACCAATCAGAGCAGAGCAGCTCTCAGAGAGGCGGAGCTTAGAGAGACTGGATCTCCGATGGAAGCGTTTCAGACACTGAGAGGAAAGAGCTGATGTGCAGTGGAGATTATGAGGAGATCTGTGTTTGTGAGCTTGAATGTAAACCTGTTACAGGAGACTCTAAAACAACATTAGGAACATTTACAATAGCATCACAGGGGCACTTTAAACATTCTCACTATATGAAACAAAAAGGGACCCAACACTGAGCCCTGCAGAACTCACCTCAGAAGACTCATGATCAGAACAGCCAAGCAAAGAGAAGAAAAAGACAGCGAGTATCCTACAATGGACAAGACTCTCAACACAGACTGCCGAAATACCTCTTCCTCCTGTGTGTGCAGGACGCCAATGTAAAAATGAAGCCATGATGGAGACCATACTTTAATGTCTGGAAGCAATATTCACCTCAGACTTGAAAAAAGAATGGTTTTCACACTCGGACTGATTTCTCCAGACGCTGCTGGAGTTCTCCTCAGTTTTCCAGGTGCCGTTGACCGTGCATTCCTTGAACACATTTCCAGTAGCACCTGAAAACGACCAGCATACATTTATGAAGATTTTAGTGGTTGTTTTTATAAGAAAACATAGTTATTCCAAAAATTTTGACAAGCATATATATATATATAGGGGCTGTGCAACAATTAATTGCATCCAAAATAAAAGTTTGTTAACATAATATATGTGTGTGTACTGTGTATTATTATTTTGTATATATAAATACACACACATGCATGTATATACTGAACATATATACAGTACAGGCCAAAAGTTTGGACACATTACTATTTTTAATGTTTTTGAAAGAAGTTTCTTCTGCTCATCAAGCCTGCATTTATTTGATCAAAAATACAGAAAAAAAAAAGTAATATTGTGATATATTATTACAATTTAAAATAATTGGTTTTCAATTTATTATACTTTAAATGATCATTTATTCCTGTGATCAAAGCTGAATTTTCAGGATCATTACTCCAGTCTATCAAATGATCCTTTAGAAATCACTCTAATATGATGATTCATTATCAAAGTTGGAAACCGTTCTGCTGCTTAATATTTTTCATAAACTGTGATACTTTTTTAGGATACTCTGATGAATAAGTAAAAGTAAAAAAATTTAATAAAAAAAAGAAGCAAATGTTTTAAAAATAGAAATGTTTTGTAACAACAATATACACTACTGGTCAGTCATTTGGGGTCAGTAATTTTTTTTTAAAATAAATCAATAATTTTATTCAGCAAGGATGTGTTAAATTGATAAAAAGTGATAATAAAGAAGATTTATATGAAATTTTTTTTTTTTTTTTTTTTGAATAAATGCAGTTCTTTTTAACCTTTTATTCATCAGATATATTAGGCAGCAGAACTGTTTCCAACACTCATAATAAATCAGAACATTAGAATGATTTCTAAAGGATCATGTGATTGACTGGATGTCACATGTGACACTGAAGACTGGAGTAATGATCCTGAAAATTCAGCTTTGCATCACCGAAATAAATGATAATTTAAAGTATAATAAATTGAAAACCAATTATTTTAAATTGTAATAATATATCACAATATTACATTTTTTTCTGTATTTTTGATCAAATAAATGCAGGCTTGATGAGCAGAAGAAACTTCTTTCAAAAACATTAAAAATAGTAATGTTTCCAAACTTTTGGCCTGTACTGTATTTATATATAATTTATATAAATATTTTATGTATATAAATAAAAAAACATTTCTTAAATATATATATGCATGTGTTATTTTGGGTGCAATTAATCGCTGCACAGCCCTAATATATATATATATAAAATGTTATTATTAAATAATATTAGGCTGTGAAATTATTTAACCCTTTAACTTTGTTAATGTAATTGGAAAAAGAGTAAAATAAGAATAAAACATGAGACCTTCTCTGATCCACGGTAAATAAGGAGGACAGGGAACGGACACGATCCCGGGAGATGAATGGGGCCAACAGGCAAAAACGTCAAATGTTCCATTGCAGAAAATTCCTATGGAGTGATTCGTACAGAGACTTGCATAGCAAACATATATTAAAGTATGACATCTCTTTCCGGCAGCTTCACTCACCAGTTCCAGTGGGAAAAGTGGCTTTCAGGAATCGTGTGCAGTTCTCCTGATATTCCCCACGTTTATAGATCAGATCGTCCAACATGGAGCCCATGACCTTCACAAAACAACATAAAACATGAGGTTTACTCGCTGTTAATGTGTGGATCGACTCCTGTCATAATGAGAGCTGACGAACACAAGATGGCAGTGTTTATAAATGCTCTCCGCATGGAAAGGGTCAGTGTTGTTTATGACTTTACTCAGCAACATTACGTCTTTAGAAGACTGAGAGTTTTTATCAGGACACAATTCATGTTTCCAGAGAGCGGAGTGAGGTTGTGACTGGAGGTGATGTTAAACATCTTCAATGAACAGATAAATATTTGCATTCTTCCCAGTTTACAATGCCAACTCCTGAATACCAGTTTAGAGTGAGAAAATGCATCAGAAACTGTGTTTAATATACAATAAGATTTCTCTGCAATGTTTCAGTACAACTTACACATATAGGACTAGAAGCAATAAAGTGATTTCACTATATTAACACAACTTATATTGTAGATTCATGCTACTAATATTCATTTCTATGTGGGTAAAGAGACAGTATTGCAATCTGTAAATGCGCTATACTAGATTACCCACTAACTATTGGTCAACTTCAGACTATAAGTACCTTTGCAACTAGAGTCTTAGTAGATTGTCTGCTTAAATACAGTTTATTTGGACACTCTACTGACTAACTTTGCAACTTCATGTCAGCTTCTTCTATAACGCGGACCCTAACCCTAATCTATTCGTTTTCTAGTTAGTTGACATTGCAAAGTAACTTAAAGTCAGTGTAATGTCTAAAGTAGAGCGATGAAATAAAGAGTAACCCAGTATTATATATGAACACCATCATCCTGATCTGACAGCGCATGTTCTTCTAATATAAAGCATTTATAGGACAAAAAAATTCAACATTTCACTTCTGGGTTATAATATGAAACGCGATGCTCTCTGATTCGGCATATTCAACGTTTACTCAGAACTTTCACCTCCATGTTAGAAATATCATGAGCAGACGGAGAGACCTATGACCGTCTACTGTAATTCCACTGAAGATTGCACAAAACTGGACAGTGAATATGAGGACATTTGACACAGTTGTGAAAGTGACTAACATGCACATTCATGTCTTTCCAGTACGCCTCTTCTGTGTCTCATCGTTTGCTTTGAAATAAAAGCTCAGTTTAACCGACAGCACTTTACACAGATTAGAGATCAGTCACACGTTTCAAACCTGAGCAGATAAATGTGTAAAGCGTCATGTGGGATTGTTCCTGAGAGTGTGTGAAGATCTGTCCACCTTTCTCAGGCTCTTTCACCCTTTCATCTGAACATCGTGAACGCTCGAGCTCAGACTTCTACACAAATCAAACTCGGATCATCTCGTCTGCCGATGTTCGTGATCTCAGGAGATTCATGTCTGTCTGCTAAACTTTCAGAGTATGTGGAAATATATACGAGGAGTTAAACAACAACATGTGTCTGATGATATCTGTTAGTCATTCACAACGAGCTCTTTACGCATGAGCTGATGTGAACTAACAATGAGCAATACATTTGTTACAGTATTTATTAATCTCAGTTAATAAAACAACTGTTCATGTTAAAAACGAACATTAAAATGATAGAATCACTGAATTCTTCTATTTTTATTATTATTAACAAGATTATTTTTAATGAACTTCTACTTTTTTTATTATGAACTACTATTATAATATAGGCCCTACTATTATATATAATATTACTATTATGTGATCTTCTTCAAGTTACTTTTTTAACAATAAAATGTTGAGTTTTTACTAGAAAAACTATTTTTACTAGACAATACTTGCAAAGAAATAACATGTAACATGATGAAATAAACATGTTTAATTTTTATTCAACATTTTAAAATATAAAAACAGAAACATAGTACTTTATAGTAAAGTTTTTCCTATACAAAATTACTAATACTATTATTTTATCTATTAAATACTAATATTTTATCGACTTCAAGCTACTTTTTAAAACATCTAACTACTACACTGAAATAAAACGGTGTAGGATTAACTTTCAAACAACTTTCACTCAGAAACCGCTGGTAAATTTCACTAATAATTACATAGAAATAATTACATATTACATTAGAAAACACTTTACATTAAGGTTCATTAGTTATCATTAGTTTACAACCTTAGTGAACATGAACTAATAATGAACTATACTTCTACAGCATTTATTAATCTTAGTTAATATTAATTTCAACATTTACTAATACGTTATTAAAATCAAAGGTTGTATTTGTGAACATTAGTTAATGCACTGTGAACTAACATGAACAAACAATGAACAGCTGGATTATTATTAACTAACATTAATAAATATTAATAAATACTGGAACAAGTGTATTGTTAGTTCATGTTAGTTAATGCATTAACTAATGTTAACTAATGAACATTATTGTAGAGTGTTACAGAAAGGGCAACAAGGTTGCAAATTCAGTCTAAATGAAATGATACATTTCCCATAAATTATCCCATAAAGATTCAATAACTTAATAATGTACCGTCATCTCTGTTTCATGCTTGTTTTCAGTGTTTTGAGTTCTGTTCTTCAGAGATTCAGAGACTCGGCAGCTGAAGTGTGTGTGTGTGTGTGTGTGTGTGTGTGTGAAGCTGTTCTTCAGAGACTCAGCAGCTGAAGTGTGTGTGTGTGTGTGTGTGTGTGTGTGTGTGTGTGTGTGTGTGTGTGTGAAGCTGTTCTTCAGAGACTCAGCAGCTGAAGTGTGTGTGTGTGTGTGTGTGTGTGTGTGTGTGTGTGTGTGTGTGTGTGTGTGTGTTAGTGAAGCTGTTCTTCAGAGATCATGAGCTCACCTGAGTCGTGTAGAGAAGCGCCGTGAGAGAAGAACGCAGCACAAACTCCATCAGCATGGCTCAATATTCACATGCCCACAATCCAACCTTCATGACACTCATAATTCCTGGCCTTCCCGTGCGGAAGAGATCGGAGAACTGGGATCCCGGATAAACTGAGAGAGTCTGTGCTCTTTCACTCCAGAGCCGATGCTCTTCTGGCTCTCCTCAGCCAATCACCATCCGCTCCTGTGAGGAAGAGGCAAACAGGGAGAGTTTCCCAAACACATCCAATCTCCAACACTCTCCATGATCAACTTAAGTTTTCATCAAGAGTTTACAATCTGATCCTCAGAACTATATAAAACCGCTAGGAACTTCTCGACTTCTAAGGATCGATATGAGGAGAAATGTCTGAAATGATTCAATAATTCTTTCATATTTAATGGGTCAAATCTTTTCTTTTCTATTTGGGACATTTAATATTCAACAATATTATTGATCTGCCTTACTTAAGCTGGACGATGACGCAGTTTTCTTCTAGAAACACACTTTGCTGCATTATTTTCCTGTTCTCTCAGTAAAGCTGCTTTGATAGAGTCTGTATTGTAAAAAGCGCTGTAGAAATAAAGCTGACTTGACTTGACTATTAATTAAAACGGTCCATAAAGTGATGGAACTTCTAAAAGCTTCTATTTTTATCTAAGAGTCAAATTCAAAATATAAAAATACCAGAAAAAAAAGAAAAAAATGGATATATAACAACAATAATACAAATAAATAAATAAAAGCTAACAGGTATAGGGCAAAAATAGGGCCGGGAAAGGACGTCAGCTTTACTTTATTATTAGTTATTATATAAAATTATTTATGAATTACACATATAATTTATTTATTATTTAATCTGAGCTTAATCTTCAGAAAATGTTCAAGGGATAAAACTAATATTAAATAAGCTGTTTTGTTTCCTATTCTATTTTTTTTAATGATATTTGAATTTTGACCTGATACTAAAATATGATTATTAAATAACAAAATCTAAATTAAAACATCATGGCTATGGGCAACAAGGTTGCAAATTCAGTCTAGATGAAATGACAGATTTCCCATAAATTGAAGAAAGATTCTTGCAATAACTTTATTTTATATAGCAGCTTTAAGGCACTTTACACAATAGAAAACACAAAGAAAATACACAGATAGAACTAGACACAACTAAAAAAACAAGAAAATGGAAAATGCAGCAAGTCTAAGCTTCCCGTCATCTAATAAAAGTCGCACATTTATTAGTGTCATAAAAACAGTAATAGCAGCCGAACACGTTTTGTTAATGGGAAGAGCCAAAAACAAAGGGCTAATTTGCTCCTATCACAATAAATCAATATTATGAGGCACTCCTCATGTAAAACCCCGTGGCCTCGTCGTCTAACGTTATGTGCCAGCCATTTGTCAAATAAAATGAATAAATAACAGCAGTCATAATAGAAGCGAGGCCTTCTGCAGCGTGTCTCACTCGTTCAGCTAATCACTCATTAGACCTGCCATCATGTGCAATTACACGCTTTTAACACTATAAGAAGAGGAGTTCATCTTCTGCATTCAGGAACTCAATTATGATGCATTAACAAAATGGAAGTTAATTGACTGGCGTGAAAAAGCTGAGATAAACAACATTCACATCTTCCACTCATGCGTTCAGATGTTCTTAAGAGAGATCAAACTTTACATGCACACTATACGCAGATATTAGAATACCAGCATCAAATCTCTAAATCTCTTTAAGAATGCATTTCTTACGCATAATTAAAGATGAACTACTTACACGTACGGCTCGTCTAATCTGAGAAGAAGATGAGGATCGTGCAGATTTATCAGCTGTTAAATGATGATCTCTGTGAATGTGGCATCTTGAAGCGTAAGGATCGGTTCAGTCAGCAGACTCTGAGCTGGTGAAGGAAGGAGTTGATAATGCGTGTTCTGGAGATGTAAACATGAAACTCGTGCAGTCTGACGGTCTGACACTGAAGTGAGTTCTCATGATCTCTCTCGCAGGGTCAAGACGACACACACATATACAAGACAACAGATTATAAACACACAGAACATCAGACCCGATCAATGACACACACACACACACACACACACTGCTGTTGAAAGACTGGAATATGTAAAAAAAGTCTCTCCTGCTCAGCAAGACTGCATTTATTCCATCAAACATAAAGTGAATATATTAATATATATATTACAAGTTATGTTTTCTATGTGAATATCTAGTAAAGTGTAATTTATTCCTGTGATCAAAGCTGAATGTTCAGCATCATTACTCCAGTCTTCAGTGTCACATGATCCTTCAGAAATCACTCTAATATGATGATCTGATGCTCAAGAAACACATTTATGATTATTATCAGTGTTGAAAACCTTCATGTTGTTTTTTCAGGATTCTTTGATGAATAGAAAGTTGAAA
The DNA here is from genome assembly GCA_022829025.1 of Squalius cephalus. Taxonomy (NCBI): domain Eukaryota; kingdom Metazoa; phylum Chordata; class Actinopteri; order Cypriniformes; family Leuciscidae; genus Squalius; species Squalius cephalus. The sequence continues at coordinate 933,416 of CM040810.1, forward strand.
AGAACAGCATTTATTTGAAATAGAATCTTTTGTAACATTATAAATGTATTTACTTTTGATCAATATAATGCGTCCTTAATGAATATTAATTTCTTTATTTAAAAAAAAAATATATATATGTATCTCACTGAACCCAAACTTCTGAATGGAAGTGAATCACAGTTTCCACAATCATTTGTGAAGGATCATGTGACACTGAAGACTGGAGTAATGATGCTGAACATTCAGCTTTGATCACAGGAATAAATTACACTTTACTATATATTCACACAGAAAACAGATGATTTACATTGGAATAATATTTGTAAAAAAAAATCTGTATTTTATAAATGTGAGCAGAAGAGACTCTTTCAAAATCATAAGAAATCTTAAAGATTACAAACAAGATTTTTTTTTAAATATTTAGTAACTATAGCTCAGTGGAGCATGAATCATTTAATTTCATCAATTCTTCCACGTCCACAAAATATAGAAGATACTGGACACAACATACAGACTGTGAAAGCCTGAGGAGAAGCACGTATAACAGCTCGACGCTCCCTCATAAATCTCTCGTGTTTGGATGTTTTCCAGGCGCTTTTATTCCCCATCATGAGCAGCTCTGCACACACGAGTGTGTGTGAGTGTGTGTGTCTTCATGCTCTTCTACACAACATCACTGAGATAAATGACTGCATTAACACCAACATCCACACAAACACTGGCACATTAAATACCACTAATATCCCAGATAACAGGGAACGTTCTGGCAAGGTTCTCTCAAAGTTATGAACAAATGTTCTTCGGTAACATTAATAGAACGTTCGTTCAAAGTTATCTGGTTTTTAATAATATTCTCAAAGCATCAGCACAGAAACATTATTTATACATCGTTCATGGAACGTTTTTTCTTGTGTTTCAGTTGGACGTCTTTTAAATGTTTCAGAACGTTCAGAGAAGATTCTAAAGTAACATCCCATAATGTTTGAAGAATGATAAAATGGAATGTTCCCATAATGTTCCCATAACCAAGAATGATATTAAACATTTTAAAACATTGGATGTTTAAATAACGTTTTCATAACTTATTTTTCAACATATCAACACAAAATATGTTTGTTAGGTGGGTAAGTTTTTTTTTTTTATTCAAGTTAGACAAATAATGTCAACTAAAATGTTTACCATCAAACTCGCCATAATCAAACGTTTTGAGAACATTATTTAAGAGATCATTTTGAACGAACGTTCTATTAATGTTGCTGGAAGAACGTTTTTAAGGGAACCTTGAAAGAACGTTCCCTGTTCGCTGAAACACTGAACCGTAAATAGTAAAGTTCTGGCACTAAACTTAATTTTGCAGATCGTAGCGCACAGAACTACACCGGAGACTCGTTGAAAAAGCGTTATAGTCCAATTTATCAAAATAATTGATAATATAATTTAATATTGATGGATGATATTAAAATAATCACTTAATTTTCTGTATTAAGTCTCAGCTCTGTTCATATTAATTTACTACTTATACTGAAACCGAACTGTTTATTCTGTAAATTGTACTTTTATTGAAATGAAAATGTCTAAATATTTTCATCCTTAAATTGAATGAGGCAATCTTTCTAGTACCATATTTGCGGACACTCTTTTTGACAATCTTTCTCGATATTTAATTATTATTATTATATAATATAATAATGCTTCCAAAAATGAATATAGCAATTCCACGAAAGAACCATTTATCTAATGAACAGTTCTGAGTCCCCCAGCTTTTAATGTTGTTTATGTGTGTATGTGGTGTTTTTAATCTGCTTTAAGACAAAGCATGTGTAAGTTCATAAGTCGACAGCATTGCTGAGTATTTCCTCCTTAAAACTGCAGTGAACCAAAGACAGTCTCAAAAACACGCTTTGAAATCGCTGGTGTTTCTGACGTCACAAACTACCTTGTAACCAATCAGATCAACGTGTGATCATCAACCAGTGGATCTCTGAGCTGAGTGAGTGAGTGGAGGCGGGGCTCATTTGCATATTCATAGAACCGCATATACGGGTGTCGAGTTACATTCAAGATATTTTAAGGAATGATGAATTTTTTTTCAAGGAAAAAAAACGCTTAAATATGTCATTGAGTTTCAAATATGGTGAGTTTTAAGGGATACAATTATTGACTAACAGGGGGACTTTAAAAATAACATTTTAATATTCTAAAGAACCTTTTGTCCGATGGAAACGTTCCACACTTTTAAAAATAAAGGCTCTTTATTGGCATCAAGGGTTCCATGAAGAATCTTTAACATCCACAGAATCGATCGCTCTAAAGGTTTTTTTCACATTATTAAAATGTTCATAACACTAAGAAAAAATGATTCTTTTAAGAACTTCTCACTGAAAGGTTCTTCGGGGAATCTCCTGTGGAATCACTATGAAAACACCCTTAGACCGATGCTGATCAGCATCCTTTATTTTGATCAAATCACAGTAATAGTTTCTGATCAGCAGAAGCTCATGGTGAGCACAACCATCTGTTCTTCAGCTAATGATCTGGCGTTCATCAAGATAACGATCTAAAACTCTTCAAAGGTTGTGCAAGAACAATTAAAGAAGGAAAGCACTCGGACTGCTCGATTGCCTCAAACTGGATATAAAGAAACCTCAGGAACTTTGGGAATTTAGAGAGGCTGAGAGGAGATTTCCTGCTGTTAAGAGAAAGCCATGTTTGTGAAGCTCTGCTGACGCTTGCATAAAGAAACAGTCGTGCAGTTTTTCAACTCTTTCGAGGAAGAACATCACGTGTAAACGGAAACATTTCTTACCACAGTTTTACAGATTCTCTAATAATCCTGGCATAGTGTGTTACCAATATTGTTGGCTCTGTGATGCATTGCTTTTTTAAAAGAAGTTTTTGTGCCTTGAGTAAAATATTCATGGTTGAGGTTTCAGCTTTATCACCCTTAAGGCTTGGTAAACACAGGACTCTGTTGGGGGGAATCTGTTTCAAGCTGTTTACGGCCAGCTGTAAATGGGTTAAAGTGTGTTTGGTTCTCTGGACAGGTGGTATCTGGGAAATGTAAACAGGTTGCATGATAGATGCATAAATTGTTTGGCCCGCAAAGTCATTAAAATGCGGTGTGCGTGTGTTTTGATTTCAACCTTTTTTCACTTCCAGCTCCAGGTGAGCCGAGAGAAGAAGCATGTTGGCAGCGTTATACACTGTAAGTAGGAGTTCAAACTGTTAACAGTGTGTGTTTATAATACCACACTAATGATGTCAAGTCAAGTCAAGTCAGAAAATGGCTTGAATTGCTCATTTCTTTACACTATTAAAAATAAAGGTTCTTAATTGGCATCTGTGGTTCTATGAAGAACCTTTAACATCCATGGAATCTTTCCACACTCTTAAAAAGAAAGGTTCCCTTTCAAGGGAACTCGCGCTGCGTTGATTGACACTAAGGGAACGCTCTGCGTGAGAAGCCTGCCCAAACAAATCAGCGCTAGCTTCTGTGTCTTCACAACCACTCTGTGTGAAACTGTTTTTGTCTATTTTGGTGTTGTATTGTAACAAGAGCGGTTGAAAGATTAAGCATCGATTGGCCAGCAGATAAGCAGGATGTTCGTTCTAGAAGCAAACTAGACGAACGCTTCCTGCCCTCTTGTTCACAACCTCAACGCCAGGGCCTTCCGGTTTTCCCTGATCTCCACACCGAGGTGTCGAGATCGTGGGATAAACCAGTTTCAAATGTGGTTTATAGTCCACAAACATCTCACTATTCGTCTATCACAAACTACAAAGAGCACGGTTATGGGGAGATGTCAAAGGTAGATGAGACGCTTCTCCCCGGTCTCTCCCATCTCTCCCAAGGCCCCGGTATTACCCACCAAGTAGGGGTGTAAATCGGACAGTTCATCACGATACGATATCGATTCTCTCAGCCAGCGATACGATATTTTCCGATACTTCAAAAAATTCCACGATACGATTCGATTCCAATTGGGACATTTACAACAGAAGAGGTCATTTGCAACTAGTACTCCGTTCTTGTTCATTTTCATAAATCATGTTTTTTATTATTATTGTGCATCCAAGTAATATCAATCAAACTGTAAATAATAATAATAACTTAAAAAATACAGGTAAATTACAAAATTAAAGTTAATTGAAAGTATGCTTTAATATGTTAAAAGTGTTTTTTTTTTTGTTTTTTTATCAGAGCAGATACATTCACATTTCATCTTTCTGAGTCAAACAAAACCAAGTAATTGCTATGATAAATAATACAACACTCGGTTTATCTTCATAACGTTAATCTCCTCAGCTGACATAGACGCCTAACAAACTTTGTTGTTGTGATAACGTACACAACAACAAAGATTTACAGAGAGCTTTTCCCTCACCACTAAACGAGCTGCTTTAGTAAGGGTCCGTGAAAATGTTTAAGGTTTTATTTTCCTTTTACGCCCTGAAGAAGATATCACGAGTTCATTGAAATTATCCATCCTCGATCACTTTTAGTCAGCTTTGACGAAACTCCTCTAAGCCAGCGCGTCTTTTCAAAGTGACATCTGACCTGAATACTGCGCGCTGAGTCGCTAAAACGGACTTATCGTGTTGTGTTCACCAACACGGGTGCGAGTGCTTGTCTGTTTCTGCTGTAAAACATGAACTCGCGATGCCTTGACAGCGGACAATACCGACTTTTGTGAAAAAAACTTGTTTAGGGTTTAGTCAGTCTTGTCAGGCGTCTTTTTCAGATGAGGAGATTAACGTTACACACCGGCAGGCGGTTGGTGAGTAAACGAAAATGTGCGCTTTGGCGGAAGGATGTTACGTGAGAATGTGGAGAGTGTCAAAATAAAGGTGTATATCGATATTTTAAGTGTGGAATCGATGCATCGTATCGTTAGACGTTATATCGATGTATCGTTACACCCCTACCACCAAGCCAGTCAGAACAACATCAGCTTTGGTGGGTTAGGCTTATTCAGCCACAGGTCAGGCTACAGTATGCCTCCACACCATGTCACTGCTGCAGGCCTACCAGGCTGAATTGTTAGGAGACCTTGATGAGGACGAGGGTATTGGCCCGAACGCGGTTTGTGAACTGGAGACGGCTAAAACTGTCGGCCGTTCTATGGCAGCCCTGGTGGCCACTGAGAGACATCTCTGGCTCAATCTCAGTAATATCAAAGAAAAAGATAAAAACTTCTTAATGGATGCACCTCTATCCCTGTCTGGGCTCTTCAGCAACACAGTGAATTCGGTTGTCGAGAGGTTTCAGGAGTCAGCTAAACAGGCGGCTGTATTCCAGAAACTCCTCCTCCGCCGCACACACGTCTCCGCCGCTGCTGAGCGGGAGCAGTCCCAAACAGCAAAACCAGCTCCTCACACCCTGCCACACAGAAACAGAGCGCTGCTTCCCATGCTCCCCCACAAAAAGATTGAGGACACGCAAAGCGCTCTCAACCGCAGCCTTCGATGGGTAAGACGGATCTGAGGACCATAGGGATGGGCATCTCCATAATAAGGCCGATACGATACGCATCTCGATGCATAGCCAACGATACGATACATTAAAGATACATATAAGCAGCTACCGATGCGATGCGATACGATTCACCACTACTACGAAGCGGTGCGATACGATTTCGATGCGATTCAGTGCGATGCGATTCAATGTAATATGATGCTATGCAATTATAGATAGTTAACTTTTATTTATTTTAAAATAAATATCAGACATACAGCATATCATAAAGTAGCTTAAGTGCCTGACTTTTAATGGTTCTTTCACAAACAAAAGATTTGGTTTTCACAAAAAAAAATATTTTTTTTTTCAGCTGAAAGAAGATGCTGTTTTAACAAACAATAATAAAAAAATAAACGTTCATAACTGTATTCAAATGCAAATATCCTACTTTAAGGTTGTAGGTGACTCTCATGACACGCCTCGCACTCCGTAGTGTTGTGATGCGTCATATTCACGTAGCAGCTGCAGCAGTGGTGATGAGAGAACGCGCTTGAGCAACAGTTGAGTGATGGTGATGAGACGCGAATGAGGGGAAATCGCGTCCATCGCGCCGCAAGACCACCAGACGCGCGTCAACGCGTCTTTTTAACATGGAAACCACTAGCTCCAGACGCTCTATTCGCGTTCGTTGTGGACGCAGCAGTTACATAATAAAATATTGGTCACAAATGATTGATCACTTTCTAAATAGTAGAAGTATAGCGCATCTACTACTAAATATAAATGAATAAATCGTTTTTTACCGATGCAAATATGTTAGAAACGATGCATCGCGATACAAATGCCAACTTATCCGATGCACACTTATTTAAATCGATGTATCGCATCGTTAGCTTTTGTGCCGATGCACCGATGCGAATCGGTGAATCTTACCATCCCTAGAGGACCGTCATTATTTCCAAGAAGGCTGAGGGAAAAAGGTCCTGATGTCGGAGGGCGCAGGCCAATGGGAAGCAGAGCGGTCAACACCTCATTATACGGTGCCCTCAGGGGACCGTTATGCCAACCCTGTGTGCTTCAGGGCGCAGGGGTCTCCGGCGAGCAGATATCTCAGGGTCCACCCGGAAACGTAGTGGTCCTGGGATGCCCGCCCCCTACGAGGAGGGTCCTAGAGCAGTCAGTTCGGTCGTTCCCTACCGGTTCGCCATTATAGGGCGTCGGGCTGATTGCACATCAACAACAAAATCCAGAAGCCAGTCTCGAGAGGCTGGTCATTTTTGACAGCGTGGAAGCTACTGCCAAATATTTCTCGTTGGGTCCTGCAGACCATAGAAAAGAGTTACCAAATACAGTTCGGGTCTCGCCCGTCCAGGTTTATGGGGGTCCTATCCACCGTGGTGGACCCCAAGCAGGTTCTGGTAATGGAACAAGAAGTGAAAACCCTGTTGGAGAAAGGGGCAATAGAACATGTACCTCCCTCCAGGGAGGGTTTTACATAGAATTTACTCTATGTAATCCGGGTTTTACAGTCGGTATTTCATCGTTCCAAAGAAGGATGGGGGGTTGCGTCCCATTTTGGATCTGAGAGTTCAGAACGAATCAGTCATGCAGGTAAAGTTCAAAGTTTTAACAATGAGACAAATCGTGCCACAGATCAGACCCGAGGACTGGTTTGTCACGATAGATCTCAAGGACGCATACTTCCACATTTCCATCCTTCCATATCACAGGAAGTTCCTGAGGTTTGCTTTCGGGGGCAAAGCGTACTAATATCGAGTTCTTCCGTTCGGCCTAGCACTAACACCCGTAGATGCAGCTCTGGCGCCACTGCGTCTGCATTGACGATCACACGTTGATCTGATTGGTTGCAAGGTAGTTTGTGACGTCAGAAACACCAGCGATTTCAAAGCGTGTTTTTGAGACTGTCTTTGGTTCACTGCAGTTTTAAGGAGGAAATACTCAGCAATGCTGTCGACTTATGAACTTACACATGGTTTGTCTTAAAGCACATTAAAAACACCATATAGACACATAAACAACATTAAAAGCTGGATTTTCACCACTGGGGGACTTTAAGTTTTTTAAATATTACTACGAACATTCATATTCAAAAGTAACGTTCCTATAATATTTGAATAATGATAAAATAAAATGTTCCCTTAACGTTTCAAACTAGATGTTTTCACTCAATAACGTTTTCATCATAAAGTTTTGATTAGCGGAGTGATGAAAACACCATTTTGGAACCTTTATATTGTGAATGCCTGTGATCTATAATATAGTGGGCTTTATCATAATTCTCATCAATATGACTGCACAGAACGGTGAATCTCTGCTCACGTGTTTGGCTCTTCTGTTTACATTCTCTGGGCAGAGAGAGAGTCGACGGCCCCCGACACACACAGACCACCGTATATGTCCAACACAAGTGGGAAAAACAAACAAGCTTCTGAACACAGCGTCCGGTCTCGGTCAACAACACGCTCCAGATCACCGGAGGGCACAGGTCCTCTACATCTCCTTCTTCATGAGCCGTTTCTGTGGTTACAATCAACCAGCGCTTCACTGAAATATCTCTTGATATATAGAGCACGATATAATAGCCTCATGCACTATTTTCACATTTACCGGTTTGGAATGTTTGGTATATAAACTATAACAGGGTAAACTTCAATGGAGATTAATGAAAGACTGTGGCAAATAACATTTTTGCTTTCCCATTTACTCCAAAAGCAAAAACACAACACACTATTGCATTTCCCAAATAGGATTAGCTGCATTAGCAAGCATTCTTTACCAGAGGCTTATATGACAGACACATTCGGAGTTATTTTAAAAATTGTGCTGTGCAACTATAAATCGCACCCAAAATAAAAGTTTGTGTTTACATATGTGTGTGTATACTGTGAATAATTAATTGGTATACACACACGCATACATGTATATATTTAAGAAAAAGGTGTTGTTTATATATATAAAAAAATATATATTTATATATAATATAAATTATGTATAAATATATTCACACAGTAGGCCTATATACATGCAAATATTTCTTAAATATATACATGCATATGTGTGTATTTATATATACAAAATAATTACACACAGTAGCCTACACACACATATATTATGTAAACAAACTTTTATTTTGGATGCGATTAATCGTTGCCCATCACGAAAAAAAAATATCCTGGCTCTTCCCAGCTTTATAATGGGAGTGAATGGTACCTGATATTTTGAAGCCCAAAAAAGTGCATCCATCCATCATAAAAGTAATCCATCCGACTCCAGGGGTTAATAAAGGCCTTCTGAATTGAAGCGATGCGTTTTTGTAAGAAAAATATCTATATCCATAGCATTAGTTTGATGTTGGTTTGTTTAATTGGTTAGTGAGAAAGCAAATGAAACTCAATTGACCAGCTTACCTGAGTAAACATGAATCCGCGGCGGTTTACACTGGGTGGATGCCATGTCAGAAAGATGAAAATCACAGTTTTCAATTTAAATAAACAAGTTCGTTGGTGGGCTTACATTTCATATACATATTTCTGGAAAGCGTTTCGCTTCTCGTTCTCAAAAGCGGCACGAGCTGAAAGCAAAGACAAACCGAGAGCGCGACATGTGAAGTCCGATTCACTAACAAATGACTCTTATGAACAATGAATCGTTCTAAAAAACTCGAATTGAATCAGTATCACCAATCCTTCACGGAACGAACCATACTGTGATATTGCCACAAATAATGCAAACATATTCCATCGTTATCAGTAAACCTCTTCAGTCAAGCATATCCTCATTTTTATAACTTACTATAAGATGCGTGGTCATGAAATTATTTTGATGAGTCTTATTTAATAAAATAACAAAATATAAATGACAAGCAAAATATAAATGACAAGGAAAAATGTTAACTAAAAGAGAACAAATGCATGTTTTTGGAGGGTCTTGAGATCGATTATTATGGAAGTTTATTTCCACCAAAGAATAAAAAAAGCAAAGGCTTTGTGCTCTAAGAAAGCTGCAGTATTTTCACTAAATTCTATAGTTAGATTCTATTTATATAGTGCAAATAGTGGCAGATATTTGCACTTCAGTGTATAAAACTATGAAATAATAACAACATAATGAGTAAATGATTATATTTATTAAAACCATTAAACGGATGCCGTCTTATTAGGACAATAAAGCCTTAGCAACCCCTAACCCCACTTGATAAATACTCTATTCCTACTATTAAATACCTGTTATGCAATTTATTTCCACTTTTCAAATATTTTCTTCATTTTTACTTCAAATAAACGTCTCTCCGAGCTGATATGTGATGGGAAAAGGGAGAAGAATGTGTTCGATGAAAGTTTTTCTCTCTTCACCACTGCTGTTATCAGACAGGTTTCTTCTGTCAATCAGACACTGGTGGGCGGAGTTACCGTTGCCTTGGTGTCAACAGACACAATTGTGAGTTATGCATTACATCACACAATTCTGACTTTATATCTGCAATTCTGAGAAATAAAGTCAGAATTGCGAGATATAAACAAGCTATTATGAGAAAAAATCAGATTTGCGAGTTTATATCTTACAATTCTGACTTTATAACACACAATTGCGACTTTATATCACACAATTCTGACTTTATAACACACAGTTGTGCCTTTATATCACACAATTCTGACTTTATAACACACAATTGCGACTTGATATCACACAATTCTGACTTCATAACAAACAATTGCGACTTTATATCACGCAATTCTGACTTTATATCTCACAATTGCGACTTTATATCACGCAATGCTGACTTTATATCTCACAATTGTGACTTTATATCATGCAATTGTGAGAAAAAAAATCCTGAATTGTGAGATAAAAAGTCACAATTACCTTTTTTAATTTGTTATTCTGTGGCGGAAACAAGCTTCCATCGGAAAAAAGTTTTAATTTTGAGAAGAAAATTAGCAAATGACCTTTTTTATGGTCTGAGATACAGTTGTGAACAGTTTTCAGTAGGAATTAACGTAATCCATCTTAATAACAGTGATGTATAATCCTCAGATTTGTAGGTTATACTTTTCATGCATTGCTGAAAGCTGCTTCTCTCTGCTTTAGAAGAGCAGGTCGCAGAGTTTTGGTAGTAAATCTAAAGGGAATCTTACTTTAATACCACAGTGAAACTATTACCTCTTCTCCAGAGTCATTACCTAGATACTGTGGTAAACACATGCCACTAATGTCAATGCTGATGACGCAAAAGAGCCAGGGACGAGATTTAGATCCAGAGCAAGTGTGAATTCACACTGAAGACGAATGTGGCTCGATCAGCCAATAAAGCAGTGATGATGGGAGTCCTGAGGTTCAATGAGTGTCAGTCTGAAGACTGAGGGAAGCATTCACTGGGAATTATCCGCACATTCACCTCCCAGTAAACCAGTTAGAAGGGCATGCCCTCCAGTCCCCGAGGCCAGAACTCACAGATGGAGACTGAGATGCATTTCTTCATGGATATATTGGCAATTTATTATTCCCTCAATGGCACAGGGTCTGTCTCTAGATCACAGTGCCGACGGTGTTGCTGGAGGCCGTTGTGTTGTTGCTTTGGAAATGATGAATTAAGGGAAAATGAGTTCTTGGAAGTGGGTGTGTTCATGGCGAGAGGAACATGGAATTTCTTAGGCAAGCTCTTGGCTGATGGATTTTATATTTAGACTGTCTCACAGTCGTACTATAAGTTCATCTAAACAGCGTGTGCAGATAAGCCAGCTTCATCAATTTTCATCCCAGAACACCTATGCAGAACCTTAAGTGTTCACTATCATTTTTAATATTTTCATTTATTTTATGTTTGTATATATACGGTATGCATGACATTAGAAATAACAGTCTTTTTAAATGGAACAGTTTATTACAGTTTCCATTAGACAAAATCTTTAAAAAAAAATAATAATAATATAAAAAAAAAAATATCTAAAAACTAATTTTGCATAGCCTGTGTTTTTTGTTGAGTTTCATATTTGATCCAATAGGCTTTTATAGCTCATATAGTCTGATATAGTGAGAATATGGAGAGAGAAAAAAACAGTTTGAAAAAAGAAATTTGGTGCAGATGTTGATATTTATATGATATTCTGATGCTTATAAGGTAAATCAATGAGATCTTTATAACATTAAAGCAGATGCTTACAAAATGCATATAAATATCAATATCTGCCAAAAATATGTCTTAGTAAGTTTATATTTAAATACTTAGATTTATAATCAATGCAACGCAATGATGATTGAGAGATGAATAAATAAACCTGATGATATTTGATACTCATGATTATGTTATGAAAAAGTTATGTCTTTATAATCAAGTAAACCTGCCTCAGTCCAGCTGAAATATTACTAACAATATGAAAGTTATTCTTGCGTTTACTTGATAAAGATCAGTGCAGATTTGACAGCAGAAAGACGCATGAATCACGAGCTGAAGGACGTTTACAATTATACTAAAAGACTTTTACTTGATAAAGAGTCTAAACTATCAATCAGACACAGAAGGACTGGAGGAGATTTAATCATGTTGATCATTTAGAGCCTTAGAAATATTCAAAACATCTATATTAGCATTAATGCTGGTAATTTCTGTGTAAATGCATATTTTCACTGCAGTGGCATTAAAGCATGTGTATGACAGCGTTTATTCTGTGAAAGCATGTAGATGAAGTGCTCAAACTGCTCAGATGCTCGAGAAGCGTCTGCTCAATAGAATTCCTCCACACAAATTAGTCTGACACAAAAGTATGTATGTACAGACACAAGAACTGGGAAGCAAATTCCACAGAAAGGGAAAAGATGCTGTTTTGCGTCAATGAATATTTTTCTTCTTTACTGAAACAGAGCCATGGGACAAAATCCAACTAAAACTGCCACAAAACATCTTGAATATTTCCTAAATGAACTCAGACCTGAATGATTGCGATGTTGTATGTTATGAGTGTGTGTTCAGTGTGTGATATGAACTGATAAGAATGTAAATGTGTAGCTTGAAATGCAATGTAAGTCGCTTTGGATAAAAGTGTCTGCCAAATGCTTAAATGTAAATGTAAATGTAAATGATATATTCTGAACTGTAATTGCTTATAAGGCCATGATGTGGTGTTTGTACTTTAGTAAACCTTCTATTTGACCCCAAGAATGAACTGAGATAAAACAGAGACGCTCTCGGGATGAAACACAGTCCCTGCTGGCTTTATTCACACAGACACACTATCCTTCAGGTGAAAACACACGACACACACTCTTATGTCTGATGCATGAGGAACAAACCTCTGGGAATGTGTGTGATGTGACGATGTCTGTGACTGAACAGCTGATCTCAGAAAACCTTACAACCTTTTATAGTGTTTAGATCTAAAACACGTGTTCGTATGTTCGTAAGTTCTTCTTCAGTATTTCTGTCTTGTTGTATACATAGTTTTGGTTTTTGTTTCATGTTCATGTTTCCTGGTTTGCCATGTCAAGTCGAGTCAAGTCAGGTCAAGTCAAGTGGACTCAAGTCAAGTCGAGTCAAGTCGAGTCAAGTCGAGTCAAGTCAAGTCAAGTCAAGTCAAGTCAAGTCAAGCCAAGTCACGTTGAGTCAAGTCAAGTCAAGACAAATGTACTCGTCTCAAGTCAAGTCAAGTCAAGTGGACTCGACTCAAGTCAAGTCAAGTCAAGTCAAGTCAATTTGAGTCAAGTCAAGTCGACTCAAGTCAAGTCGAGTCAAGTCAAGTCGAGTCGAGTCGAGTCAAGTCAAGTCAAGTCAAGTCAATTCGAGTCAAGTCAAGTTGACTCAAGTCAAGTCAAGCCAAGTCACGTTGAGTCAAGTCAAGTCGAGTCAAGTGGGCTCGACTCAAGTCAAGTCAAGTCAAGTGGGCTCGACTCAAGTCAAGTCAAGTCAAGTCAATTCGAGTCGAGTCGAGTCGAGTCAAGTCAAGTCAAGTCAAGTGGACTCGACTCAAGTTAAGTCAAGTCAATTCGAGTCGACTCAAGTCAAGTCGACTCAACTCGAGTCAAGTCAAGTCAAGTCAAGTCAAGTCAAGTCAAGTCAAGTCAAGTGGACTCGACTCAAGTCAAGCCAAGTGGACTCAAGTCAAGTCAAGTCAAGTGGACTCGACTCAAGTCAAGTCAAGTCGACTCAAGTTGAGACAAGTCAACTCAAGTCAAGTGGACTCGACTCAAGTCAAGCCAAGGTTTACTCGACTCAAGTCAAGTCAAGTCAAGTCAAGTGGACTCAACTCAAGTCAAGTCAAGTGGACTCAAGTCAAGTCCAGTCAAGTCACGTCGAGTCAAGTCAAGTCGAGTCAAGTGGGCTCGACTCAAGTCAAGTCAAGTCGAGTCAAGTCAAGTTGGCTCAAGACAAGTCAATTCGAGTCATGTCAAGCAGACTCAAGTTGAGACAAGTCGACTCAAGTCAAGTGGACTCGACTCGAGTCAAGTCAAGTCAAGTCAAGTCAAGTCAAGTCGAGTGGACTCGACTCAAGTCAAGTCAAGTCAAGTGGACTCGAGTCCAGTCAAGTCAAGTCAAGTCAAGTCAAGTCAAGTGGACTTGACTCAAGTCAAGTCGACACAAGTCAAGTCGACTCAACTCGAGTAAAGTCAAGTCAAGTCAAGTCAAGTCAAGTGGACTCGACTCAAGTCAAGCCAAGTCAAGTGGACTCGACTCAAGTCAAGCCAAGTGGACTCAAGTCAAGTCAAGTCAAGTCAAGCCAAGTGGACTTGACTCAAGTCAAGTCAAGTCGACTCAAGTTGAGACAAGTCAAGTCACGTCGAGTCAAGTCAAGTCGAGTCAAGTGTGCTTGACTCAAGTCAAGTCAAGTGGACTCGAGTCAAGTGGGCTCGACTCAAGTCAAGTCAAGTCAAGTCAAGTCAAGTCAAGTCAAGTCGGCTCAAGTCAAGTCAATTCGAGTCATGTCAAGTCGACTCAAGTTGAGACAAGTCGACTCAAGTCAAGTGGACTCGACTCAAGTCAAGCCAAGTCACGTCGAGTCAAGTCAAGTCAAGTCAAGTCAAGTGGGCTCTACTCAAGTCAAGTCAAATCAAGTGGGCTCTACTCAAGTCAAGTCAAGTCAATTCGAGTCAAGTCAAGTCAAGTCGACTCAAGTTGAGACAAGTCAAGTCAAGTAAAGTGGACTCAAGTCAAGTCAAGTCAAGTCAAGTCAAGTCACGTCACGTCAAGTCAAGTCAAGTGGACTCAACTCAAGTCAAGTCGACTCAAGGCAAGTCGACTCAAGTCAAGAGTCAAGTCCTTCCACTTCTCCAGGAAATGTATCTTGACTTAAAGTCCCCTTGTGGTGAAAATCCAGCTTTTAATGTTGTTTATGTGTCTATGTGGTGTTTTTAATATGCTTTAAGACAAACCATGTGTAAATTCATAAGTCGACACCATTGCTGAGTATTTCCTCCTTAAAACTGCAGTGAACCAAAGACAGTCTCATAAACAAGCTTTGAAATCGCTGGTGTTTCTGACGTCACAAACTACCTTGCAACCAATCAGATCAACGTGTGATCGTCAACCAGTGGATCTCTGAGCTGAGTGAGTGAGTGGAGGCGGGGCTCATTTGCATATTCATAGAACCACTTATACTAAATGAGGCAAGGTTTACATTCAAGCTATTTTAAGGCATGACAATTTATTTTTAAGGAAAAAGTGTTTAAATATGTCATTTTGGTGATCAAAGGTGAGTTTTAAGGGATAAAATTATTGACTACAGGGGGACTTTAAGAATGTTTAGATATTTGTGCTAGAAAACAATTTTTTTGCAGTGTGTCAACAAAGTTGTAAAATTGCATTTGACTGAAAAGGTCCTAAGTGAAACCAAAATATTTACTATATTAAAATGAATATTTGAATATTGATGAATTGGCCCCATTCGATTCCTTAAATTTTTTTCCTTAAAACAGCTCATTTTAGTTCACTTAGTTCATGTTCAGTTGTAACTGATATGCAGTCGACCGAGCGAAAGAAGATAAAAATCAACACACACATCCACCATCTTGTCGAAAAATGCAAGCCATGTATAAACACTATTAATTCTGAGTGTGTTTTCTTGGTCTGAGTCCAGAGCCGGAGAAGCTTCTTCTGCTGTATCATGACCAGATTTGGACACACGTGTCTCGTCGTCTGCTGTTTGCTGATAGGAAATTCCTGTTAATGGCAGAAGGAATGAAATGACACCTGGAATCCACTATTTGTTTGAGCAAATAGTGCTGGAGGACAGACACTGTGGACAGAAGAAAACCATCAGCTGAAGTTTATACAGTCAGTGCAGACCGAGAGCTTCTGCATTACATAACGTCAAAAAAGGATTAGCTGAAGAAAAATTTTAAAACAAAGGTAGGCCTAGAAATGCATGTACAAAACATTGGCATCTTTACAAATTCTGTCTTTTGTATATTTTCATTTCTGCATACCGCGCGCCTACATTTGAAATAATGAACTTGAGCGCGCAAAAGACGCGATATGTGAACAGGCCCTTATGAGCGCGCCCACATTTGAAATAACGAATTTGCAAACGCAAAAAACGCGCTATGTGAACGGCCCCTTATGGCAACGTGACATAAAATATTTCCTTTTGTGGCTCTTTCCTCCTTTCTTGTCAACAAGTGGATTCAGAGCCATCGCATTAGCAGCGCCGCCGGTCGCCATGTTTCACGTGTTTTTAGGAGTGTAAGTGAATGTTGTGATATACTGATCATGTGAAGATTTTGCAGCGGCGCTGCTGCTTAATACATTGTAGGGGAAACACTGACTAATCATGAAAAGTGCTGATTATAGCACTATATTCTGATTCGGTCTTTCATCTCTCTATTACATCATAATGTAACAAAATCTGAAACAAGTCGTTTTCTGAGCTTGCTTTCAATTAAAGCTGTTTTTGGACTAACAAGGATGTTTTAATAGTACAATGACCTCTTACATGTTAAAAGATTTCTCAATTCGTGACCTATTTAAAGTCCCCCTGCAGTCATTTTTTAATAAATTTATCAATTATAACTCATCTTTGATAATAAAAATTACATATTTACACGTTTGTTCCTGTGAAAATAATTTCTTCATGCTTTAAAATAGCTTGAATGAAACTCTTGCTGCGTTTAGTAAACATGGAGTCATGAATATGCAAATTTGTCTCCGCCTGCACCCAATCACAGCAGCTCAGATCACCTGATCTACTCTCAACAAATGGCAAGTGGAAATACTGGTTTGATTAAGCCATATTAAAATTATTAAAAACATTTATGTTAATTGAAATGAAGCTGGAAAAAAATGCTTGTTGAAGCATTAACCCTAACCCTAACCCTTAAACTAAAGAAATGTTAGTTGAAACTTAAATCAAGCACTAAAAATATTAACTGGGGGAAAAAAATGTAATAAAAATAAACCTAAATAGCTATATATATATATATATTGTGTGTGTGTGTGTGTGTGTGTGTGTGTGTGCGTGCGTGCGTGCGTGTGTGTATATGTACATATATATATATATATATATATATATATTACTAATATAACTAATAAAATGGCAAAAGCACAAAATTAAAATAAAATTAACATGAAAACTAAAAATAAAAAGCTTATTTAAAATATTAATAAAATCAAAAATAAAACTGAATATTTTAATGTTATAAAAAAATGCAGCACCAGCAGTTTCATTTTAATTAGAATTGCTGAGCACATTTACTACAATATTAAATTCCTAACATTTTTAAAGGTAACATTATTGAATTTAAAGCCCCTCGTCTGATGGCAACTGAAGTGATCAAATATTGAGAGAAACTGCTTTACTATATGCATTGCCAGTGTTTGAACAACATTATGCACAAGTTCCAGAAGGATTCAGTGAAAACTGAGAGAGTCTGACAGTGTTCAACAGAGGGCAGCAAAACCCTAAAAACTGGGGAAAAATCAAGCCTGACATTAAACAGAGCTTTAGATTGTGACGTTCTCTCAGCTGGTGCTTTCCTGCACTCCAACAAACCGCTAAAAATACAGTCAAATGTTCTTGTTAATATGAAGGAATTGATTTTTCCACAGGTGTTTTGAATTATGCATTGCATTGTGTTCTAGATCTATGTTTTTATTCCACACCTTTTTGAATAGAATTCATGATCGAGTCATTCCTGATGACGATTACTCAGATTTTTTAGATGGATAGTGCAGGATGTTATTGTGCCGCCATCGATAAACACATGGGGCATTGACATAGATGTGATCAGAGAGAGTGCTCGTGTAATTAATGAAAGCACGGCCCAAATGGACAGGCTTCAATTAACACCAAGGCCTCTGGTTTTAATTGAATGACCCTGTGACTGCGGATGAAATGAGGGGATGATTTATGACAGCATGGGCGTCATGGAAAGTGCATCTCCAGTCATTAAGACACATGTCGTTAGTCTGCACTCTTTCATTGTGGATCTGATTAGCCATTTTGATTGACAGCCGGGTCCACACACTATTCTAAAGGATTCATAAAACCTTATAGTCAAACATATAGGCTAGTCAAAAACACATGCGAGTCATTCTATGAAAGGAGTAGCTTTTGTGCACAAGTGCAAACCAAAAAAGCGTACATATTTGATAGAAAAATGAATTACATTCTTATTGTAAAAGAAATGGCAAGACGTTGAATTAAACATGAAATTTTGAAGTAGAAAGAATAAAATAGTATTTCTAATAATGCTGCACATTGGTGGTGGTTGAGGAGATTCCCCCCTACATGTCAAGCGCTTTGAGTGCTGAGAAAAGCGCTTTATAAATGTAACGAATTATTATTATTAATTATTAATCATTTTTTGCAACTGTACAAAAAAAAACACAGTTTTTTTACAATGAATTGTTTCATGTAATTACTTGAATGGTTTCTTTGTATTTTTACACGTAGCCAGACAGAAATGAAAAAAATTCTGAGAATATTTGTGAAGAAAATTGTATTCATAAAAAAATATTTTCTGAATACAGAAGGCAGTGAGTTCACACAGACAGACAGATGATGGAGAGACACACACTCCATCGCCTGTCACTCCTGAACGTCTGTGTTTGAGCAGTAAAGATCCAGTGGCTCGACCACACAGCGGTTCTCCAGTCCCGGAACCACAGGCTGACGGATGAAGGAGCGTCTCAGGATCTTCATCATCAATCTCTGACGCTGGACAAATGAACGAGGGCTGAGAAACGCCTGCACAGAATAAACATTACCGTGTATGTGGAATTACTGGATACTGGGCTCTTGATTTGATGTTGGCCAAAAATCTCCAGCTATTAACCCTTGTGTTATGTTGCGGGTCAATTTGACCCGTTTAGATTTTCTAGTTGTTGGAAATACTGGTTAACCTATGTTTTTTTTCTTGATATTTTGTGACTTTTTCTCATTTATCATCATGAACATGCATGCAAAGTTTCAACATGCTGGTGTTTTTTGACATATACAAACAAAATTACTGTTCCTTTCGTGATGTTCGCGGGTCAATTTAAGGCAACTGTACGGACCCAAAATAATAACATTTCTTGGTTATATTTTGTTATTTTATTTTTTTACTACCTTATGAAGCTAAAAATTTTAGTTTTCCACTCTTATTTCAATGCAGAAAAATATTTTTTCAGCCACAGATGGTAAAAATTACCTATCATTTATTTTTTCAAGCTACCTGAAATAACATTAAACCTTTTTTTTTTTCTTGATATTTTGTGACTTTTTCTCATTTATCATCATGAACATGCATGCAAAGTTTCAACATGCTGGTGTTTTTTGACATATACAAACAAAATAAATGTTCCTTTCGTGATGTTCGCGGGTCAATTTGACCCGCATATTTTAACGCTCTAAGGCAACTGTACGAACCCAAAATAATAACATTTCTTGGTTATATTTTGTTATTTTATTTTTTTACTACCTTATGAAGCTAAAAATTTTAGTTTTCCACTCTTATTTCAATGCAGAAAAATATTTTGTCAGCCACAGATGGTAAAAATTACCTATCATTTATTTTTTCAAGCTACCTGAAATAATATTAAACATTTTTTTTCTTGATATTTTGTGACTTTTTCTCATTTATCATCATGAACATATGCATGCAAAGTTTCAACATACTGGTGGTTTTTTTTTTGACAAATACAATCAAAATTACTATTACGTTTGTGATGTCCATCATAGGCAGCTATTCAAAAGCAACTGTACAGACACAAAATAAAAACATTTATTTTATGTATGTCAGGGCATAAACTCCAGTTCTAAAGTGTAAGTGTATCTAAAAGTGCTCTAGCCCAAACCAAACACACTTGAAAAAGCTAAATCATGGTGTTCAGAATTAATTGCAAATTACAAATTAAAATTTTTGATAGAAGACACAGATAGTAAAATAAGCTCTCATTTATATATTCAAGATATCTGAAATATCTTGAGACTTCGACATAGACAGCAGGAAAAATGAGCTCAGATTAATTGATTAATTGTTCAGTTATGATGTTCTAAGCAAAAAAATAAAATAAAAAAGTAAAAAAAATGTATATGCAAATATATATAAATATAACGTATATTCAAATTTTAAATAGTTTTAAAAAATGGTTAAAAAACATTTTCATTAAATCATATCTTCAGATATATATTTTTGGGAATATTTGACAAATGCTGATATTAAAAGTTTACAGTTTGAACCTGAATCTTTGTTGTTTTTCATAGTGTGATTTTTGAGGAATTGTATTGAATCCAATGCGGGTCAATTTGACCCGGACCATAAGGGGAGTGCACAGAATTCCAACATAACACGAGGGTTAAATAAATAAAAAAATGCATATAATCTCAGTTCCACTGCTTTTGATTACTGTGTCATGCATAATATATCTGTGGGTAATACTAATTACCAATATCGGTATTATCAGAGATTTTTTCACTTTGTTGGTATTGGTGGATCTTGCATATATAGGTCAATAATTGATGCTTATTTCCCCTATTGATAGCATTTACTCTTAATTTAACAATCAATCAATCAATCATTTATTTATACAGCACATTTAAGACACAACCGAAGTTGACCAAAGTGCTTTACAAGGAATGTTTTCTGACTATTTGTAACAACACTATTTAATGTCATCTTTAGAAAATCTTAAAATGAATATTTATTAATCATTCTGTACATTATAATGTTGTGATTCCTTGATTTACTTTTATTTTAATTTTTAATGCTTTATTTATTTAGACACAAGAGTATAGAATTTTAATATCGGCTATCTGTCAATAACATGAGAATAATTATCAGCCAGATTTTCTATACGGGTGCATCCATATGCATAATTTTATCATAATATCTCTGAAATATCAAAAAATAATCAGTAAATATCTGTATAAAAACATATATGCGTCTCAGTGCTCGTTTGGACTTTAAGTTTGTGTTTTGATTTGTTCCTGATTGCCTTTGTTTTTTTCCCGCCACTCCATTGTTTCTATGGTTACCGTCATCATCAGTTCAGTTGTTTCACCTGTTTAGTCATCTTCGTCATGTCTCACCTGTGTTAATCAGTGTAATCTGTGTTTGTATTTAAGTTCTGTCAGTCCTTGTCTGATCTCCGTCTTATTTAGTGTGTGTGTTGCTGTTCCTGTTCTGCCGTCCTGTGTTTAATTACTAATAAACCTTCGTTGTGGAATTATATATATATTTCCGTCTGCCTTCCAGCAACCCACCGTGACATTATGTTAATATTGTTTTAATTCATGGAACATTATTCTTCAAGAGTGTGAGCTAACCCGGGTTGTGAGCTTGACAAACTTGACAAACTATAAACTTGTCCCTCAAATCTGATTGGTTGATTGGAATGTTGTTCCCGGATCAACAAAGATGTTCATTCAGGAACATGTTGTATTTGGTGAAATCATGTTCACCCTGTGTAATAGCGGCACAGATTTGAGCTGTGTCAATTATTAATAAAGACTTCCCCGGGAAATGTGATGATCATCTGATCTGTGCAATCAGAAGCTGAATTTTGAGACTCGGATTATAAATTTTTTATTAGTGCCATTCCTTCAGTCTGTGTTTCAAAGTCCACATTTTCAGCCGTTCGCCAAATAATGGTGTCAAAACCCATTACTATATATCTTTTCTTCATGAGTAGTCCAGGCTAGTTTTCAATAAAGGCTCCTCTCGTGACTAAACCTGAACCAATCAGAATGAACATTTAAAAGACCCAAAGCCAATCAGATTTCAGCTTATCACTAAATCATTACAGCTCGTTATTGCATCAGCAGGTGTAAAAACATTTTAAAATATTGTTAAAATCCCAAGTATTGAATATAAAACAACTGAGACTGTTCGCAGTGAATCAATCAGTGACGAGTCTTCTGAGCGAGTCTTTTTGTGAATAGAATCACTATTCGAACATTCTGAATCGATTCCCAATCAGAAGTGATTCTTTTCGAATGAGCATGAGCATAAAAATTGTGTCGGATAATAAAACAAGATAATACTTCTTTCAAAAGTATTCAATTCAATTCAATTCAATTCAAATTTATTTGTATAGCGCTTTTCACAATACATATTGTTTCAAAGCAGCTTTACAGAAAGTGCATTTCAGAAATGTACATAGAAAAATAAAGTTAGTTAATAATGTATTAATTTAGGGCATAACATCGCTGGCGTCGAGTCACCAGACTGCTGTAAACCAGTTTCAGTCTCGTTGCCCACCAGACTGCTGTAAACCAGTTTCAGTCTCGTTGCTCACCAGACTGCTGTAAACCAGTTTCAGTCTCGTTGCCCACCAGACTGCTGTAAACCAGTTTCAGTCTCGTTGCCCACCAGACTGCTGTAAACCAGTTTCAGTCTCGTTGCTCACCACACTGCTGTAAACCAGTTTCAGTCTCGTTGCCCACCACACTGCTGTAAACCAGTTTCAGTCTCGTTGCTCACCACACTGCTGTAAACCAGTTTCAGTCTCGTTGCTCACCACACTGCTGTAAACCAGTTTCAGTCTCGTTGCCCACCAGACTGCTGTAAACCAGTTTCAGTCTCGTTGCTCACCAGACTGATGTAAACCAGTTTCAGTCTCGTTGCCCACCAGACTGCTGTAAACCAGTTTCAGTCTCGTTGCCCACCAGACTGCTGTAAACCAGTTTCAGTCTCGTTGCTCACCACACTGCTGTAAACCAGTTTCAGTCTCGTTGCCCACCACACTGCTGTAAACCAGTTTCAGTCTCGTTGCTCACCACACTGCTGTAAACCAGTTTCAGTCTCGTTGCCCACCAGACTGCTGTAAACCAGTTTCAGTCTCGTTGCTCACCAGACTGATGTAAACCAGTTTCAGTCTCGTTGCTCACCAGACTGCTTTAAACCAGTTTCAGTCTCGTTGCGCCACCAGACTGCTGTAAACCAGTCTCAGTCTCGTTGCCCACCAGACTGCTGTAAACCAGTTTCAGTCTCGTTGCTCACCAGACTGCTGTAAACCAGTTTCAGTCTCGTTGCTCACCAGACTGCTGTAAACCAGTTTCAGTCTCGTTGTTCACCAGACTGCTGTAAACCAGTTTCAGTCTCGTTGCCCACCAGACTGCTGTAAACCAGTTTCAGTCTCGTTGTTCACCAGACTGCTGTAAACCAGTTTCAGTCTCGTTGCCCACCAGACTGCTGTAAACCAGTTTCAGTCTCGTTGCTCACCAGACTGATGTAAACCAGTTTCAGTCTCGTTGCCCACCAGACTGCTGTAAACCAGTTTCAGTCTCGTTGCCCACCAGACTGCTGTAAACCAGTTTCAGTCTCGTTGCTCACCACACTGCTGTAAACCAGTTTCAGTCTCGTTGCCCACCACACTGCTGTAAACCAGTTTCAGTCTCGTTGCTCACCACACTGCTGTAAACCAGTTTCAGTCTCGTTGCTCACCACACTGCTGTAAACCAGTTTCAGTCTCGTTGCCCACCAGACTGCTGTAAACCAGTTTCAGTCTCGTTGCCCACCAGACTGCTGTAAACCAGTTTCAGTCTCGTTGCTCACCAGACTGATGTAAACCAGTTTCAGTCTCGTTGCTCACCAGACTGCTTTAAACCAGTTTCAGTCTCGTTGCGCCACCAGACTGCTGTAAACCAGTCTCAGTCTCGTTGCCCACCAGACTGCTGTAAACCAGTTTCAGTCTCGTTGCTCACCAGACTGATGTAAACCAGTTTCAGTCTCGTTGCCCACCAGACTGCTGTAAACCAGTTTCAGTCTCGTTGCCCACCAGACTGCTGTAAACCAGTTTCAGTCTCGTTGCTCACCAGACTGCTGTAAACCAGTTTCAGTCTCGTTGCCCACCAGACTGCTGTAAACCAGTTTCAGTCTCGTTGCTCACCAGACTGCTGTAAACCAGTTTCAGTCTCGTTGCTCACCAGACTGCTGTAAACCAGTTTCAGTCTCGTTGCCCACCACACTGCTGTAAACCAGTTTCAGTCTCGTTGCCCACCAGACTGATGTAAACCAGTTTCAGTCTCGTTGCTCACCACACTGCTGTAAACCAGTTTCAGTCTCGTTGTTCACCAGACTGCTGTAAACCAGTTTCAGTCTCGTTGCTCACCAGACTGCTGTAAACCAGTTTCAGTCTCGTTGCTCACCAGACTGCTGTAAACCAGTTTCAGTCTCGTTGCCCACCAGACTGCTGTAAACCAGTTTCAGTCTCGTTGCCCACCAGACTGCTGTAAACCAGTTTCAGTCTCGTTGCTCACCAGACTGCTGTAAACCAGTTTCAGTCTCGTTGCCCTGTAAACCAGTTTCAGTCTTGTTGCTCACCACACTGCTGTAAACCAGTTTCAGTCTCGTTGCCCACCAGACTGCTGTAAACCAGTTTCAGTCTCGTTGCCCACCAGACTGCTGTAAACCAGTTTCAGTCTCGTTGCCCTGTAAACCAGTTTCAGTCTTGTTGCTCACCACACTGCTGTAAACCAGTTTCAGTCTCGTTGCCCACCAGACTGCTGTAAACCAGTTTCAGTCTCGTTGCTCACCAGACTGCTGTAAACCAGTTTCAGTCTCGTTGCCCTGTAAACCAGTTTCAGTCTTGTTGCTCACCACACTGCTGTAAACCAGTTTCAGTCTCGTTGCCCACCAGACTGCTGTAAACCAGTTTCAGTCTCGTTGCCCACAAGACTGCTGTAAACCAGTTTCAGTCTCGTTGCTCACCAGACTGCTGTAAACCAGTTTCAGTCTCGTTGCCCTGTAAACCAGTTTCAGTCTCGTTGCCCTGTAAACCAGTTTCAGTCTTGTTGCTCACCACACTGCTGTAAACCAGTTTCAGTCTCGTTGCCCACCAGACTGCTGTAAACCAGTTTCAGTCTCGTTGCTCACCAGACTGCTGTAAACCAGTTTCAGTCTCGTTGCCCTGTAAACCAGTTTCAGTCTCGTTGCTCACCACACTGCTGTAAACCAGTTTCAGTCTCGTTGCCCACCAGACTGCTGTAAACCAGTTTCAGTCTCGTTGCCCACCAGACTGCTGTAAACCAGTTTCAGTCTCGTTGCCCACAAGACTGCTGTAAACCAGTTTCAGTCTCGTTGCCCACAAGACTGCTGTAAACCAGTTTCAGTCTCGTTGCTCACCAGACTGCTGTAAACCAGTTTCAGTCTCGTTGCCCACCAGACTGCTGTAAACCAGTTTCAGTCTCGTTGCCCACCAGACTGATGTAAACCAGTTTCAGTCTCGTTGCCCACCAGACTGATGTAAACCAGTTTCAGTCTCGTTGCCCACCAGACTGCTGTAAACCAGTTTCAGTCTCGTTGCCCACCAGACTGCTGTAAACCAGTTTCAGTCTCGTTGCCCACCAGACTGCTGTAAACCAGTTTCAGTCTCGTTGCCCACCAGACTGCTGTAAACCAGTTTCAGTCTCGTTGCCCACAAGACTGCTGTAAACCAGTTTCAGTCTCGTTGCTCACCAGACTGCTGTAAACCAGTTTCAGTCTCGTTGCTCACCAGACTGCTGTAAACCAGTTTCAGTCTCGTTGCCCACAAGACTGCTGTAAACCAGTTTCAGTCTCGTTGCTCACCAGACTGCTGTAAACCAGTTTCAGTCTCGTTGCCCACCAGACTGATGTAAACCAGTTTCAGTCTCGTTGCCCACCAGACTGCTGTAAACCAGTTTCAGTCTCTTTGCCCACCAGACTGCTGTAAACCAGTTTCAGTCTCGTTGCCCACCAGACTGCTGTAAACCAGTTTCAGCCTCGTTGTTCACCAGACTGCTGTAAACCAGTTTCAGTCTCGTTGCTCACCAGACTGCTGTAAACCAGTTTCAGTCTCGTTGCCCACCAGACTGCTGTAAACCAGTTTCAGTCTCGTTGCCCACCAGACTTCTGTAAACCAGTCTCAATCTCGTTGCCCACCAGACTGCTGTAAACCAGTTTCAGTCTCGTTGCCCACCAGACTGCTGTAAACCAGTTTCAGTCTCGTTGCCCACCAGACTGCTGTAAACCAGTTTCAGTCTCGTTGCCCACCAGACTGCTGTAAACCAGTTGCAGTCTCGTTGCCCACCAGACTGCTGTAAACCAGTTTCAGTCTCGTTGCCCACCAGACTGCTGTAAACCAGTTTCAGTCTCGTTGCTCACCAGACGCCCACCAGACTGCTGTAAACCAGTTTCAGTCTCGTTGCCCACCAGACTGCTGTAAACCAGTTTCAGTCTCTTTGCCCACCAGACTGCTGTAAACCAGTTTCAGTCTCGTTGCTCACCAGACTGCTGTAAACCAGTTTCAGTCTCGTTGCTCACCAGACTGCTGTAAACCAGTTTCAGTCTCGTTGCCCACCAGACTGCTGTAAACCAGTTTCAGTCTCGTTGCCCACCAGACTGCTGTAAACCAGTTTCAGTCTCGTTGCCCACCAGACTGCTGTAAACCAGTTTCAGTCTCGTTGCCCACCAGACTGCTGTAAACCAGTTTCAGTCTCGTTGCCCACCAGACTTCTGTAAACCAGTCTCAATCTCGTTGCCCACCAGACTGCTGTAAACCAGTTTCAGTCTCGTTGCCCACCAGACTGCTGTAAACCAGTTTCAGTCTCGTTGCTCACCAGACTGCTGTAAACCAGTTTCAGTCTCGTTGCTCACCAGACTGCTGTAAACCAGTTTCAGTCTCGTTGCCCACCAGACTGCTGTAAACCAGTTTCAGTCTCGTTGCCCACCAGACTGCTGTAAACCAGTTTCAGTCTCGTTGCCCACCAGACTGCTGTAAACCAGTTTCAGTCTCGTTGCCCTGTAAACCAGTTTCAGTCTCGTTGTTCACCAGACTGCTGTAAACCAGTTTCAGTCTCGTTGCCCTGTAAACCAGTTTCAGTCTCGTTGCCCACCAGACTGATGTAAACCAGTTTCAGTCTCGTTGCCCACCAGACTGCTGTAAACCAGTTTCAGTCTCGTTGCCCACCAGACTGCTGTAAACCAGTTTCAGTCTCGTTGCCCACCAGACTGCTGTAAACCAGTTTCAGTCTCGTTGCTCACCAGACTGCTGTAAACCAGTTTCAGTCTCGTTGCCCTGTAAACCAGTTTCAGTCTTGTTGCCCACCAGACTGCTGTAAACCAGTTTCAGTCTTGTTGCCCACCAGACTGCTGTAAACCAGTTTCAGTCTCGTTGCCCACCAGACTGCTGTAAACCAGTTTCAGTCTCGTTGCTCACCAGACTGCTGTAAACCAGTTTCAGTCTCGTTGCCCTGTAAACCAGTTTCAGTCTCGTTGCTCACCAGACTGCTGTAAACCAGTTTCAGTCTCGTTGCCCTGTAAACCAGTTTCAGTCTTGTTGCCCACCAGACTGCTGTAAACCAGTTTCAGTCTCGTTGCTCACCAGACTGCTGTAAACCAGTTTCAGTCTCGTTGCTCACCAGACTGCTGTAAACCAGTTTCAGTCTCGTTGCCCACCAGACTGCTGTAAACCAGTTTCAGTCTCGTTGCCCACCAGACTGCTGTAAACCAGTTTCAGTCTCGTTGCCCACCAGACTGCTGTAAACCAGTTTCAGTCTCGTTGCCCACCAGACTGCTGTAAACCAGTTTCAGTCTCGTTGCCCACCAGACTGCTGTAAACCAGTTTCAGTCTCGTTGCCCACCAGACTGCTGTGAAAGATTGTTACACCGAGGTGTCCAAGGACAGCGTGTTCCCGTTCATACAGATGTCCATAATTTGAGCTGACGAGTTCTTGTGATCATACCCAGGCTCATTTCTCAAGCTACAGCAGAGAAAAACTGAAAATTGTTATTGATTTTCCGAAGCTTTCTGACACACTAAGAAAAAAATAGACGTTGTAACTGCTGTCTCAGCTGTTGAGTTGATCACTGTCTGTTTCTGAATCATTAGTGAAACATTAGGACTATATTTTATCATATTCGACACAGTAGGAATTGTTACTCTAAATGTGAGGTGCATGCATCCATAAAATAAACAGAAAGAATAAGTAGTGAAAATCCATGTGGTGAAACTAGTAAGAATCATCTCAGTGTTTTGGGCTGTGAGGATCTGACAGTGCTTTATTGGTAGCAATTGCCATATATTGCATCAGGAAACCCTGAAGTTCCACAAATGCGAGTGTGGAGAGAAATGGTCTATATGTGCATCAGCCTACACACTCCTGCACTGTCTCTATCTGCACCAGTGGGCCAAGCTGACAAGGCCAACGCACGGCTGATATTTCACCTGGCAATCTGAGAGAGATATTGTGTGCGATGACACCGGTTCACTCATCAGCGTTTCCAAACCCGTGAGTCAGTCCACAGATGAAGAAGATCAAGTACAGGAGAAACTCCTGGGAATTCTGTTTGGTTCGTATGAGGAGATTCACACTCGGGTTTGTAATTAGCGCTCAGGGGTGTGTTTCCCAAAAGCATCGTTAGTCAACTGTGTTCTGTCGTTATCAGCAGTTCAACGAGTCGGTGTTTCCCGGAAATGTAGTTCTAATGAACATTCGCAAACAGCATCAAAAGTTTTGTGTTTGGAGCGAAAATGAGAAATAGTCCTCAGATGCAGGGCCGGCGCCTCCATATAGGCGAACTAGGCAATTGCCTAGAGCGGCACTTTTGTAAGGGTGGCAAAATGTGTGCCAACCAGGAATGAACAATTCACAAAATAGGCTATATATGATTTGCTGAGCTGCCGCTGCCCCGCCCCCTGCTCTCACGAGTCATGACTGAGTGATGGGAAGTTCGGATCATTTTACTGACTCTCTTGTTCGATCTCGTTCATCAAAATGAACAAATCTTTATTTGAGTAATTTCGTTAATTTAAGTGGCTTTAAATGTTATACTTTTAACAGCCAAATTTCCCGATCACATCCACCTACGCAATCTCGATCATATTCTGAATTAAGAAATCATTATAATGCAGTCAAAAATAATTTACAGGGAACATAAATAATTACTTTACCTTCCGAGTCTTTCGTTCATTTGTCATGTGACATACGCAATGACCGGATCGTTCATGAATCACCCAGGGATCTGTGTTAGGCCCTCTATTATTCTCAATATATATGCTGCCACTTGGAAATATTATAAGGAAACATGGAATTAGTTTCCATTGTTATGCCGATGACACTCAAATATATATTTCATCACAGCCGGATGAAAACGCTAAATTATCCAAATTAACAGAGTGTATTAAAGATATAAAAGATTGGATGACGCGTAATTTTCTTTTATTAAATCCTGACAAGACAGAGGTACTAATCATCGGTTCAAAAAACCGCCCACAAAACCTCTCACAATACAACTTTAACATCGTAGGATGTCCTGTTACTTCATCCTCTACAGTAAAAGACCTGGGTGTTATACTAGACTGCAACCTGTCTTTTGAAAATCATATTTCATATGTTACAAGAACAGCCTTTTTCCACCTTAGAAACATTGCTAAGCTACGTAACATGCTATCTGTTTCTGATGCAGAAAAGTTAGTTCATGCGTTCATGACCTCGAGACTAGATTACTGTAATGCTTTATTAGCTGGTTGTCCTGCATCCTCAATAAACAAGCTACAGTTAGTCCAAAATGCCGCCGCTAGAGTTCTTACTAGATCAAGAAAATATGATCATATAACACCGATTTTATCATCACTGCATTGGTTACCTATAAAGTTCCGTATTAATTACAATGTATTGCTACTGACTTATAAAGCCCTAAACGGCTTAGCTCCAGTCTATTTAACCGATCTTCTATCGCCCTATAATCCATCGTGCTCTTTAAGATCACTAAATTCGAGGCGTTTGGTCATACCTAGGATATCCAGATCCACCAAAGGAGGGAGAGCATTTTCACATTTAGCTCCAAAACTCTGGAATAGTCTTCCGGATACTGTTCGTTGCTCAGACTCGCTCTCCCAGTTTAAAACTAGATTAAAGACGCATCTCTTCAGCCAGGCATTCATATAATATTCTTAATCTTACAGTTTAAACTACAATCCGGTCTCTAGTTCATAAACGCCAGAGGAGAACTGGCCCCCGACTGAGCCTGGGTTCTCCCAAGGTTTTTTTTTCTCCATTAGGTCTCCTGATGGAGTTTTTCGGTTCCTTGCCACTGTTGCCTTTGGCTTGCTCAGTTGGGGATATTTTGGGAATATTTCATTTAATTTTATCAATCAATAAATCTCACTAGAAACAAACCTTGTTGTATTATTTTAATTTAATACTGTGAAGCTGCTTTGATACAACCTGCATTGTGAAAAGCGCTATATAAATAAACTTGACTTGACTTGACTTGGAGTACGCAGGATGTCTAAATGACCAAAATTATCTGGTTGCGAATATAAAAAGAGGAGACTTTTGAAGGAGAAAGCACACCAACAACAGAGGGGTTCGTTGTTAAAATATATTGATCCAGGGAGCATTTGCAAGGATGACACGCCTTAAAGTCCACCACAGAACCAAGAGACCGCTAGCATTACCGGAATTTCTACAGAAGAAGAAACAGCAGGTGCTAGCAGCATCCCGAGAGCAGATGCTAACATTAGCCTTCAAATCTACCGTCAAGTCCACCATCACCAGGTCAGGAGATTGCTTACTCAGCCAGTGACACTGCTCCTCAAGAAACAGCAAATATCAGCGGTGTCATCGGACCTCAGACAGCTGAACAAATAAGTGTACACAGTGAGGAAGATACTTTTAATGATCCCAGTAATTGGCCAACAACAGTGACCCAAGGACATAGAGACATTTTAATTGAGAGAGGACCATATCAAGTGAAAGGAATTGATTTTCCCAGAGACAGTGCACACAGAAATTTTCAGTATAGACGGACATTGACAAATGGAGAAAGGCTGGAAAGGCCCTGGCTAGTTTATTCAGTGAGTAAGGATGTTACGTTTTGCTTCTGCTGTAAACCAACTTTTTTGTGGAAGCGAGAGAAAATCAGCTCTTGGAAGAGATGGTGTTAAAGACTGGAAGGATTTGTCAAGCATCCTTAGCAACCATGAAAAATCAACTGAACATATTGAAAGTTTTCATAAATGGAAAGAGTTGGACATAAGATTGGTCTCGCAAAACACCATAGATGCACAAAATCAGCGGAAACTTGCTGCCGAGACAATACACTGGCAAAATGTGTTGCAGCGGTTGATTAGTCTCATCAGAGTAATGGCTATGCAAAACCTGCCATTCCGTGGTAGCACAGATAGATTATTTGAGCATAACAATGGCACTTTCCTGAAACTAGTGGAGATGATAGGTCTTTTTGACAGCGTTATGGCTGAACACATTAGGAGAGTGGCTTCAAAAGAAACACACGTTCACTATTTAGGCAAAGATATTTAAAATGAAATCATAGCAATGCTAGCATCCCAGATTCAGCAGGAAATTCTCACGATCATTTTAGATTGTGCTCCCGATGTAAGCAGAAGAGAACAGATGACCGTGATTGTACGTTTGTACAGCACTGGAAAAAGCCCTGACACACTGCGACTTTTTGTGGAGTTGACTGCTTTGAGTAGACGTCTACCAGCTGGAACTAAACCCCTAGACGCACTCAAGTTCACATGTGATAACGGGATGGAATCAGTTTTTTCCAATGCTTTTGTAGCATTACGAGTGCTTCTCACGGTTCCTGTTACAGTGGCTTCAGGAGAACGCAGTTTCTCAAAGTCGAAACTAATAAAAAACTACCTTCGCAGTACAATGAAACAAGACAGACTTAATGGACTGGCAACAATCTCCATAGAACATGAACTGGCACAGAGAATCGAAATAGAGGATGCAGTTAAGACCTTTGCTGCGATGAAGGTCTGCCGTGCGCGCTTCTGAAAGGTAAGTTAAGCTTTATTTGCTCTTTAGTCGTTGTTTAAGATGCTGAACCTGCTGATGATATAATGTGCTTGCGGACATTTCATTTGTGTGTGTTTTACGCACATAAGAAAGTGGTGTAAAGAGATTTGCAACGGTAATTTGAGGAGCTGAAATGTGATTATTTGGAAAAGTGCTGTCATGACTGCTTAAAGAAAAATGCCAGCAGGCGTTGCCTCCTGCGTAAACTTTAATATTGTTGACATTTTGGGCACACTCGCATTGCGCACTATTTGCTTTATATGTAGGCCTATGGCTTATTGGTCTTTGTGTGTTGTTGCTGGTATACGTTGCAAATAGAGGGGCGGCACAATTGTTTTTCGCCTAGAGCGGCAGAAGTGCACTCGCCGGTCCTGCTCAGATGCCATGTCTGTCATTTATAGCAAAACATCTCGCATTAATTCGATCTCAAAAAGATTCATTAAAAGTAGTTATTACTCCACCACGTGACATCATTAACCAACGTGGTTGAACGACCTATTTGCGACACTACGGTTTCGGGAAACAGTCGAGGCTAGCTAGTTGATTTCTTCAACGATGCATCAAACTATAGTAGTGAAGCAGGAGTTACAGCGCTGTGGGAAACACACTCCTGAACGGTTCCAGGGGCATTTCTGCACTAGAAGCAATAACAACAATCAAAACAAGTCCTCAGTCTGACGGGGAGCAGGGCCGAACGCCCACAACATGAATCTGCGCATCACAGAGCTAGATCAGAATAACCAGATTAGAGAAAGTTTTCACAGTTGATCAAAACCCCTGCAAAATGAACAGTGGTAACCATAATTTCTGCCTAAATATCATTGTTTGTAGAATAACTGTTTCCACCAAAAAAGGCACCATCACTGTCAACTAACTAACTAACTAACTGACTGACTGACTGACTGACCAACTAACTAACTAAAAACTACTAACTAACTGACTAACTAAATAACAACAAACTAACCGACTGACTAAAAACTACTAACTAACTGACTAACAACTAACTAGTTAACTAACTAACTAACTAACTAACTGACTGACTGACTGACTGACTGACTGACTAAAAACTACTAACTAACTAACTAAATAACAACAAACTAACCGACTGACTAAAAACTACTAACTAACTGACTAACAACTAACTAGCTAACTAACTAACTAACTAACTAACTGACTGACTGACTGACTGACTGACTGACTAACTAAAAACTACTAACTAACTAACTGACTAACTAACTAACTAACTAACTAACTAACTAACTAAAAACTACTAACTGACTAACTAACTAAAAACTACTAACTAACTGACTAACTAAATAACAACAAACTAACCGACTGTTTAAAAACTACTAACTAACAGCTAACTAACTAACTGACTAACAAACTAACAAACAATAAACTAACCGACTACCTAAAAACTACTAACTAACTAAATAAATAACAACAAACTAACCGACTAACTAATAACAACTAACTAACTAAATGGTCAGCATAATGTAATATGTTAATAATGTGCTGAGAATCCATTCTTAGGTTGACGTCGCTGAACAGTGTAAACATTGTGTCACTGACTGACTTACAGCTAACAAATGACTAACTAACTAACAACTACTAACTAACAACTACTAACTAACAACCAACAATTGAGTGACTAATTAAATGGTTTTTAAAAAAGTAATATGTTAATATACTGAGAATTCATTCTTGTTACAAACAATTAGTCTCTGACAGACTAACAGCTTCTAAACACAAATAGTGTTGTGATCAGTTGTGCTCAGGCGTTTTACAGTCGAGTTAAAGTCAGCACAGATTGCATGGACAGTTTTGTGTAGTTGTTCTTGTTTCATCATGCTGAGAACGAGCCTGCAAGCCCTGAGAGAAACGCATACGTTTGCATTGTTTCTGTGTGCAGTCAAGTGGTGACAACATACTTTTTTGAAACATTTTCTGTAATGGAAAAAGCAAAATATTGATTTACAGTAAACACACGAGATGAAGACACAAATTGCAGAGCCTCAGAAACAGTTGTAAGGCCATCGATCCCTCTAATCCTCTCTAAAGCCATCAGATAAATTTGGGAGAATTTGCAGAAAAACATGACACTTCCTGAAGGTGTTCCTGGAGGGTTTCATCAAATCTCAGTTTCTGCAGACACTTTATTCCCTCCGAGGGAAGAAGCGGTGTTTCACAGTCGTGTGCTGTTATATGCTCATCTAAATACAGGAGTTCGGCTCGGAGAGAGTGGGAAATGGGTCAATGAGGAATAACGGTAACACTTTACAATAAGGTTCATCAGTTAACATTAGTCAATGTATTAACCAACATGAACTAACCATTAACAATACATTTGTTACAGTATTTATTAATCTTTGTTAGTTAATAATAATCCAGCTGTTCATTGTTTGTTCATGTTAGTTCACAGTGCATTAACTAATGTTAACAAGATTTTAATAAAGTATTAGTAAATGTTGAAATTAACATTGACAAAGATTAATAAATGATGTATAAGTGCAGTTCATCATTAGTTCATGCTAACTAATGTAGTTAACTAATGAACCTTCTGTAAAGTGCTAAATAACTTCTCAGAAATGTCATCTTTATATTCATGTTGTTTTTCTGTAGTTTTAAACATATATATGGATTTTCTGACACAGTAAACTGCAGCAATAGTAGTCGAACATGTAGTTTTCTCTCCACGAATCTGAACGTTTTAATTCCCTCTCTTTTTTCTTCATTGTGATGTTGGAGGACAGTTGTGTAACCATGACAATTTTGACTTCATGGCCACAAAATATACCAGTGAAATTGAATTCAGAAATGAAAACATGCTCATTATAAAAGAGGTATGAAGTTGTTCTAGGAAAGAACCCCATTTTTAATGTATTTTTGAATAAATTAATAGATCTGGCAAAAAAAAAAAAGACTTCTGTTACACACAAACATGATATTTTTCATGCTATTTAAAGCAACTAATCACAACACAATTATAAAACAAAGAGCCTTCTCAGTATTAGTTATTCATATCATCATCAGCATCAGCAGTGAACATGCCCACGCTTCCACAGACACATGAAGGAATATTATGTATGAGTCTGAGGGGTTTTAACATATTCCAGTTCCTCATCGTTTGGGATTCACCCTCAGAAACCTGTTATAAAAGTTGAGTTGAAAGAGAATCTCCTCATCAC
Organism: Squalius cephalus; assembly: GCA_022829025.1. NCBI lineage: Eukaryota > Metazoa > Chordata > Actinopteri > Cypriniformes > Leuciscidae > Squalius > Squalius cephalus. Next base: position 968,266 of record CM040810.1, read on the forward strand.
TCTCTCTGTGTGTGTGTGTGTGTGGATCGTGACATATATCACACACACCCCGAGGACACGCTTTAAAGAGTCCTTTCAAACAAAGGAACGAGGACGGAGAATATTCTCGACTCTCGTCAATATGGCTGAATCTTGGGTTAAAAAGTAGAGAGAAAATCGTGAGTTTGTGTTTAAAACAAGAACAAATATCTGTCAGTGGGATCAGATAAACAATATTAATTCAACGGGAAAACAACAGTATTTGGTAACACTTTATTATAACCAGGGGTGCACATAACTGGTGCTCACGTGTGGTAAAAATAAACGACGCGCAGCAGAAAACATGGAAGGAAGCGCTTTTGAGTACCAACATTTTGGGCCAAAAGCATAAAGCATTTATTAACATACTGAGTAACTATTACTGTCTAAATAATATGTATAAATGTACATTTAAATAGTTTATTAATCATTCACTTACACTTTCTAAATGATCTTATGAACCACTGACAACTCCTAAATAACTGATTTGTAAATTATGTAATATTTAATCTAGAAATGATAAATTGATAATTAATAAAGTATGAAAATACAATTATTAAACACATTATAGATATGCTTATAAATCAAGAATAACGCATTTTATAGCTGTATTTATTAGCATCTATTAATGCTTTATAAATGATTATATAACCATTTACTAATGCTTAACTAATGATTCAAAGCATGTCGTTATTATAAAGTGTAACCAAGTATTTTCTGACTCCATTGATATTTGTTCTTGTTTTAAGAACAAACTCGCTTTTTCAGTAAACAAGACTTAATATCTTCAGTAATGTTGCTTCTTCTCCAGTAAATGTATCGTGATTTAAGGATGTTTAGATATTTGTGCTGGAAAACAAGACAGAAACACTGAGGAAGAACATCATTTTTCTGCAGTTATAACAAGAGAATGAACTGCAAAATGTTAGTTAGTTAGTTAGTTAGTTAGTTAGTTAGTTAGTTAGTTAGTTAGTTAGTTAGTTAGTTAGTTTTAGTCAGTCAGTCAGTCAGTCAGTCAGTCAGTTAGTTACTAGTTTTTAGTTTTTCGGTTGGTTAGTTAGTTAGTTAGTTAGTTAGTTAGTTGGTTAGTTAGTTAGTCAGTTAGTCAGTAAGTTAGTAGTTTTAGTCAGTCAGTAAGTCAGTCAGTTAGTTAGTTAGTTAGTTAGTTAGTTACTAGTTTTTAGTTTGTCGGTTAGTTAGTTAGTTAGTTAGTTAGTCAGTCAGTTAGTCAGTAAGTTAGTAGTTTTAGTTAGTTAGTTAGTTAGTTAGTTAGTTAGTTAGTAGTTTTTAGTTTTTAGTTTGTCAGTTAGTTAGTTAGTTAGTCAGTTAGTTAGTCAGTTAGTCAGTAAGTTAGTAGTTTTAGTTAGTTAGTTAGTTAGTTAGTTACTAGTTTTTAGTTTGTCGGTTAGTTAGTTAGTTAGTTAGTTAGTCAGTTTGTTAGTCAGTTAGTTAGACAGAAAACAAGACAGAAACACTGAGGAAGAACATAATTTTTCTGCATTTATAACAAGAGAATGAACTGCAAAATGTTAGTTAGTTAGTCAGTCAGTCAGTCAGTCAGTCAGTCAGTCAGTTAGTTAGTTAGTTAGTTAGTCAGTTAGTTAGTTATTTAGTTAGCCAGTTAGTTAGTCAGTTAGTCAGTAAGTTAGTAGTTTTAGTCAGTCAGTCAGTCAGTCAGTCAGTCAGTCAGTTAGTTAGTTAGTTAGTAGTTTTTAGTTTGTCGGTTAGTTAGTTAGTTAGTTAGTTAGTTACTAGTTTTTAGTTTGTCAGTTAGTTAGTTAGTTAGTCAGTTAGTTAGTCAGTTAGTCAGTCAGTTAGTCAGTTAGTTAGTTAGTTAGTCAGTTAGTTAGTAGTTTTTAGTTTGTCGTTTAGTTAGATAGTCAGTCAGTCAGTCAGTCAGTCAGTTAGTTAGTTAGACAGAAAACAAGACAGAAACACTGAGGAAGAACATAATTTTTCTGCACTTATAACAAGAGAATGAACTGCAAAATGTTAGTTAGTTAGTCAGTCAGTCAGTCAGTCAGTCAGTCAGTTAGTAAGCTAGTTAGTTGTTAGTTAGTTAGTTAGTAGTTTTTAGTTTGGCGTATAGTTAGTTAGTTAGTTAGTCAGTCAGTCAGTTAGTTAGTTAGTTAGTTAGTTAGTTAGTTGGTCAGTTAGTTAGTTGGTCAGTTAGTTAGTAGTTTTTAGTTTGTCGTTTAGTTAGTTAGTCAGTCAGTCTGTCAGTCAGTCAGTCAGTTAGTAAGCTAGTTAGTTGTTAGGAGTTTTTAGTAAGTTGGTTAGTTATACCACAAAGAATGGAATTGGTTTGTGTTGTCAATTGTCTTTGGTAAGAGCTTTCGCCAGCTCTTGAAGAGATGATGTGAAACAAGAACACTATATCAGAATGATTTGTGTGGCGTAAAGGACATGGTTTCACAGATTGCTCAGTGTCTGCAGGCTTGCACATGGCAATCTTTAGAAAACATCAGTGGTTTCAGAAACCAGACAAACCTGTCAACCTTCAAAATATACTCTATTATTTCAGAGAGTGGGGAGTAAAAAGAAAGATGCTTCACTTCTTCCACTGGCACTATATATAATCAGTTTTGCCATTGTGTCAAACTCAACCTGCATCTGAATGTAACGTATATCTGCCATATAGATGTCGTTCTCGTCATAAAGGCATAAATCTCCTGCAAGATGACAGGTGTTAGCAGGGATGATTTACTGAAAGAATAATTGATTGATGATTTGCAGACGTGTCTCTGAATGCATGCAGTATTTCCTTCAGTGTTGAAAGCGAATGGTCTGATTACACAGGCGTCTGCACAATGACAAGGTGTCAGCTCGTATCGACTCACTGCTGCGCTCCTTCGCTTCTTTTAATCAATTACAATTTCCCTAAAGCCTCTTGTCTCGTTAGTCTCTGGGTTAATAGAGAAGTGACTTCAGACGAGGCCATCTGTCGCATACCTGAACACACTCATTTTGTACCATGCTTATGCTCTGTTTCTCTGACATTTTAACATTCATTATAATGCTCAGGCATACGGATGACTCCCAGTTGGATTAATACCGGAGAAAAGCACTTGTAACCTTCTTCTTTTATTGCATTAAAAGTGCATAAAATAAATCAATGTATAGCTGTGCGTTCTATTGCAGACGTGTTGACATTTTCAAGTCACTCTTCAAAACAAGGTCAATAAATCTCTTAATAAATCAGATCATTTGATTTTCAAGCAAGGTCCTTGTGTGACAAAACCTTAGTTACATTTATGAATTCATAAAGGCCGATATATCAGGCGATATTTGGCCTTATTTAATTATTGGCATAGAGTTTTTCTGTTTGACCAATAAGTGTTGAAAGCAGGACTTTTATTTTGACAAGCTTTGTTTAACAGATCTGTCTAAAAAAAATATTGGACTGAAATGTTAAACAAATAAAGTATTAAAAGAGTATTATAGCATTTGCCTTTCTGTTATTAATAATAGAAAGACAACCTCTACTCATAGCCTACTGTCAGTATCCAGCAAATACATATTTATATAATTTATTCTAATAGTGTTTAAATATCTAATAAATATTCAATACCATGTACATTACAAGCTTTGGTGAATCCAGCTGTTAGATCTTAAGAGTGCATTTTTATCCTGCATCCTCGATTTAAAATTATGCATTTTCTTATTATTTATTTGCAATTTAGTAAATATGATGTAAAAATAAACATACATTTGATTGCAGCATGTGCTATATATTAAATATCACATCTGATCTCTATCTGTATATCAGAAAAATGTATATCGGTCAACCATTAATTATATTTGTAAAAATTTTATATTTTTGCTTGAAAAATCATTTTAAAAGGTTGTTTGATGGTTACACCACATGACATTTTTACTGTCATTAAATTTGCATGGTATAAAAGATTTTAAAACCAACATGAATAAAAAGACTTGGCAGTTTTTCCCTAAAGACGTTTCTATTTCTTTCTAATATATGCTCTTATTTGTCGTCGATCCATTAATGAAGTTCAGAAAATGTTTCTTATATAACGGTGACTGAACAGCAATTGTCAGATATGTTGTATTTGAATACAGAGAATGGATTTAAATGCAGTGATTATTCAGAGTGCAAATGCATGGTGTAGAATATTACATAACCCATATTCTTGTATTATATCCCTGCATAATTGAGGGATTATCATAATGCGAGGTAATTCTTGAACACTCACTCTGAGACACACACACACACACACACACACAAAATGATCTTCCAGTTCTTGAAAATGCATGCACATTTTTCACTCTCCTGTCTCTCTGTTTGGGTTTGAAGGAGAATCATTTCTAAATTGGGAAGAGAAGGGAAGACTGATCACACATTTTTCTAAAGTATTATGGAAATATTTTTGCCGGTCATTGCAGAAAATCCAGCATTAAAGTGTTCAAAGCTCCATCTTAGCCTACAAAATCCTTTTTATAGTACCAAGAGATGCATTTGGGCCCGAAGCATCTGTCAGTGTGTGACATCTCTGATCAATCACTGCAGATTCTCCGTTCTCCTGCCAGAAGTTTATGTTAAATTCTGCTGGTGTTCTCAGAGGAAAAGTGCAGGTCCGACCTTGTGTCTCGACCTCATTATTTTCCAGACCTTCAAACTTAAAGGTATGATGTTTCATTCAGATGGTGATGTTTCCTCTCCTGTTCAGATGCACTTGATCTATTGATGGACCTGTTGAAAGTATGGATCAGTCTCTGTTGCACATGTGAAATTGTTAACCCTGGGTTATTCGTACAGTTTGTCTCAGTCGTTTTGGTGCATTTCTCAAATCATCCGTAATATTTGCAGAGAAGTCTGTGCATTCTCAAAACAAACAGCATCACACATTGGATTACCAGCAAAAGCCTGTAACTTACTCAAAATCTTTAGTTCATTTCTCAAAAGTAAGTCATCAGAGGAGTATTAGAGAAGTATCAGAGGAGTATCAGAGTAGTATCAGAGTAGTATCAGAGGAGTATCAGAGGAGTATCAGAGGAGTTTCAGAGGAGTATCAGAGGAGTATCAGAGTAGTATTAGAGGAGTATCAGAGGAGTATCAGAGTAGTATTAGAGGAGTATCAGAGGAGTATCAGAGGAGTATCAGAGGAGTTTCAGAGGAGTATCAGAGGAGTATCAGAGGAGTTTCAGAGGAGTATCAGAGGAGTATCAGAGGAGTATTAGAGGAGTATCAGAGGAGTATTAGAGGAGTATCAGAGGAGTATCAGAGGAGTATCAGAGGAGTTTCAGAGGAGTATCAGAGGAGTATCAGAGGAGTATTAGAGGAGTATCAGAGGAGTATTAGAGGAGTATCAGAGGAGTATCAGAGGAGTATCAGAGGAGTTTCAGAGGAGTATCAGAGGAGTATCAGAGGAGTATTAGAGGAGTATCAGAGGAGTATTAGAGGAGTATCAGAGGAGTATTAGAGGAGTATCAGAGGAGTATCAGAGGAGTATTAGAGGAGTATCAGAGGAGTTTCAGAGGAGTATCAGAGGAGTATCAGAGTAGTATTAGAGGAGTATCAGAGGAGTATCAGAGTAGTATCAGAGGAGTATCAGAGGAGTTTCAGAGGAGTATCAGAGGAGTATCAGAGTAGTATTAGAGGAGTATCAGAGGAGTATCAGAGGAGTATCAGAGTAGTATTAGAGGAGTATCAGAGGAGTATCAGAGTAGTATCAGAGGAGTATCAGAGGAGTTTCAGAGGAGTATCAGAGGAGTATCAGAGTAGTATTAGAGGAGTATCAGAGGAGTATCAGAGTAGTATCAGAGGAGTATCAGAGGAGTATCAGAGGAGTTTCAGAGGAGTATCAGAGGAGTATCAGAGGAGTATCAGAGGAGTATTAGAGGAGTATCAGAGGAGTATCAGAGGAGTATCAGAGGAGTATCAGAGGAGTTTCAGAGGAGTATCAGAGGAGTATCAGAGGAGTATTAGAGGAGTATCAGAGGAGTATTAGAGGAGTATCAGAGGAGTATCAGAGGAGTATCAGAGGAGTTTCAGAGGAGTATCAGAGGAGTATCAGAGGAGTATTAGAGGAGTATCAGAGGAGTATTAGAGGAGTATCAGAGGAGTATTAGAGGAGTATCAGAGGAGTATCAGAGGAGTATTAGAGGAGTATCAGAGGAGTATTAGAGGAGTATCAGAGGAGTATTAGAGGAGTATCAGAGGAGTATTAGAGGAGTATCAGAGGAGTATCAGAGGAGTATTAGAGGAGTATCAGAGGAGTATTAGAGGAGTATCAGAGTAGTATTAGAGGAGTATTAGAGGAGTATCAGAGGAGTATCAGAGGAGTATCAGAGGAGTATCAGAGGAGTATCATAGGAGTATCAGAGGAGTATCAGAGGAGTATCAGAGGAGTATCAGAGGAGTATCAGATTAGTATCAGAGTAGTATCAGAGGAGTATCAGAGGAGTATTAGAGGAGTATCAGAGGAGTATCAGAGGAGTATCAGAGGAGTATTAGAGGAGTATCAGAGGAGTATTAGAGGAGTATCAGAGGAGTATTAGAGTAGTATCAGAGGAGTATCAGAGGCGTATTAGAGGAGTATCAGAGGAGTATCAGAGGCGTATTAGAGGAGTATCAGAGGAGTATTAGAGCAGTATCAGAGGAGTATTAGAGTAGTATTAGAGGAGTATCAGAGGCGTATTAGAGGAGTATCAGAGGAGTATTAGAGTAGTATCAGAGGAGTATTAGAGGAGTATCAGAGGCGTATTAGAGGAGTATCAGAGGCGTATTAGAGGAGTATCAGAGGAGTATCAGAGGAGTATTAGAGTAGTATCAGAGGAGTATCAGAGGAGTATCAGAGGAGTATTAGAGTAGTATTAGAGGAGTATTAGAGGAGTATCAGAGGAGTATTAGAGGAGTATTAGAGGAGTATTAGAGGAGTATCAGAGGAGTATCAGAGGAGTTTCAGAGGAGTATCAGAGGAGTATCAGAGTAGTATTAGAGGAGTATCAGAGGAGTATCAGAGGAGTATCAGAGGAGTATTAGAGTAGTATCAGAGGAGTATCAGAGGAGTATCAGAGGAGTATTAGAGTAGTATCAGAGGAGTATCAGAGGAGTATCAGAGGAGTATCAGAGGAGTATCAGAGGAGTATTAGAGGAGTATTAGAGGAGTATCAGAGGAGTATCAGAGGAGTATCAGAGGAGTATTAGAGGAGTATTAGAGGAGTATCAGAGGAGTATCAGAGGAGTATCAGAGGAGTATCAGAGGAGTATCAGAGGAGTATTAGAGGAGTATTAGAGGAGTATCAGAGGAGTATTAGAGGAGTATTAGAGGAGTATCAGAGGAGTATTAGAGGAGTATCAGAGGAGTATCAGAGGAGTATCAGAGGAGTATCAGTGGAGTATTAGAGGAGTATCAGAGGAGTATCAGAGGAGTATTAGAGTAGTATCAGAGGAGTATTAGAGTAGTATTAGAGGAGTATTAGAGGAGTATCAGAGGAGTATCAGAGGAGTATTAGAGGAGTATCAGAGGAGTATCAGAGGAGTATTAGAGGAGTATCAGAGGAGTATCAGAGGAGTATCAGAGGAGTATCAGAGGAGTATTAGAGGAGTATCAGAGGAGTATTAGAGGAGTATCAGAGGAGTATTAGAGTAGTATCAGAGGAGTATCAGAGGCGTATTAGAGGAGTATCAGAGGAGTATCAGAGGCGTATTAGAGGAGTATCAGAGGAGTATTAGAGTAGTTTCAGAGGAGTATTAGAGTAGTATTAGAGGAGTATCAGAGGCGTATTAGAGGAGTATCAGAGGAGTATTAGAGTAGTATCAGAGGAGTATTAGAGGAGTATCAGAGGCGTATTAGAGGAGTATCAGAGGAGTATTAGAGGAGTATCATAGGAGTATCAGAGGAGTATCAGAGGAGTATCAGAGGAGTATTAGAGGAGTATCAGAGGAGTATCAGAGGAGTATCAGAGGAGTATTAGAGTAGTATCAGAGGAGTATCAGAGGAGTATCAGAGGAGTATCAGAGGAGTATTAGAGTAGTATTAGAGGAGTATCAGAGGAGTATCAGAGGAGTATTAGAGGAGTATTAGAGGAGTATCAGAGGAGTATCAGAGGAGTTTCAGAGGAGTATCAGAGGAGTATCAGAGTAGTATTAGAGGAGTATCAGAGGAGTATCAGAGGAGTATTAGAGTAGTATCAGAGGAGTATCAGAGGAGTATCAGAGGAGTATCAGAGGAGTATTAGAGTAGTATTAGAGGAGTATTAGAGGAGTATCAGAGGAGTATCAGAGGAGTATCAGAGGAGTATCAGAGGAGTATTAGAGTAGTATTAGAGGAGTATTAGAGGAGTATCAGAGGAGTATCAGAGGAGTATCAGAGGAGTATCAGAGGAGTATTAGAGGAGTATCAGAGGAGTATCAGAGGAGTATCAGAGGAGTATCAGAGGAGTATTAGAGTAGTATTAGAGGAGTATTAGAGGAGTATCAGAGGAGTATTAGAGGAGTATCAGAGGAGTATCAGAGGAGTATTAGAGGAGTATCAGAGTAGTATTAGAGGAGTATCAGAGGAGTATCAGAGGAGTATTAGAGGAGTATCAGAGGAGTATCAGAGGAGTATTAGAGTAGTATTAGAGGAGTATTAGAGGAGTATCAGAGGAGTATTAGAGTAGTATTAGAGGAGTATTAGAGGAGTATCAGAGGAGTATTAGAGTAGTATTAGAGGAGTATTAGAGGAGTATCAGAGGAGTATCAGAGGAGTATCAGAGGAGTATTAGAGGAGTATCAGAGGAGTATCAGAGGAGTATCAGAGGAGTATCAGAGGAGTATTAGAGTAGTATTAGAGGAGTATTAGAGGAGTATCAGAGGAGTATCAGAGGAGTATCAGAGGAGTATTAGAGGAGTATCAGAGGAGTATCAGAGGAGTATCAGAGGAGTATTAGAGTAGTATTAGAGGAGTATTAGAGGAGTATCAGAGGAGTATTAGAGGAGTATCAGAGGAGTATCAGAGGAGTATTAGAGGAGTATCAGAGTAGTATTAGAGGAGTATCAGAGGAGTATCAGAGGAGTATTAGAGGAGTATCAGAGGAGTATCAGAGGAGTATTAGAGTAGTATTAGAGGAGTATTAGAGGAGTATCAGAGGAGTATCAGAGGAGTATCAGAGGAGTATTAGAGGAGTATTAGAGGAGTATCAGAGGAGTATCAGAGGAGTATCAGAGGAGTATCAGAGGAGTATTAGAGTAGTATTAGAGGAGTATTAGAGGAGTATCAGAGGAGTATCAGAGGAGTATCAGAGGAGTATTAGAGGAGTATCAGAGGAGTATCAGAGGAGTATCAGAGGAGTATTAGAGGAGTATTAGAGGAGTATCAGAGGAGTATTAGAGGAGTATCAGAGGAGTATTAGAGGAGTATCAGAGGAGTATTAGAGGAGTATCAGAGGAGTATCAGAGGAGTATTAGAGTAGTATCAGAGGAGTATTAGAGTAGTATCAGAGGAGTATCAGAGGAGTATCAGAGGAGTATCAGAGGAGTATCAGAGGAGTATCAGAGGAGTATCAGAGGAGTATTAGAGTAGTATTAGAGGAGTATCAGAGGAGTATTAGAGGAGTATTAGAGGAGTATCAGAGGAGTATCAGAGGAGTATCAGAGGAGTATTAGAGGAGTATTAGAGGAGTATCAGAGGAGTATCAGAGGAGTATCAGAGGAGTATCAGAGGAGTATTAGAGGAGTATCAGAGGAGTATCAGAGGAGTATCAGAGGAGTATCAGAGGAGTATCAGAGGAGTATCAGAGGAGTATTAGAGGAGTATCAGAGGCGTATTAGAGGAGTATCAGAGGAGTATTAGAGTAGTATCAGAGGAGTATTAGAGGAGTATCAGAGGAGTATTAGAGGAGTATCAGAGGCGTATTAGAGGAGTATCAGAGGAGTATTAGAGGAGTATCAGAGGAGTATAAGAGGAGTATCAGAGGAGTATCAGAGGAGTATCAGAGGAGTATCAGAGGAGTATTAGAGGAGTATCAGAGGAGTATCAGAGGAGTTTTAGAGGAGCTTCGATTCCCTGCTGTCTCTGCATGTAGAGGATAAGAGGACGAAAGCAGTGAGAGAGCCGATTAGCATTTCACACACACACACACACACACACACACACACACACACACACACACACACACACACACACACACACAATCTCTCTCACACACACAATCTCTCTCTCTCTCTCTCTCTCTCTCACACACACACACACACGCACAGGGAGTCTACAGCCTGTATCAATGGATTTTTCTCTGGTCTGTAACTCGGTGGGATTTGTTTCTGTTAATGGCTGCCGCTGACCAGGATAATGATGAAAGCTAATGAGAATGTGAAACAGCTTAGAGGATTTTTAAAATTAGTTTGTGCGACAGTTCCTATTACATTACATTACAAATGCATACAATTATTTAATTTTTTTTAAGTTGCCCTTTCTTCATTCTAGATTGTTTATGTCTTTTAGTAATTCTCAGGGCATTACATTGTCTATATGCCCTTTTACAAAGTCTTGATGTTGTTTTTGGTCTATAAACTAGAACATGTTTTCCTGTTTGAATGTTGATTATTTTGCCCATATTCTCCATTATTCAACAATCTCTTCTCTTCCACGTCATTCTCCTACTCTGTTGACGTAGTGTAAACAGTGCAGCGTTATTGGCCGACGCTGGTCATGTGTGTGATGTGTGTGATGCTGACCAGCGTCAGCCAATAGTGAGCCTACGTTCTGACCCCAGAAGCGCTGCACTGTTTACACTAACAGCATAGGAGAATGATGTGAAAGAGAAGAGATTGTTGAATAATGTCGTTATTTTGGGGGGGTTTTGCACACAAAAAGTATTCCCGTCGCTTCATAATATTAAGGTTGAACCACTGACTTTTTGGAACAACATGAGGGTGAGTAATTAATGACAGAATTTTCAGCTAACCCTTTAAGTTCCTAAGGAATGAAGTTGATTAAAACCATAGATAGACTGTGAAAAAATATGGACGTAGTGTGTGTAATGTCCCCCGTAGTGTTTCTGAAGAGCGTTTAGAAGCCCAAAGTGGGCGGAGCCGGCCGTCGCCATCTTGGCAGCGCGTCACTCCTGGATAAACGAAAATGTGCAGTGAGGCGGATTAGCTGAGGTGACGTGACGCTAACAGACAGCAGACAAACGGCTAGTAGTGACATCAGCGGCAATCCACCTGTCACTCAAGTGGCCACGCCCTTAATTATGCAGAACTTTAAGGCTTAATATAATTTAAACGGATGAGTTATAAAAAAAATTAAACCCCCTCACGCTTTTCATGAAGGGCAAAGTTAGCTATATAGACCAAAACCACTTTTTGCACCAGACTGTAAACATGTTTTTTTCTGCTGTAAAGTTGGGCATTTTAACATGGGGGTCTATGGGATTAAATCTCTTCTGCAGCCGGTCTCTAGTGGCCAGTCGATGAATAGCAGTTTAAGTCATGTCAGTGTTGGATTCAAGAGAGAGACAGGAAGGTTGCCGCTTGATTAAAACATATGTTTGTGCACCACATCAGACAGTCAGACAGCTTCCCACCTGTCGATGTTTTGTTCAGGACACGAGAGAAATGCTGGAAGACCGTCACGATCAGACTCTCAGAAATACCAGCGTATTGATTTGCTATTCTGAAATGTCTGTGGCACTCATTACCCTGCCATTATCCCCAGTTTAAATTAGGGCCTGTCATGGGGCACCACGGATCGTCCTTGAACAGTTGCAGTAAAGCGATGCCGATCGCTCGACATGTCTGACTTTGAGAGTGTTTTCAGGAAAGGAGATCGTCCTCGACGAGGTCAGGACAGTCATCCGAGGGCTCTGGGGCTTTATGGATGATTAGCTCCAGAATTGGTAAACTGACATCCATTCTGTTAGAGATCAAACCGGCAGATTTGCTCATTAGCAGTGAAGCTGTGTGGCGTCTCCATCTCTGATGTGACTCTGGGTTAATGTTGATGCTCAGACCTGTTCCTCTATTATCATGTGCTTGTTCATCATTAGCCGGAGCTGACTTGTGTTTAAAATCAGCATGAAAGAGAAGTTGCGCTGGTCTTTTCTCCTCTATTGTGCCGTATATCCGAGTGAAACGCTTCTTTAACAAGAACAAATGTGGGCGGGGCTTGATTGTGTCTGTGGGGAATTGATTGGATGATTGGATGGTTTGCTATTGGCTGATCTCATGTGAGTGACAGGTTGACTTAAAGGGGACAAATCATGAAAATCGGACTTTTCCCGTGTGTAAGTGCTATAATCGGTGCTTCTGAAACCCAGAAAACTTGAAAAGTGAAACCCAGTAACTGTGTTCTGGTGAGCCTTTCTCTGCAAGCATGTTATAAAATAAGACGATCAGATTTCGCTCCTTCTGACGTATGAAGAGGATCTTATTATAATATTACCGGCCCTTAATCTGCACGTTTACACACACCAGCCGACATTTGGTTCCACACGTGACAACAGAGACCAGTTCTAACGCACTGATGAAGATCCAGCAGAGCCTGAAGCTGTTCTGTGGTTGAGCACAGACGAGCACTGAACACTATTGACCAGAACATGTCACCGCTGTCTTATAAAGACCTCAGGAACTGTGGACACTTGTGAAGAAGTTAAACATGATGATGAGATGATCAGTGTAACTCCACAACAACTACAGAAATGTCTCCACTAACATTCAGAAGCTCTTCCTGAGTCTCTCCGTAAGGCTGCACTCGCTACTGGTGATTCTGGGATTCTGGATGAGGGAGATTGGCCTGTTCTGTTATTGCCGGAGATTCTGAAGCTCGTGTAAAGACTCCGCCCTCTTCTGAACGGAGGCGGAGCTAAAGCTCATTTGCATTTAAAGGGACACACACAAAAACGGCGCGTTTTTGCTCACACCCAAAAAGGGGCAAATTTGACAAGCTCTAATAAATGAACTGGTATTTTGAGCTGAAATTTCACAGACACATTCTGGGGACACCAGAGATTTATATTATATCTTGTAAAATGGGCATAATATGTCACCATTAAAAAATAAGTGTCAATTGGTGACTTTAAAACCCATTTATAGGCCAAACAACACTGTACCTTGTCCTCTAGTAAAGTTATAATGAAGAGGTAAAACAACTTCTGGCAGCAACAACAAACCAGAAGTGACTCCCACAGTCGGATGAGTTCGGATCACCATCCGGACTGGATCATCACATTAGCGCTCGTTTAGAGACCTTTAATCTCTCTCTCTCTCGTATCAGCTCTCAGTATCTCTGATCGATGCTGAATCAAGGCCGCAGGAATAAAGAATAAAACGAGCTCCAGACATCGTTCCCCATTGATGAGCATTCAGAAGTAGATGTGTGTTCTGATGAAATGTCTTGCAAGCAACATGTACATTGCTAATACTTCGTTAGATGTTTTACCAGTGGTTTTAAAAGTGTGGAACAAGTTTATGTAATATTTATACAATTTTAATAATTAATTTTAAACAGAATTTGGGATAGTTGCTATAGTGAATGAATGAATATAGTATGTTCTGCTGGCGTCATCAGTCAGTCAGTGCTATAATGATGTAAAGTAATTAATCACATCAGCATTAATGATTATACATCATAGAACTCTTTAGAAAGACATGCACTAAAAAAATTGGAATATTTAAGATTTATTAATGTTTTTGAACAAAGTGTCTTCTGCTCTCCAAAGCTGCGTTTATTTGATCAAAAATACAGTTAAAAATAGTGAAATATTATTATAATGTAAATCATGTTTTCTATGTGAATATACAGTAAAGTGTAATTTATTCCTGTGATCAAAGCTGAATGTTCAGCATCATTACTCCAGTCTTCAGTGTCACATGATCCTTCAGAAATCACTCTAATATGAGGATTTGATGCTCAAGAAACATTTATGATTATTATCAGTGTTGAAAACAGTTGTTCTGCTTCAGAAGAACAACTAATCCTAACCATTTAAAAGTTTGGGGTCAGCAAAGACTTCATTTTAAAGTCCCCCTGTAGTCAATAATTGTATCCCTTAAAACTCATCTTTGATCATTAAAATTAAAGGTACAATATGTAATTTTTTTGCTTTAAAAATAGCAAAAATCACTATATCTATGTTATATATATTTTTAAGTTGTGTACTTACATTATCCCGACTGTTTCCAACAACTTTCAAACCAGGAGAAATTTGTAATTTAATTCGAAGACACGTCCCGTTTCTTTATTTCCGTTTTGTCGCCGTCAATGGCGTCATATCCGCGTTGTCCCTGGTTTCCGCTCGTGCTGCCATAGCAACCAGAGCCCTCTGATAGTAACCAAGGCGACAGACGTGGACAACTGTGTAGTTCGTAATGTCTATCTGCACGCTGTTGTTGTTTCGTTCAAACATTATGGACCATGGCAAGCAGACTTTGGATAAAAAAGGAGAACTAAAACGAGAATCAATATCAGCGCGGTGTTTTCGAGATGCCGAGAACTCCACGTCCGAGACTTCGACCGCTCCTACATGTACTTTAGTAAACAGGTGAGCACATTTACATAAAACTAATCAATGTTATATAGTTCAACAATGATAAAATGTTAGAATATGATCTGTATGTTATTCTAATGTTGATCTAATGTGCTTCATATCACAGTCATGATAAAAGCATCGATGTATTTACTCATCCATAAACATTATTAGATCGGTCGGCTTGGCGTTGACGACAAGATCCATAATTCTTAGCAAATGTTGCGTCATCAAACTACGCCTTTGTTATTGTAAGAGGTTAGCGACCCCTAGCGGCGAAAAAAATTACATATTGTACGTTTAAATATTTAAGCGTTTTTTCCTTGAAAACAATGTTTTCATGCCTTAAAATATCTTGAATGTAACTCGACACACTCGCCTCATTTAGTATGCGCGGTTCTATGCATATGCAAATGAGCCCCGCCTCCTCTCACTCACTCAGCTCAGAGATCCACTGGTTGACGATCACATGTTGATCTGATTGGTTACAAGGTAGTTTGTGACGTCAGAAACACCAGCGATTTCAAAGTGTGTTTTTGAGACTGTCTTTGGTTCACTGCAGTTTTAAGGAGGAAATACTCAGCAATGCTGTCGACTTATGAACTTACACATGGTTTGTCTTAAAACAGATTAAAAACACCATATAGACATATAATCAACATTAAAAGCTGGGTTTGCACCACAGGGGGACTTTAAAGAAATTAATACTTTTATTCAGGATGCAAATTGTGACAGTAAAGACATTTTTTAATGTTACAAAAAAAATCTATTTCAAATAAATGCTGTTCTTTTGAAATTTCTATTCATCAAAGAATCCTGATGAAATGGATCATGTTTCCTCAAATGAAGCAGCAGCAATAGTTAATAAAGATAAACTAATACAGAAAATGTGTAAAATACCACAGCACCTGTGCTCATGTATCAGGAAGACACAACATGCCGTGTTTTGTGGCGTTTAGCTCATTTGCTGTAATAGTGTGTGTGAGCTCTGCTGTGTGTGTTTCAGTCCAGCGTGTGTGTGAGAGCTGATGCCAGTTAATTGCTGGATCGTCAGGGTCTTGTTTTAATGGTGCAATGCTGAAACCTCGACAGGATAGAGTCCATATAAAAGATGTAGACCACATTAAAACACACAGTAACAAGCCGAGCGGCCAATCAGAGCTCAGAACGAAGCACACACACATTTCACTCACAATACACCAGTTTGCTCTGTTTACTCTGTGTGAGTCAAAGGACTTTAGCAGAGAGTTATTCAGAAGAATAGCAAAGCTTGCCTTCTGCTGTGTTGTGCAGTGTGTGCGTGTGTGTGTGTGTGTGTGTGTGTGTGTGTGTGTGTGTTTATATATTTATATTGGGCTTGATAAGATGATTCATGTCTTTGAAAGAGTCTCTTCTGCTCATCAAAGCTGCATTTATTTGATAAAAAAATACAGTAAAACAGTGAAATATTATTATAATGTAAATCAACTGTTCTCTATGTGAATATATAGTAAAGTGTAATTTATTCCTGTGATCAAAGCTGAATTTTCAGCATCATATCTTCAGTGTCACATGATCCTTCAGAAATCACTCTAATATGATGATTTGATGCTCAAGAAACATTTATGATTATTATCAGTGTTGAAAACGGTTCATATTTTTGAGGAAATCGTGATACATTTTATTTTTCAGGATTCTTTGATGAATAGAAAGTTCAAAAGAACAGCATTTATTAGAAATAGAAATAATGCGTGATAAAATATTTTACTGAACCCAAACTGTGGAATTCCACTACTCTTGCTTTGAAAGTGTTTTAATGCATTAATGATTCCTCATAATGCACCTTTACAATGCATTTTATGCTGTTTTGAATAATTGTACCCACAGTTATGACAGATACTAATACATCAGTGCTGTTCCTCTCATGAAACGGTTGTTGTATCACAGTAATGATGCGGAGGGAATAACGCCTGGTGTCTTTGATCCTCAGTTTGTGTTTCAGTGGCAAACGCAGTAAAGCAGTAAATGAGTTAGAAGGAAGAGTCTGACTCTCGGCCGTTTGTGTTCTGAACATTTCCTTCCTTCAGTGTGAGCTTTGCTTCTTCCCTTGAGCCTGAATCTTCTGAGGTGTGTTTAAAAGCATAAATCAAAGGGAAGAAATATATGAAGCCTGTTTCTGTTTAAAAAGGTCTTTGTAACTTTATATCCCACAATTGTGACTGTCAGTCTCACAATGTAACAACTTGACCTTGAATCTCACAGTTGCTACTTTGTTTCTTGTAATTGTGACTTTTTAACTTTTAGTTTACTTATTATTTTAAACTTTCCAACAATTTGTTGATTTGAGGAGAAAACAGAACAAAACATTCTTAGATCATATTTGTGAAGCCTCCATAAGAATATTAATCCACTGTGGCTGGTACATTTGAGAGTTTATAAGAACCATTGAAGAAAGATTTACATTATTACAGTATCTGTGTACTGTATATTAAGCTGTATATATTCATGGAAAAAATAAAATATTCTGTTGAACTTACTGAAAGTCTTTGATGGAGATGACAGAGAATAATCTTTTCATAATCCAACATGACAGCAACATAGAGTCGGCCCGGATCCGGCACATATCCGGCACTTGTGGAATATAAATGAAGTTGGATTAGAGTTTTGTTCTGGTCTGGTGTTCATGAAGGTGTAGGATTGAAAATAATCAAAGATATTTGAAAATGAACAAAGACATTTGCTTTACTGTTTCTTACACACCTTTAGTACGGTCGGGAAGTTGTAATCTTCTGATTGGTCAGTTTCAACGCCTCACATTTGGGTTGTGGTCACATGGTCAAGGAAGGGATAAAAGAATATGTAACAGTTGCTCTGTCTCTTTTATTCTCTGGCTCTTTCTTTGCATCCTCTTTTCTTTGTCTCTTACTCTCTTTCTCTCTCTCTGGTAACATTTTTCATATATGTTGGGAACTATGGATCCATCCATCCATCCATCCATCCGTCCGTCCGTCCGTCCATCCGTCCATCCATCCGTCCATCCATCCGTCCGTCCATCCATCCCTCCATCCGTCCGACCGTCCATCCATCGATCCATCTGTCCGTCTGTCTGTCTGTCCATCCATTACACTGTACACTGTATAATGTACATCAGGGTTCACCAATCTCGGTCCTGGAGGGCCGCTGTCCTGCAGAGTTTTAACTCCAACCAGCTCCAACACACCTGTTTGAAAGTTTCTAGTATGCCTAGTGAGACCTTGATTAGCTGGTTCAGGTGTGTTTAATTGGGGTTGGAGCTAAACTCTGCAGGACAGCCAAGTCAAGTCAAGTCAACTTTATTTATATAGCGCTTTTCACAATACAGATTGTATCAAAGCAGCTTCACAGTATTAAATAAAATAGTAAATCAGTGTTTGTTTCTAGTGTAAAACGTCCACGTTTGGTAATGCTCATCAATAGTATTGTTGATTGATTAATTAAATTAAGTATCCCCAACTGAGCAAGCCAAAGGCAACAGTGGCAAGGAACCGAAAAACTCCATCAGGACCTAATGGAGAAAAAAAACCTTGGGAGAACCCAGGCTCAGTCGGGGGCCAGTTCTCCTCTGGCGTTTATGAACTAGAGGCCGGATTTAACTGTGAGATTAAAAATATTATATAAATGCCTGGCTGAAGAGATGCGTCTTTAATTTAGTCCTGGAGGGGCAGCGGCCCTCCAGGACCGAGATTGGTGAACCCTGATGTACATATTGCAATAGCTAATGGCTAAAGGCTAATGGCTAATGGCTGAAGTTAATTTAAATCAACACCTTCATAAATCCCACAAGGGCCGTTAGATGAGTTTAGTGGCATCACATCACAAGCTAAAAAACAAACACACATTTAAAACAATCATATTCCACATCTACATATTACAACATTCCAATGCACCACGCTATACTGAACAGTGACATTCATATAAAGACAAAATAAGCGAATCACGTCACTCTCCAGATATGAGTGTGTGTGTGTGTGTGTGTGTGTGTGTGACTGAGAGACTCGATGACCGTAACCCTGACTCTCCGAGGCCTCAGGTGAGAGCCGTTCTCTCCGGCGAGCAGTTCAGTTCTACTGTTCTTCTGAGGAATATTAAAAGAGAGCCATTCCACCATTGTGAACCGTGCAGTGGACTCGATCCCGAACGCATGAGACAGTCGAGGGATTCTGTGCTTAACTGGGAATTACAGAAGACTTCTGTACAGCATTACTGGGGAAACTGCCTGGGCGTAATCCTCACGAGCTGGATTCACAGCTCCACATCTAACAGATTCTGATAACCCTGTCCTGGAAATCCCTCAACATGACAGTTCTGATACGTCTACATTAATTGAATCCTGAGATCATTTATCCGGATAGCAACTTTCATTACTTTTATGCTGAATCCTGACAGTCATACATTCCTCTGTCCTGGAAAGGTGTTTCAGAGATGGATTTCTTCTCATAGCATCAGTTTATTCTCAGTGATATTATAAACAGTCTATTGTGTAACAGTATAATGAAGGGATATGAATAGTTATTAATCATTCTTCCTCTGGTGTAATATCGTTATTGTCTTACGTAAGATGTTGTAAAGGTGCAGATGTGTAAGTGCACAATAGTGCTTTGAGTTAGACTGTAAAAACTGCAGATGCGTTTGAGCCATTGATTGGTTTTAATTTCATAAAGCTCAGCTGTACACTGAGATAAAGCGCTGGTCACAGAAAACCAAGAAATGCAACGACCAAAACAGGCATAACATGAGGATAATACGCAATCTGCAAGTGCAAAGTGCAACCAAAGTTAATATGCAAAGTATATACTGTTCAATTCAATTCAATTCACGTTTATTTCTATAGCGCTGTTCACAATACACATCGTTTCAAAGCAGCTTTACAATCCACATTACAGTTAGAGTGATCTGTTATGTGAAGTTATGTATTTCAGAAATTGACATATGCAAAATCACAGATAGCTAAAAATGTATTACATTAAACAATGTAATAATTAAAGGCAGAAACATTGAGCTCATTGAAGTAATGAATACTTGTTTCTTTACAAATTATGACAGTTAGAAAAATGTGTATGTGTTTAAACATCTTTCTTGAATGCATCTTATACAAAACACTTTCCATTTCTAACTCATATCTCCTACATTCTCCCATCGCCACACTTTCATATTTAACATGCATGTGTTGATGAATTCGTCATGTCTGATTGTGTGTGTATTTGGCATGGATAAACACAAGCTGTGTCTCTATGATCTGGCTTCGTTTGAGACTCAGATCCTCAATAAAGGGCTTAAAGTTTGCTTTGCTGATTTACATGTAAGCAGTCGATGAGAGAACCAGAACAAATCCCTTTACGCCCAGCGCCAGTCCTGAATACACTAACACAACACAGCATGCCTTTGTTCTTTAGGAAACACTTTATATTACAGTCCTTCTTACACACGTTAGTTACTGTAGTAATTACTATAAATTGTGCATAATTATATGCAACTATGCCTGTAAAGCCTGACATATGAGATAATAGTCAGAATAGAAAATATATAGGTTATAAATATTATATAAACACCCACTGTAAAAAATTATTGTGATATTAACGGTAAAAGACTGTAAAAATGCTACGGTGAAAAACTGTTAATTGGTGAACAAGTTTCCATACTATATACGGTGAATTACTAGATCTAACCGTATATTTAATGTAATATTACAGTAAAATACCGTTAAATGTACAGAAGTGAAAAAGAACAAGTCATTGAATAATTTACAGTGAAAAACCGTAAATTGGCATTCCCACAATCCCCTGCGTGACACTTCACATTTGATGTATTTTTGTTGAAATAACTATTTCTTCATACGTTTTCTTAGTTTTTTTCTAATCCGTTATGTAAATTAGGTTTTTATGTCACATTTAAAGTTGTTAAATAAATGTTTATTGCATTTTTTAAATTGTATGTGTGTCAGCATGATGGTGTGTGTGTGTGTGTGTGTGTGTGTGTGTGTGTGTGTGTGTGTGTGTGTGTGTGTGTATGTGTGTGTGTGTGTGTGTGTGTGTGTGTGTGTGTGTGTGTGAATGAATGACACTGTGCAGCTTCTATATATCAATATTAACTCTCTTGTGGAAAAGCTGCTTGTAATGAGTTTTGATTGATCATGTGACTCTCATCTCCACTGTGATTGGTGGTTGTCAGTGTATTAAAATGGTACAAAACAGATATAAGTACTTAAATAGAACTGTAAATGAACATTATATCAGATAGTGAAATACATTTTTTTACTGTAAATTTATGTTAAGTCTGTAAAACCAAAAATGTTGCTACCGTATTTTTTACAGTAAATATCTGGCAACCACAGCTGCCGTTTTTTCACCGTTTTTTATTTTATTTGTTTTTTGAAAGTGTACTGACTGACAAAAGAGATGATGAATCGGTGCACATCTTCCTGTGGGGCACGTAATGTAAACCTGATGTGAGTTTGATGACTTCCCATGATTCTTTTCTCAAACCCCAGTTCCAGAAGAAAACAAAAGCCCTGAAGTTAGTCCTTGACTTAGAAATAATGAGCAGTTTTGGCTCAGGAGTTTGTCTTTCTTTCTCCCGGCACGGCACAGATCCCTCAGATGAAGCTGAGATGGAGCGTCTGTGATTTATTTTGTCGCGTCCCATGACTCAGTATCTGGGTCACGGCTTTCGACTTCAGGTGATGTTTAATGAAGTCTGGTGTTAAACTCATTAAATCGCTGGTCTTTGAAGTAGGCCTATTCAGTAAAGCAGAGTTTAGCAGTAATTACCGCTATGGATTATGAATCATAATCAAATGCACGATGAGGTGTGGTATGGGATTTTTCACGGTGAATCCCTGCGGATCGGCTGAAATCCGGAAAGCGGCAAATTAAAGGTCTCAGTCCATCAGTGTTTCTCCACACACGGGTGACGCTGGTTTTCAGGGTTCGACCTCCTTTCTGTCAGTCTTTGAAGCGGGTTTGACTGATTTGACTCTTGAGAGACTCTGTCCATCAGTGGCCAGTTCCTGTAAGATTAATGTCTGCGACGTCTCTGTTTCTGCCTTATCTTTATCTCATCCAAACCCTCGAGCATTCACTCTTAAAATCCCACATAAAATCCCCTTTGACACAAGCTTCAGATCAGCGGCTTTGGCACCAGCCAATTTAAAGAGTGAACTGAACCTAAGAAATGAAGGAATGTGTATGCAGTATATTCTTCTGGAGGATTTAGACAAAAGTTATGAGATTTACAGCAACGTAACCTCATTAATATTCACAGCTCAAGCACCTCTGGTGCTCTTCGGCCAGTTTGAACGAAAAATTTTACTTTTGTTTTTTTTACTTCATCGTAATGGTACGAAACTTGGTAAAGGGTTTGGCACTTGCTGTGTGAACACAAAGAAAATCATGGATATGATTCATAAAGGTTTAATGGTCCTGAAAACAATAGTCCCACTTGAGCTCCTCGCGGTCAGAAACGAGCGCACTGGAAATGAATGAGACGAGTTTCCTCTAGTGGAAGCGTTTGGTACTGCAGCCGAACAACATCTCACTGAAAGATCAGTTTTGAGATATCAGGCTCAAATTTTGAACACAACTTGTTTAGATTTATGGCTCTGTTTTTTTGTTTTTTTCCCCCACATTTTTAAAGTAAAACATGTTTTTGAAAATATATATTTCATACAAAAATTTAAGATATAGTATTTTTGCTCTTTTTTCATAACAATAAACGTAAAATTCTGTAACTTTTTTCAAGTTCACTTTTTAAATCTTTTCTCACTTCAGCAATAATCTGCCAAGCGTCATCTTTAAAAAGAGATCAAACTTCAGTCTGTGTTTTAAAGCATTCAAGGTTTACCACAGTTTAAGTTGGAAATTTAATTTTCAGGTCTAAGCTCAAAAAGTGAATAAATGGACATTTTGTCAACTTACATAATGTTTGCATTATTTTTGTCTGCATTAACTGAAAAAAAAAAACCCATAATATTTCTAGTTCTCAGCAGACTTTGCATAGGACTGGATGGGGAGAATAAATGCTGAAATTAAATGTTTTTTGAGCAAGATGAAAAAGAAGGCTCTGTTGTATTTTTGTGAGGTTAAAGTTGCTGATATGGTTTTGTTTTTGAGTTTTCCATTACGGTGATGAATGGAGCTTGTGCTTTGGTTCAGGACGGAGAGATTTCTGTAAGTTCATTTATTCAAAAAGCAATTAGTGTCCAAATGTCAGTGCAGAAACCAGCCTTTTCTTCCTCACACAGCAGTGTATCTCAAACGTTCATTCAGTTCCAGACACTTCTGAGAGGATTTACAAAACAAAAACCATTGTGCAAAAGTTTGGGGTCTGAAGAAAGAAAGAAATGAATACCTCAGCAAGGATGCAGTAAATTGATCAAAAGTGAGAGTGAAGACATTTATAATGTTACAAAAGATTCCATTTCTAATAAATGAGGTTCTTTTGAACTTTATTCATCAAAGAATCCTGAAAAATAAAATGTATCATGATTTACACAAAAACCTGAACCATTTTCAACACTGATAATAATCATATATGTTTCTTGATCATCAAATCATCATATTAGAGTGATTTCTGAAGGATCATGTGACACTGAAGACTGGAGTAATGATGCTGAACATTCAGCTTTGATCACAGGAATAAATTACACTTTACTGTATATTCACATAGAAAACAGATGATTTAATAAGTGCAGCCTTAAGCAGAAGAGACTAATGTAAAAAAAAAAAGTAAAAAAAAAAAAAAAAAATTTATTTTTGCATGATGCTGAACCACATTTGTTTTCAAAAAGTAGAATAAATTTAATGACAGAAATGTCTTTCGTCCACAGTGTGTTTGAGCTGTGCATGTTGGAGTGTGTGTCGTCTTGTTTTAACAGCAGGATCCCTCAGGAACGGCTCAATCCTGTCAGGAACTCCTCTTCAAGAGACCCTTTCAAGACTGTGTGTCCGACTGACGTATTCAGGCTGAGGTTTGATTGAGTAAATATTCAGAGTTCTTTGACAGTCCATTCAAACTGCCAGCCAGAAGATCTCTGAGAGAATAACCCGACTGTCTGTGGACTTTTACATTAAAATAAAAAAAAGATTATTAAATGCTGTAGAAGCAATGTTCATTGATGGAGTTAACTAATGTTATTCGATGAAACCTTATTGTTTTACACCAGATTATGCAAACTTAATCCTCTTAAAGAATGAGTTCACTTCAGAATTAAAATCTCCTGATAGTTTACTCTCCTCCACGTCATCCAAGATGTTCATGTCTTTCTGTCTTCAGTCGAAAAGAAATGAAGGTTTTTGAGGAAAACATTTCAGAATTTTTCTCCTTAATACATAATTACGTAATGTGTGTCGCATCACAGCTATGGAAGACCAGCATTAGTGGTTAAAAGTATATAAATGTGTATTTTGTTTATAAAATGTCCGCTGGTTTGTCTAGATGAGACTCTTATTCCTCGGCTGGATCGTGTCGAGACTTTGAAGCTGCACTGAAACTCACATCTGGACCTTCGACCCGTTGGACCCCATTGAAGACACTATATGGAGAAACATCCTGGAGTGTTTTCCTCAAAAACCTGCATTTCTTTTCCACTGAAGACAGAAAGACATGAACATCTTGGATGATGTGGGGAGAGTGAATTATCAGGAAATTTTAATTCTGAGGTGAACTAATCACTTTAATGCTTTTGCTTCAGCCTCACTGAAGTTTCAGGACAGATGAAAACGAGGCATGTTGGAATTGCAAATGAATTTTCCCCATGAGAACAGTGTTCTTAGAAGCACTGTATAAGTCTCTGATTAAAACAAATAAAATTGAAATGAGGGAATAGAGGCTTCATTAAACATCAATAAATGTTGTACTGAACATTAAGTCCTTCATCAAATAAGCCTATGGTTAAAATGAATGTTATAAAACGCGGTCCTTGATTCTGATTGGTTGAATCGCGTTCCAAGCCGTTGTAAATGACTCGACAAACACACACACCATAGACACACACACTTCACTGTTTATGACGTCATGAGCTATCCAGTCATTCTATATAGATCAGTGGTTATAACGCTATATTTTTTGTTGCTGGTGTTTATTTTATGTATGAAGTAAATATTAAAATTAATATTTTTATGGAGTAACCGTTTTATAAAAGCAGTAAGCCCCTTGAAGCCGTGTTTTACAGTGGATTTACAACAGCTGAGGGGGTTTTACTCCGCGTCGAGTCTAACAACTGTTCTAAACTCACTGTAAATCACGGCTTCAAGGGCCTTATTGCTTTAGTAACTCATTATTTCGGTTAGTAACTTTACAACTTATTATTCTAACCCAAACCCTAACCTAACAGTCTACTACTAGGCTACTCTAAAGTGTAATAAAATACATTTTTCTAACAAAAAATACAATAGGCTACCTAAAGGCTGTGAAAGCATAATTCACAAAAATATGCAAATCAGATGCTGATCCACCTCTTTATGGCTCCAGCTATAAACTTTTTTGTGTTTGCTTTCTTTCTTTCTGTTTTGTACTGACCGACTGTTTATACACACAATGAAATTATTATTCTGTGCAGTGATGTGAGTCATGACAACTGCACTCATGAATAACAGGGTTAAAAGCCCTTGGCAAACACACACTCCATGTAAATCGTCCTGGATTAAGGACTGGGAAGAGATGATAAATAATGCATGTTATCAATGACCGAGAAGAGGATCAGACGATCAGAGACACATGAGGACTGATCGACAAACAATGACAGTGAACAGACAAAACACTTTAACCCTCATCCTCTCCTCGCACTTTGTAACATATCTTTCACGCGAAGCCCTAAAATTATACTGTACTTTTTGTCCAAAAAGCTTATTTTATTTCAGTGTGCATTCAGATACACATGTCGACATTATAAAATCATTTTTTGGGAAGTTTTTGCATTTTTAGTTTGAATTTTAAGCATTTTTTTTTAGGTTTTTCTATGTGTACTGAAGCATTCCTCACATTCCATTCATTCCTAAGGGGGTCAAATTGACCCGAGAGGGAAGGATTTGTTACTTTTTAAAATTTCAACCACAAAACTCCTGGAATCCATTCAGTTTTTATGTGTGTGTGTATTCGTGGTTCAAGTGTGACAAAAGTCCTGGGGTCTTGGACCCCTCTGATGAACACTGAATTTTTGTTAAAATGTTTAAAAAATGAGTTGTTTGCTAAAAAATGATTGCTTCTGGTATGATGAATGCATATGATGTGGGTGGATGATTTTGATCTGGAGGGTTTGAAGAGGAAGCGTTTTAAAGCCACATCCCTGGATCAATGAATAACACATGGATGTGAAAGAGTTCATGCACTCAGATTATTAACACATAGTGATGGTTCCCTTTCGAGAGCGGTCACTCGTATTGCGTAGCTATACCCTATGGGAAAACTCCTTTTCTTGAGAATATTGAAGCCTTTATTTTAAAACGCTCATTTTGCTCATTCTGACCCAATCAGAGGCCGAATTACTGAATCACAGATCCTGGCTTCTCAGCCATTTGCAATGCCTTGGGCTCAGGATAAATTCTTCCAAGAGAAAATTTTTCACTTTTTTTATTACCCCTAATGGTCCGGCCCCCACTAGCTCTACTATTAACCTCGAGCTTCGAGCCCTATGTGATAGTTAAGGGCGAAGTGTTAAGCTGATAGCACAGCGTTTTAAAATGGGTTCCCGTAGCGTATAGGTACGCAATACTCGTTCCCTTACTCTCAGGGAACTGAGGTTATGTTAGCAACCGAGTACGTTTTCTCTCAGAAATGAGCTTAGGTTCAGCAAATCAGAGCCAAAGTGATCAATAGCAGTCACATTATTATAACTAGTGTATACATTTGACAAAAACATGTACAATATCAATAGTCAGCATACATTTTTTTATATCTTTAGCGTAAGAACAATATTAGAGACATCGTTCAAAAGGGTTTTTTTTAATGAAAAATGTGAAACTGTAATTTATTCCTGTGATCAAAGCTGAATTTTCAGCATCATTACCCCAGTCTTCAGTGTCACGTGATCCTTCATTTGATGCTCAAGAAACATTTATGATTATATTCAGTGTTGAAACCATGATACATTTTATTTTTCAGGATTCTTTGATGAATAGAAAGTTCAAAAGAACAGCATTTATCTGAAATAGAATCTTTTGTAACATTATAAATTTCTTTTGATCAACTGAATGTGTGCTTGATGAGTAAAAGTATTTATTTTAAGCCAAAAACAATTATACAGACATTGTTAGTGTACTATTTAAAATCCTCTTTCTAGTGTTCTGATGAATCATTGCATTTCCTGAGCCTCCCTGTGATTTTTTATTACATTCCTACCTTGATATATATAGCAAAGTCCTTCCCACTGGGATGATATCCGTGAAGTGATTGGGAAGTGTGTTCGGCCACCTGAGGCCCACTGGAAGCTTTGAGCTGAGCTTCATACATTCAAACTTTGCTTTAAAAACAGAAACACGTCCTCACGGTTTCACTGTGATTCATAAATCATATTCAGATTAGTAACCTTAAGCCATTAGGCATCTGCGATGGAATAAAATCCAACCTTAAATGCAGTTTCTCCACATTCTCCGAGGCCATCTTGTAATTGTAACTCGCCATTCCTGAGATTGATAAATGACATACTTATTGTAATGAGCTTCTATGATAGCGGGACGTAATAATGAGCTTGCTGTGAAGGAGACACAAATATGAGCTGGAAATGTCAAAGTTAACGAGTAAATAATGCACTTGTGCCTTTAGGGGACTCATTTAATCAGAGCTTCAGTGCAGATATGCAATTACACAATACAGATTTTCTGATGGGAATTGACTTCCCGACCAGTGATGTGAGAATCTGTATTATTCTGTTATGATATATTCTCTCCGCTCTTGTTGTGACCTTGGAAGGACGTTTTAGCGCATTATGAAGCGACAGCATCGTCTCATTATCTGGACGTGAGCATTAAGGACACTGTGGACTTTCTGACCTCCAACTCGTCTCTCTGGACGGGAGAACGTGTGTGTGACACAGCAAACGCTCATAACCAGTGGGAAAACCACAATTAAAGACATGCAGTAAAGTTTCTGCAAATGCTGTTGTGCTCCGTCTGCGTTCAAGCACACACAAAAGGCCTCAAAGATTTGTTTGTGAAGATTTATGGAAAAGTAGGTTCTGTTATTTCACAGAATTTTGTCATCCAGCTTTCTCGTTCCTCAGAGATGTTTACTTGGCTGTGAAAACTCAAATACAGCAAAACAAACCCAGTGGAGACGGTGGAAACAAACACTACTTTATTTAGGAAATCCCATTGAGATATTATTATCTCTTCTTCCAGAGAGACCTGGTCATAGAGTTTCACACAGAGAGAGTCACGAAATAACAATGCCACAAATTACTCATTCAAAATGAATAAATACAATCAAGAAAACATTTACAAGAGTCCTTTCAAACTTAAATGCATTTAAAAATGCTCATAGATTAAGTACATTTTGCAATTCATTCCAAGCCCAAGAAGAAAGAAATAGCACATTTACCAAAATCTGGTAAGGTCTGTTTTCTTCTAAAACAATTGATTTTCACACAAAAAGAAAATGCTGGGTTGTTTTTTAACCCAAATTTGGGTCAAATAGGGACAACCCCAGCCGTTGGGTTACATTTCTAAATTACATTTTTAACCCAACGGTTGGGTTTGTCAATATGTTACTCAAATTTGCTGCATTTATGTATGTGTATAAACCTTCCAAGCTTTGTCCAAGCCATGTCTCCTCATGATGTGTGCGTGTGATTTCCCGAGGGTCAGGTAAAGCGTGATCTAACTGGGACATTCTTCTCGCTGATAGAGTTTGTGCCGTTCTGGACGCTCTTTCCTGGCCTTTTGCTCTCTAGGCCACAGATACATCAACCGAATGATGAACAACACAGTTACTTCACCATCATTGAGATACTATACTCTCAGAATAAAAGGTTCAATGGGGTTCAATATAGAACTATAGGATTCTTGAGTTTTAAGGAACCATTCATGCCAAAAAGATTCTATATGAGGAGAAATGTCTTGAATAATGCTTTCACACTCTAAAAGTCTTGGGTTATTTTTTCTATCCAAATCCTGGGTTGAGCCTTTTGGGTAATTTCTTGGGGTTATTTTCAATGTTTGGATAGTTTTTGTGTAACCCAGCTCCTGGGTCAGACATAACAACCCAGTTTTGGTGTAACCCAGATCCTGGGTCAGACGTAACAACCCAGTTTTTGTGTAACCCAGATCCTGGTGTAACCCAGATCCTGGGTCAGACGTAACAACCCAGTTTTGGTGTAACCCAGATCCTGGGTCAGACGTAACAACCCAGTTTTGGTGTAACCCAGATCCTGGGTCAGACGTAACAACCCAGTTTTGGTGTAACCCAGATCCTGGGTCAGACTTAACAACTCAGTTTTGGTGTAACCCAGATCCTGGGTCAGACATAACAACCCAGTTTTGGTGTAACCCAGATCCAGACCCCAGATTTTAAAAAGTTTTAAGGATTTAAGGTAATCCGTAAACATTAATTCATGTATGTAAAAAAAAGTAAGTAAGTAAAAAAAAAAATTTTTTTTTAAAAAGCTAGTACTATAGAAACAACCCATTGTGCTGGGTTAAATAAACAACCCAATTTGCTGGGTAAAATGAACCCAACATGTGTTCTGTCCTATATTTACCCAGCCCTTGTGGTGTTCTATAGTTTTAGTTGACAATGATAACCCTGGATGGCAATTCTAAAACTCAGTTCTGTTTCCAGTAACAGCTGTACATTCTGTATGGCGAGCAATTCCACACCAGTTTATACATTCACAAAACACCAGCCATGGCTTTACTCAAACCTGTACTCAAAAAATATAGTCGATTCCGGAAGGAACTGATGGCGTTCATCGCAAGCCTTCAGTCCTGTATCGACACGGATAAACTGATGCATCTCTCACGCTCGGGTGTCAACGTGTCCAGGCGAGGACTTCATCCTCCAGAGCCCTGCCGGTTAGCGCTCTGTCACTAATATTGATCCGCTGGCCTCATATCCAACACACACTAATAAATTAGGTCGAAAATGAAGCAGTTTGTTTTCCACAGCGTCCTTCGTGTAACATGTGATAAAACACTCTGCCAACACCTTACGAGTTTGGAAAACAGCAACATTTGCACTTTGAAATGAATCACGAATGATAAGCTAGAATGTTCCTAACAAAAACGCATGATTTCATTGCAATCTTCTTGAAATTATGACATTTTTACTCCTTGTCCTATTTTACTCCTAATTATTGCATGCCTCAATAATTCATAGATTCATCCTGATGCTTCTCATAATTCATCACCTGCTATGAAAAGCGTTGCGCGTGACGCATTACAATAATGTAATCATATCACTTTTTTCAAGTGACTAGTAAAGTAACATTAATTTGAATAATTACAACATAATATCTGAGTTACTTTTTCAAATAAGTAACGCAAGTTACTCCCCGAGATACGCTTTTTTGGGCTTCAAAATCTCAGGTAAATTCACTGGCATTATGAAGCTTGGAAGAGCCAGGATATTTTTTGATATAACTCTGATTGTATTCGGCTGCAAGAACAAAGTCATATATATACACCTAGGCTAGGATGAAGGTGAGTAAATTATGGGATAATTTTTCATTTTTGGGTGAACTAACCCTTTAAGGAGAGAGATCCATGACTCGCGGCGTTCATTGATTCTGACTGACATCACATGAGAAGCGAAGCGCGCGACAGCAGCGCACGAGCGCAGTGTGCAGAACGGACTGGGGAGCGCGCGCGCGCGAGCACGCAGCACTGAAGGACTGACTCTACATGACGATCCAGGTTTAAGGCTCGGACTCACTCTCTCGCAGCACCAGCTGATTCTGGATCAGTGTTCAGTGTTCTCATCATGGGCATGGACCGGCGCAGGAGAGGCTCGCTCGCGCTCACCCTGAACTTCCTCGCGCTGATGCTCGCGATATGCGCGCTCACCACCAGCTACTGGTGCGAGGGAACCCGGAAAGTTGTCAAGCCCTTCTGTACCGAACCGGTGACCGGCAAACACACACACTGCATCCGATACAACAGCTCGAACCTCACCGACAGCCGGAGGGTCCAGTACATGTGGGAGACCGGAGAGGATAAGTTTGTTCTGAGGAAGTTCCACACCGGAATCTGGTTCTCCTGCGAGCAGAACGTCGACCTGGTCGGTAAGGATGTTCTTCCCATCAAACAATTACGTGTTTTCAAGCGCGCAAACCTGGTTTTTACCGACAGGATGAGTCTGGTTGCTTTTTAACATCTGCCGTATTTTATCCATTATCCATTCTATTCTATCCATCCAAAAATCCAAAAATGGTCGGTAAGGATATGGCTTTCGTTTCTTTCCATCAAACATTTTCCTGTTTTTCAAGCGTGCAAACCTTGTTTTTACCTTGTTCTATCCATTATCTATTCTATCTCGTTTCGTATATTGTGATGATGAAGTATAATTGGCAGGTGATCTGTGTTTTTGGGTGGATTTTCTTCCCATCACACAATTACGTGTTGTTTTGCTTTTTAACATTTCTGTTTCTGACTTATTCTTCTATCCATTCCATCCATCCATAAACTCGTTTCGTATGTTGAGATGAAGGATGACTGGCAGGTGATCTGTGTTTTTGGTGTTTACTGTTTCTGTGCACTTCATCATTCAGTCAAATACAGATTAGGAGGAATATACATTTTTTGTAGTTCTTTGAATAGTGCGTATTTATTTTATTATAATTGGTTAGGCTACAGTTTATTATAAGGTGGCATAGTAGGCTACTCAAATAGTGATATTATTTAACTACGTTTTCAAGCGCGCACACCTTGTTTACCGACAGAGTCTGGTTGCTTTTTAACATTTCTGTTTCGTTTCGTATATTGTAATTAAGTATAATTGGCAGGTGATCTGTGTTTTTTGGCGTTAACTGGTTATCACTTTATCATTCAGTCAAATACAGATTAGGAATAGAAATTTTGTTGTTTGAATAGTGCGTATTTCTTTTATTATAATTGGTTACATTTCACTTTAAGGTGACGTAGAACTCAAATAAGTACTTAGTAATATTAATTAACTACATGTGCTTACTGTAGAATGGGAATATTAGGCTGCTGTCACTTTAAGAGCCGCACGGATCCGATATACTGATACACATGAACACTCTGCGCTTGAGTGGTTTAAAGTCCTTCTGAAATGCTCACAAAGG
>CM040810.1:1005000-1067500 GCA_022829025.1 Squalius cephalus
AAATGACTGACAGACAAGAACGGTTTGACCTAAAATTATCAAAATTGAAACTACTGCGGAAACAAAGACACCTACATCTTGGATGCCCTTGAGGTAAGCTAAAACATACCAAAATTTAATTTCAAAGTGAACTATCGCTTTAATGCAATGCATATTTCTTCCAATCAGTGCAATTCAACACGCTTTTTTGTCTCAACAACATTTGGCATTCTTTTACTTCCATACATGTGGCAGCATGAAACGTTTCGGTGAAGCGTATGAAATATGTATATGTATCCGCATGCTTTCAAAGCTGAATTCTGCTTTTAAATCTCAGTGTCAAGTTTCCTCGTATATGAATATTTCAATATTTCATCCGCTCCCCGTGAGCAGGATAGGAGGCCCGTCTGAACGAGGCTGTGTTTGTCTGCGAAGTGTCGGTCTTAATCAGCGGCTCCATCCGCTTCCTGATAAAACCATCCATTATTCCCTGTTTGACCCCCTCGTTTCTCTCCCGAATCCTCAGGTGTGTTGTGGCTCTGCATCGCGGCCGAGTGTCTCTATATTTTACTCCTGGCCACTGGAGGAATCCTCATGTCTATAGAGGTCTGCCATTTCGGGAATGTCATTGATGGACTGAAACTGAATGCCTTTGCTGCCATATTCACAGTCTTGTCAGGTAAACCTGTTGTATATATGATCAGCATGTGCTTATTATTTTGGTGATGCATCACATTAAGGTCTCATTTGTTATCATTAGCTAATGCATTAAAGGAGCATTTCACCCCTGGGAACATTAATCTTCATTGAAAGTGGGTCATATATGTAGTCGAAATGTAACATAAATTTCGAATTTGGTGCCTTCTTGACCGAGGAAAGACAGAAAGTAACTTTAGGGAGCATTTGTATGGAAGACAACAACTCCCACAATGCACCACATTGCACAGCTCTGCAAGCCACTCCCACTAATTTTCACAACACAAACACAAACGTCCGTGTCCTCGTCCGAGTGTGTGGTGCGTTCTGGCTCGACCCGGGGCGGACTGGTGCGCATGTGCTTGTTTCTGCTCTCTGATGATTATCCACGGCTTTATCCTTCAAAGGTCACCTGACTCATTGAGATTCAGATCTATTAGATCCCGCATTCAAGACACGTTGTATTACAGTCACCACTTTTAAAAAACAGGTCAAGCTAATAGCCATACCAGCTATTTAAAAACCATTCACTGGCTGTGTTTCCATCCATAGATGTGAATTTAACTGGAATAAGGGATAAAACATTTATAAATAAAGCAGTGTTTCCATCTCATGTGTTCAAGAGAACAAAAACACTCACAAAATATCAGTAATAAACTGTAAGTTTCTGGTTGTTTTCCCCTCCATCATAAACGAGTGTCTCGAGCGTCAGACGAAACACAGTAAACGCTGTCGTGCTCTCTGGCGCTCGGATGCTGGTGTTCGGGAACACACTCGTGTGTGTGAGACGCTTCTGGAGGGAATTACACCAAATCATTCTGATCACACACTTCGACTCCGGCGTTTCAGAAACACCAAACCAACATTAGAGACGCTGCGACGCCATTGGTCCTCTGGTATATCCAATCACAGCTCACGCTGAGGGTTGAGTTTCACAACGAGGGATTCATTCAGTAAACGTGTTTCCATCATAGTTTATGTGCATGTCTTCTAATCGGATAAAATACTTATCCACCTCAATTGAGTGCATGTTTTTATGTGCATTTATGCTCATTTTGCTTTTTACATCCAGTGTTTTTTAACGCGATATCCCAAAATGGATGGAAACAGCCATAGAGATCCAATTACTGGTGGATTTACCCTCTGCTTGTCTTTTGTAGTGAATGCCTTTGCATTTATGTGTTATCTCAGAGCCCTGCCTTCCCCCAGATACATATAAACCATCAGGCTCAAAATCCCATATAAGCCTCACCGTACTGGGAAGCCAGAACTCCGGAATGTCGTCCAGGATATTTTTGACAGTTTCACAATTTAAGGGCTTATGGCGACATATGTCGAAATTCAATCTGCTTAAATCCTGTCCTACTTGTTTATAATATTATATATTTCAGTGTAGCATTGATGATGCAAAAGCCCATTGTATTGAGAGGGAGTTGCACTGTACAACCAATATTTATGTTATTAATATAATACAATTTTACAATATAATATAATAATACAATATAAAAAGGTGACACATAATAATAATAATAAAGGTAAGATATTATCATTTTAATATTATATTACATTATATTACATATATTTATTACATTATGTTATATTATGAAGAATCTATATGAATAGTCAAATTAAATATCAAAATATCTCACCTTTAAATATTATTATTATTAATTCCACCACTAAAAATAATAATAATAAAGGTTAGTTATTATCATTTCAAATTATTATATTATATTATATTATATTATATTATATTATATTATATTATATTATATTATATTATATTATATTATATTATGAAAAATCTATATGAATAGTCAAACTGGTAAAATCTCAACTTTAAATATTAGTATTATTATTAATACAACAACAACTACTACACCTAATAATAATAATAATAATAATAATAAAGGAAAGATATTATCATTTTGACTTATATTATATAGTCAAAGTGATAATAATATAAAACTGAAAATATGTAATATTATTATAATTAATGTCATATCTTACCTTTTGCACACCAAACATTAAAATGAACACCTGCCATATCATAAATGAAACACACACTTCTGTGTTTAAACGAGGCTTGGCTCATCCCGAATGTGTGTCAAACACTCCATCAGCGAGCGAGTTTGCAGAGACCTCGTGTGCTCATGCTAGAGTGTTAATATTGCATAATGAGAAATGAACTTATGACTTACTGTCGCATCTTTGTTGAGCTTGACGTCTTCGAGAGAGCGGGATCATGGAAGCAGTGCATCATGGGAAGGGGGAGCTACAACCTCAATTAGCTCCTGTCTTCATCTGACATCATCAGCAGAAGAGATGCATTCAAGCATGATGTGTACCATTTTAATGAGCTTAGTCACATCGCTAATTATGTGTTGTGAATCTAATAACACGTCCACAAAACTCTAAAGTGCTTTAATACACAATACGTTCCTAAAGTTAAAGAAATAGTTCACCCAAAAATGGCCGGCATGACTTTCTCTCTCATGAATAATAGGATGCATTAAACAGCAATACTTAGGGGTGTGCCAGTTTCAGCGTTGCGACGTTCGTCTGTTATAGGACAACTTAGTTTGAATAAACGAGCAGACACTGATTAGTTATTTGATCACTAAATTAAAAAAAATAAAATTAATATGTGTGTAGTGTTCAATGTTGTTATCAATAGAGATATGCGGATGGGGTATTATTTCATCCGCAACCGCATCACAAAACTCATCATCCGCACCAACGTTTTTTTGACCAGATTTCAAAGCCGCACCCGCCCGCCATCCGCTGAGTGTTTTGCGGTCTATGGACGATGCAATGCTCTGCTGATGCGAGCCGCAAGAAAGCCCTTGTCTGTCCTAGAAAGGATGCAGCAAAGATATTTAATGCTTATGTATGAGGCCTACGCTGAGTTTCATTCATTTACGATGAGATGCGCTCTAGTTCACAATGCAATGCAAGTGAATGCGGCGCACCGGCGCCTCCATGTCACGGTTATTATATTGTCATTTGCTTTTTATTTATTAAATACATGCAATTGGTTGATGAAACATTTATTAAAATTAATATACAATTTATACAAAACGAAATTCGCTTTAAAGAAAGGCTTTCTAAAGAAAAACTTAATGAAGTGGTAAAAATCATGTCTGACGTTTTACAAAACAAAACTTGCGTTGGTACTTGGCAAAGAATCAAATACAGTTGGAAACGACGTAGACCATTAATGACACAGACTGTTAACAATTGTTTTTAATTAGTGTTTAAACATTCTCTATGATAAAAAATGTTTGTAAAAAATATTTTAATAACACGGTTTTGGCGGTTATGGAGTTCTAATGACGGTGTTCAACTATAACCGTTATATACTAACCGTCACACCCCTAGTAATACTTATAAATAAGTATTAAACAGTATTAAACAGATGTTCTCAAAAAGGAGGAATAAAGCACATAAAAGTAGTTTTGTAACACTTTCTGTGAAGCCCATGCTTATAATGAATTATAGCCCCATTTATACTTATTTATAAGTATTTCTATTCAATAAATATATCTATAAAGACTTTCATTAAGACCTATACTGCATTATTAGAACAGTTAAAGTCACATTTATATTATTTTTATACTTATAAGTCATGCATTTGCTTTTTCAATGCGCATGCTCATAATCCATTATACACTGATTTATAAATGATCAAATATAAAATAGTTCCAGAGACACTTGTTTGCTGCACCAATTAGTCATCAATTATGTATTTAATGGCTAATGTTCGCATTATGAATGTCATGAATGGTAATTATGATTTGTTAAAATCTATTTTTCCTCAGCCATGCATGGTATTGTTTATAAGAGTTATATTGATGCAGTATTTTGCTAGTATGTAACTTTAAAAAACTGTTTGTATTAATGATTTATGTTTTTCTTTAAGGAATTATTGTTCATTAATTACATTTACAAGTAAACAACTTAAAAATGAATAATGAGCTCATCTTCATGATTTCTTAACATTTGCTTTAGGAAAAATGCATCCTATTATTTTCACTTCACTTAAAGCCATCAATGATGCATTTAAAGAGGTTAGTAACTGTATCTTCACTCACAATAAGTATTTATAAGAACACAACACAGCTATTAATAACTATATATTCACTTATTTGACAGAAATAAATCTGAATTACTAAAAAGTATAATATATACTCATGAGCGTGTGCATTGAAAAAGCAAATGCATGACTATAACTGTTCTTTTAATGCAGTATAGGTCTTAATAAATATATTTATAAAACAGTAATACTTATAAATAAGTATAAATGGAGCTGTAATTCATTATAAGCATGGGCTTCACAGTAGTTTTATTGTAAGTCTTCTAAAGTAATATAATAGTTTAGGTTTGTGCCTCGTACACAGATGCAGTGTGGCAGGTCTGAATATCCAGGAGAGCCGATGAGATTTGACAACTGAGAGTCTCTTGAGAACCTCGTCTGTGTTTTAGCTCATTATATATTCATGCTGAGGGAATCAATCATTCGTGCTGAAACACGAGACGAGGAACAACTGATCAGGACTGGAGTGAGCGACAGCTCCACTGTCCTGGGATTTTGCTGATTCATCAAATAATGCAGTTAACAAGCGCTTTATTATTATGATTATTATAATTATTATGATTCACTTTGTTTGTGATGATGTGGGCATGCAGGCGGCTCACTGTGGTTGTCATGGAAACATGAGGGTTATGGGTCAGATGCTCTCGTTCACACGCGTGACGGGGTTTAGATGGACATGATGATACTATGAGTGTGTGTGTGTGTGTGTGTGTGTGTGTGTGTGAGTGTGTGTGTGTGTTTAGATGGACATGATGAGACTATAAGTGTGTGTGTGTGTGTGTGTGTTTAGATGAACATGATGATAGTATAAGTGTGTGTGCACGTGTGTGTGCGTGTGTGTGCGTGTGTGTGTGTGTGTGTGTGCGTGTATGTGTATGTTTAGATGGACATGATGATAGTATAAGTGTGTGTGCACGTGTGTGTGCATGTGTGTGTGTGTGCGCGTGTGCGCGTGTCTGTGTGTGTGTGTGTGCGTGAGTCTGTGTGTGTGTTTAGATGGACATGATGATAGTATAAGTGTGTGTGTGCGTGTGTATTTAGATGGACATGATGATAGTATAAGTGTGTGTGCGTGTGTGTGTGTGCGTGAGTTTGTGTGTGTGTGTTTAGATGGACATGATGATAGTATAAGTGTGTGTGTGCGTGTGTGTGTCCGTGAGTGTGTGTGTGTGTATTTAGATGGACACAGGGCCGGAGTGGGGCCACTTTTCAGCCCGGGAGTTTCAGGCCCAAGACCGGCCCACTTTTTCCATGGTGGAATTCCAAATTAGCACTTTTTTAAAATTGGATAAATGAAGCAACAGTTCAGCTCGTACTATTGTGTAGTTAGTATTAATACCATGGGTAAACAAATAATGTAAAGGTTAAATAATAATTCACTTAGACTTTATAAGAAGCATAAGAAGCAATTGCAACTTTTTCACACAATTCTGACGTTATATTTCGCAATTCTGACTTTATATTTCGCAATTCTGACTTTATAACACGCAATTGCTACTTTATATCACACAATTCTGACTTTATATCTTGCAGTTCTGACTTTATAAGCAATTGCGACTTTATTTCACACAATTCTGACTTTATAATTTGCAATTCTGACTTTATAACACGTTTTATGATTTTATATCACACAATTCTGACTCTATATCTGGCAGTTCTGACTTTATAAGCAATTGCGACTTTATATCACACAATTCTGACTTTATATTTCGCAATTGTGACTTTATAACACGTTTTATGACTTTATATCACACAATTCTGACTCTATATCTTGCAGTTCTGACTTTATAAGCAATTGCGACTTTATTTCAGGCAGTTCTGATTTTATATCTTGCAATTCTGACTTTATAAGAAGCAATTGCGACTTTATATCACGCAATTCTGACTCTATATCTCACAATTCTTTATAACACGCAATTGCAACTTTATTTCAGGCAATTCTGACTTTATATCTCACAATTCTGACTTTTTAACACGCAATTGCGACTTTATTTCAGGCAATTCTGACTTTATATCTCGCAATTCTGACTTTTTTTCTCATGTAAACTCGAGATAAAAAGTCGCAATTATCTTTTAAAATGTTTTATTCTGTGGCGGAAACAAAGCTTCCATAGCCTACCTCCTGGCCTCTTCCTCCCATCCATCCTCCCTGACGCGTATACCGTTACGGCCGGCCCAGGCCAGCTATCAGTAGGCGCCGGCGGAGCCGCGGTAGCCTCCCTGAGAAAACGTTTTGAAAAGACGGGCTATGGACCCAACCATTTCTATAGGAGGGGAGGGGAGAACTCCCTCACATGGTACAACCCATGCTGAGTTGCGCGCTGTGGTGGCAGAATGCGGAACGTGTGTATCCTAATGTAACTAA
Organism: Squalius cephalus; assembly: GCA_022829025.1. NCBI lineage: Eukaryota > Metazoa > Chordata > Actinopteri > Cypriniformes > Leuciscidae > Squalius > Squalius cephalus. The sequence continues at coordinate 1,012,137 of CM040810.1, forward strand.
TGTGACATTGAAATGTAAAAAAAAAAAAAAAAAAAAAATCCTCGACCGGCCCAAAAGTGAAGCGGCCCACCGGGAATACTCCCGATTCTCCCGATTACCCACTCCGGGCCTGGATGGACATGATGATAGTATAAGTGTGTGTGCGTGTGTGTGTGTGCGTGAGTGTGAGTGTGTGTGTGTGTGTTTAGATGGACATGATGATAGTATAAGTGTGTGTGCGTGTGTGTGTGTGCGTGAGTGTGTGTGTGTGTGTTTAGATGGACATGATGATAGTATAAGAGCCACAGATCGCCTGAGAACGTCTCTGATCTCCTTCAGTTATTTCTCTGATGTTCAGTTGATTAGCAGAGACTCTGAGCTGTAAATAATGTGCAGTTTAACCTCCGTCCTCCATGTTTCTGCTGAGGAGACTGTGATTGTCATGTTGTGTCGATAATAATCCAAAATGTGTCGATTATGTCCAGTTTGCCATCTGTGTGTGTGTGAGTGAGTGAGTGTGTGTGTGTGTGTGTTATGGATGGGTGTATCGATATGAAGTATCGCTATATCGACACTGACGTCGAGTGTCGAAAGTATTGATACTCAAATAAAATTATCGATATTACAGTTTTTTTTAACTAGTGATTTTGTTTATTTGACAAGAAATTTAATGCGTACAATATGCATTGAATTGGATAAATAACCTATGTTATCTTCAGGTCTTCTGGGTATGGTGGCTCACATGATGTTCACCACAGTGTTCAGTATATGTGTGTGTGTGTGTGTGTGTGTGAGCGAGTCTGTAACTGTAAGTGTGTTTCTCTGATCTTCAGGTCTTCTGGGTATGGTGGCTCACATGATGTTTACCACAGCGTTCAGTGTATGTGTGTGTGTGTGTGTGTGTGTGTGTGAGTGAGTTTGTAACTGTTTCTCTGATCTTCAGGTCTTCTGGGTATGGTGGCTCACATGATGTTCACCACAGTGTTCAGTATATGTGTGTGTGTGTGTGTGTGTGTGTGTGTGTGTGTGTGTGTGTGTGTGTGTGAGTGAGTTTGTAACTGTTTCTCTGATCTTCAGGTCTTCTGGGTATGGTGGCTCACATGATGTTCACCACAGTGTTCAGTATATGTGTGTGTGTGTGTGTGTGTGTGTGAGCGAGTCTGTAACTGTAAGTGTGTTTCTCTGATCTTCAGGTCTTCTGGGTATGGTGGCTCACATGATGTTCACCACAGCGTTCAGTATATGTGTGTGTGTGTGTGTGTGTGTGTGTGTGTGTGTGTGAGCGAGTCTGTAACTGTAACTGTGTTTCTCTGATCTTCAGGTCTTCTGGGTATGGTGGCTCACATGATGTTCACCACAGCGTTCCAGCTGACCGTGAGTCTCGGCCCTGAGGACTGGAAACCACAGACCTGGGACTACAGCTGGTCTTACATGTACGTTCACTCATGTTTAGGGAAGCAATACATGCGTACAGTGTCTTACGTCTCGTCTCGGGTTACGACTGTAACCCTTGTTGACTGAGAAGGGAACGAGACACTGCGTCGATGACGACACTATGGGGAACGCCTCTTAGCATAACGCGTCTGAAGCATGAATGAAACTAATCCAATCCTATTGGCGTTGCGTGGAAGCTACAAAGGGACACAACAGCTTTAGCTTCGCGATGAAGCAAGCCGCTCACAGGCAGGAGGAGGCGTGGCAAAGGGACACAGTGTCTCATTCTCTTCTCAGGGAACAAGGGTTACAGTCGTAACCCGAGACGTTCCCTTTCGAGGGAACTCGCACTGCGTCGATGATGACACTGTGGGGAACGAAATACCCACTATGCCACAACGAAACCTGCCTGTCCCAGTGTGAAGCTGTCTCAGGCACAACTAGGACGGGTGTAGAGGGGACGACCAGACTATAAAACCTCATGGATGTGTGCGGAGTGCCCTGAGCCCTCAAGGCCAAAGGTGAAGGCAAACTGCACACCTGATAGGCCAGGGAAATAGCCTGAGCAATCCAGTTGCTGATGGTCTGTTTGGAGGCGGGGAGCCCCTTCTTGGGTGACCCGAAACACACCTGCAACTGGTCCGCCTTTCTCCACTGAGAAGACCTCTGAACATAGATGTTAAGTGCTCTGACAGGGCAGAGCAAATTAAGTCTTACATCTTCAGCCGTCACATGAGGTGGGGGATAAAATGCCTACAAAACCGTTGACCTCGCCATATTAGACGGCACCTTAGGCACATAGCCCGGTCTGGGGCGCAAGATGGCCTTAATTCTCCCAGGAGCAAACTCCAGGCACTGCAGAGATACGGAGAGCGCCCGGAGATCACCTACCCTCTTAAGAGAGGTAATGGCAAAGAGAAAGACCACCTTAAGTGACAGGTTTTTGGCCTCAGCCGACTCCAGAGGTTCAAAGGGGGCCTTGACCAGCCCTTCGAGAACCACTGCCAGGTCCCATGTGGGAACTCTGGTACGAGCCGCAGGTCTCATCCTCCGAGCCCCATGGAGGAAACGTACGACCAGCTGATGTCTCCCCAGGGGCCCATCAGCCAGAGGAGTGTGGAAAGCCGCAATGGCAGCCACGTACACTTTGAGTGTGGACGGGGTATGACCAGCCGAGAAGCGGTCTTGGAGGAACTCCAGCACTGAAGCCACTGGGCAGTTAACTGGGTCCACCTCACGCTCTCTACACCAAACGGTGAAAACATTCTGTACAGCTTCCTGGTGGATTGAGCTCTGGAGCTGAGTATGGTCTCGACTACTCCTCCTGACAGGCCAGCCTCTCGGTACTGTTCCCTCTCAGGGGCCAGACCCACAGTTTCCACAGCTCTGGCCGAGGGTGGAATATTGAATATGAAAGCGCTATATAAATGCCTCATTCTATTCTATTCTATTCTATTGAGCCGTCTGCCTGCAACAGCAAGTCCCTCCTGATGAGAATCTCCCATGGGGGGCCTGCCAGGAGTGCTATCATGTCTGAGAACCATACTCGGGCCAGCCACAATGGGGCTACCAGGAGTAAACTGACCCCGTCGTGACGGACTCTCTCCAGAATTCCCAGGAGCAGAGTGATCAGTGGAAAGGCGTACAGATGCAGCCTCGACCACGCCTACACCATGGCATCCAACCTCAGTGGGGCTGGATGTGTGAGGGAAAACACCAGTGGACAGTGTGTTGTCTCTTGAGACGCAAACAGATCCACTTCCACTGGGCCGAACCTCTTGCATATCCACTCCACCACATCGGGCCTCAGCCCCGTCTCGACAGGATGTCTGCTCCCTGATTCTGGTCCCCTGGGACATACATTGCTCTGAGAGACAACAGTTTCCCCTGGGACCACAGGAGGATCTGATGCACCAGTCTGGATAGAGGGCGCAACCTCTGACCCCCCTGGTGGTTTAAATAGGACACCACTGAAGTATTGTATGTTCTCACAAGAACGTAGTGACCTTTGAGGTCTGGAAGGAAGCTCCTCAGAGCCCGGAAGAGCGCCAACAGTTTATGTGCCAAGAAGAATACTGGTCCTGCCATAGACCTTTTGTAATGACCGCGCCCCAGCACGTGAGGGATGCGTCTGTCGAAAACGGCTTTCCGGCGACATGGCGCTTCCAGCACAGGACCTTGGGACAGAAACCAAGGTTTCTTCCACATTGATAGGGAACAAAGGCATCTGCGCGTAACCCTTATCATGTGGAACGGATTTCCTTGATTCCTTGAACTTCCTGGGGCCGGCCCTCAGAGGTCTCACATGAGTTAGGACCTTTTTTCCCTTTGCCTTCCTGGCCTGAAGGACGGTCCTCAGATCCACCTTCTCAGGAGGCTGTGGGTGAGAGCGCCGCTTAGAGTCCCGAGATCTCTGAGGGGGACGTCTAGAAGCGACACTGTCCTTTTGGCCCTGCCGGTATGAGGAGCTCGATGGCGGCTGAGGCTGAACACTGGCGGCAGCCTTTTTGGACCTTGAATGGCGAGGGAGATACTGCCTGAACGCTGCGGTTTGTTTTTCCGTCTCCTGGAACCTGTTGACGACCGCATTAACGGTGTCGCCGAACAGGCCAGTAGGCGAAAAGGGGGCAACAAGGAGGAAGGCCCTGTCCTTCTCCTTGATACCCGACAGATTAAGCAACAGATGCCTCTCCGTGGTTACCAGTGCTGCCATGGAGCGACCGATGGCATGGGCCGTCTCCTTGGTAACACGAAGAGACAGATCTGTGCTTTTGTGCAGCATTGCAGTATCTTCTACAGTGGGACCCTCGCCTTCATCAAGGTCCTTTAACAGGTTGGCCTGGTAGGCCTGCACGATGGCCATGGTATGCAGGCTCGCACCAGCCTGACCCGCTGCTATATAAGCTCTGCCCACTAAAGCAGATGTAGTACGGCAGGGTTTGGTGGGCAGTGCCAGACTTTAAGGAATGACGCAACCTATGGGGAGAGATAGCTGGCCAAAGCCTCTTCAACACGTATCATCCCATAACAGTTCTGCTTAACCCCCACGATGTTGCTATAATCCAACACCAGGGGATTAGACAGGCACGAGGAAAATGGCCTGTTCCATGACTTACACAACTCATTGTGTAAGTCTGGAAAGAACGGCAAATGTGAAGGCTGTGATCGGTGCTGCAGAAAGCGCTCATCAAGCTTGCTTCCTGTCTCCCTTGTGGACAACTGATGTTAAGTTTGGCCACAGCATGCGTCACAACCTCCAGGAGCTCCTCGTAGCTCGTCCAGATCCCCCGCCGCGATGCTGAGCATGTTATATATATATATATATATATATATATATATATATATCACAGACAAGACCAAATAGACGATCACACAACAGAGAGCGAAAGCTAACACCGTTGTGTGCCGGCGTCCCTTTGTAGTTTCTGTGTATGCCGTCACACGCTACGTCATCACGCAATGTCAATAGGATTGGATTAGTTTCATTCATGCTTCAGATGCATTTCGCTAAAAGGCGTTCCCCATAGTGTCGTCATCAACGCAGTGCGAGTTCCCTCGAAAGGGAACTGATATGACACTTAAATGTGAGCTGAATAAAGCTGTCTAATATTATAATACTTTTTTGCTTGCATTTTATATATATATATATATATATATATATATATATATATGTATGTGTGTGTGTGTGTGTATATATATATATATATATATATATATATATATATATATATATATATACATATATTAGTGCTGGGCAACGATTAATTGCGTTTAATCACATCCAAATGAAATAATATCCATACATAAATACACACATATGTATGTATATATTTAAGACATATTTGCATGTATATAATGTATATATATATATTTATACATAATTTATATTATATATAAATATAAATATTTTATATATAAATTCAAAAAAATTCTTAAATATATACATGCATGTGTGTGCATTTATATATACAAAATAGTTATACACAGTACACACACATATATTATGTAAACACAAACTTTTATTTTGTATGCGATTAATCGTTGCACAGCCCTAATATATATATATATATATATATATATATATATAGTATATTGATTAACTTGACCAAAAAAAAATCTAAGATTCTTATAAACTATTTAAATTTCACTTAAATAAAAATGCACACAGTATTTGGGTCACGGGACATTAAGTTGAATTAAAATGTCGATTCTAATTTCTGTGGATGGTGTTTTCTTCAGTCTGGCGTGGAGCTCGTTCACCGCCTGCATGGCCTCCTCCGTCACCACCATCAACAGATACACTAAAACTATACTGGAGTTCAAACACAAGCGAAAGAACATGGAGAAGAACCTGAAGATCAAGCAGAAGCTTCTGGACCTGGACTCTCCAGAACAGGTGTGGGACATGTACATCAGCTCCGTTCCCAGCAGCTCCGGTGAGGAGTTTCTGGACCTGTCCGGCTCTGGACGCAAGCTCTCCGACAACTCCCTGTTCCTGGACCTGAACCAGCTGCCGGCTCCACAGGGAGAGGAGTTCTGCTGAGGACTGGGACCCAGTCCGAGACACGACTCCACAGGGAGAGGAGTTCTGCTGAGGACTGGGACCCGGTCCCAGACACGACTCCACAGGGAGAGGAGTTCTGCTGAGGACTGGGACCCGGTCCGAGACACGACTCCACAGGGAGAGGAGTTCTGCTGAGGACTGGGACCCGGTCCCAGACACGACTCCACAGGGAGAGGAGTTCTGCTGAGGACTGGGACCCGGTCCGAGACACGACTCCACAGGGAGAGGAGTTCTGCTGAGGACTGGGACCCGGTCCGAGACACGATTCCACAGGGAGAGGAGTTCTGCTGAGGACTGAGACCCGGTCCCAGACACGACTCCACAGGGAGAGGAGTTCTGCTGAGGACTGGGACCCGGTCCCAGACACGACTCCACAGGGAGGGGAGTTCTGCTGAGGACTGGGACCCGGTCCGAGACACGACTCCACAGGGAGAGGAGTTCTGCTGAGGACTGGGACCCGGTCCGAGACACGACTCCACAGGGAGAGGAGTTCTGCTGAGGACTGGGACCCGGTCCGAGACACGACTCCACAGGGAGAGGAGTTCTGCTGAGGACTGGGACCCGGTCCCAGACACGACTCCACAGGGAGAGGAGTTCTGCTGAGGACTGAGACCCGGTCCGAGTCACGACTCCACAGGGAGAGGAGTTCTGCTGAGGACTGGGACCCGGTCCGAGACACGACTCCACAGGGAGAGGAGTTCTGCTGAGGACTGGGACCCGGTCCGAGTCACGACTCCACAGGGAGAGGAGTTCTGCTGAGGACTGGGACCCGGTCCGAGACACCACTCCACAGGGAGAGGAGTTCTGCTGAGGACTTGGACCCGGTCCGAGACACGACTCCACAGGGAGAGGAGTTCTGCTGAGGACTGGGACCCGGTCCGAGTCACCACTCCACAGGGAGAGGAGTTCTGCTGAGGACTTGGACCCGGTCCGAGACACGACTCCACAGGGAGAGGAGTTCTGCTGAGGACTGGGACCCGGTCCGAGACACGACTCCACAGGGAGAGGAGTTCTGCCTGGGACTGATACCCGGTCCGAGACACGACTCCACAGGGAAAGGAGTTCTGCTGAGGACTGAGACCCGGTCCGAGACACCACTCCACAGGGAGAGGAGTTCTGCCTGGGACTGATACCCGGTCCGAGACACGACTCCACAGGGAAAGGAGTTCTGCTGAGGACTGAGACCCGGTCCGAGACACGACTCCACAGGGAGAGGAGTTCTGCCTGGGACTTATACCCGGTCCGAGACACGACTCCACAGGGAAAGGAGTTCTGCTGAGGACTGAGACCCGGTCCGAGACACGACTCCACAGGGAGAGGAGTTCTGCTGAGGACTGAGACCCGGTCCGAGACACGACTCCACAGGGAGAGGAGTTCTGCTGAGGACTGGGACCCGGTCCGAGACACGACTCCACAGGGAGAGGAGTTCTGCTGAGGACTGGGACCCGGTCCGAGACACGACTCCACAGGGAGAGGAGTTCTGCTGAGGACTGGGACCCGGTCCCAGACACGACTCCACAGGGAGAGGAGTTCTGCTGAGGACTGAGACCCGATCCGAGACACGACTCCACAGGGAGAGGAGTTCTGCTGAGGACTGGGACCCGGTCCGAGACACGACTCCACAGGGAGAGGAGTTCTGCTGAGGACTGGGACCCGGTCCGAGTCACGACTCCACAGGGAGAGGAGTTCTGCTGAGGACTGGGACCCGGTCCGAGACACGACTCCACAGGGAGAGGAGTTCTGCTGAGGACTGAGACCCGGTCCGAGACACGACTCCACTGGGAGAGGAGTTCTGCTGAGGACTGGGACCCGGTCCGAGTCACGACTCCACAGGGAGAGGAGTTCTGCTGAGGACTGAGACCCGGTCCGAGTCACGACTCCACAGGGAGAGGAGTTCTGCTGAGGACTGGGACCCGGTCCGAGTCACGACTCCACAGGGAGAGGAGTTCTGCTGAGGACTGGGACCCGGGACTTTTATATATGATAAAAGAAAAATGTATATATATATATCATATATCATTTTACAAAACTGTTTTGTGCATATGCTCCCGCTCGCACTATTTCTGTCACAACACAGCAAGCACACGGCACGCAAACTATATATAAGTATAGCCTATATAGTTTTTCATAGTTACAAACCTGAACCCGAGGCTATTCATTAAACATTAACCCAAACCCGACCCGAAACCGGGTAGCAGACCTCTAGTGTGACCCGGTCCGAGTCACGACGTCTCGTTCGATGTGCTCTGTTGTGCTGTTGTTTGAAGCTGATGTTGTGAGTTTTAGTTTGTTATTAATGTGCTGATATGTAAAACATATACCGGAACCAGAACTGGGAAAAATTAAGGATTTTCCTCAATCCTAGAGCATATAATGTGACACAAGACAATTGTTTTAATCAAACCACTGAAATCGCGTTAAAAACATGCATACTTTCCACAAAAAAAATCTTCTTCAGTATCTGTTGCGTTATTTTCCTGTTATCTCTGTAAAGCTGCCTTGAAACAATCTGTATATAAATAAAGGTGTCTTGTCTTGTTTTCCAGCACAAATATCTAAACATTCTTAAATCAAGATACATTTACTGGAGAAGCAAAATGACTGAAGATATTAAGTTTTGTTTACTTAAAATTGTGTCAAAATAAACTGAGTTTATGCTTAAAACAACACAAAATTGTTTTGTTTTCCCTTTGAATGAAGTTGATTTTTCTGACTCCATGTCATATTTGTTCTTGTTTTAAGCACAAACAAATGATTTTTTTCATAAAACAAGACTTCATATCTTCAGTAATGTTGCTTCTTCTGCAGTATTTAAGAATGTTTAGATGTTTGTGCTGGAAAACAAGACAGAAACACTGAGGAAGAACATGATTATTTGCAGTGTTTTCTGCCTCACTGACTCAGTAGAAACGGCTGTTGTAGATTTTCTGCTCTGTATTAAGAAGTCATTCCCGAATCGATCCCGAGGGTGTGTATCTGTTCTAATGAGACACAAATCACATTGCTGAGTGCCTTAGTTTGTGCGAATAATCCCTGTTCTTTAACCGTAGCATGCTAAAGTCCTGAAAATGTTTATTTTATATAGCCAGTTTGATCATTAACAGATAATAATAATCTCAATGCAAATCAAATTATGTAATTACCATTTCAAATTACCATTTCATTTAGCTTTATATTGTTAAATAAAAAATCAAGAGAATTATTTTGTTTTTAATCACTGACAAAGCATTAATCATTCTGCATTCAGTCGAATGTGTGTCACTGTGAAGAGAAAAGAAATTGGTTAAATTCTAGATAAACTCACAGATGTGTGGGATAGAAGTATAGAAAGAAGTGAGTTTTCCGTGTTCTGGGAAACATGATCCATGTGCTCACGTTACTTGAATCTGTACATTTAACCTCATTTAAATCCTTTAGAATAAATAATGCACCTCTTTATGAACTGAGTCTTTGCACTGCCAAAAATGAACTGTTTACATTTAATGTGCAATAATGAATGACACTCACACTTTTTTACTGTAATGCACAAGCAGCATACTGTACTGTATTGTAGACTAATGGTGTTAAATCAAACGCATGTCAGATTGTTTTATGTTTAATATTTGGTAAATAATTGCTGTATTTGTTTGCTTTGTTATTTTTATTTCATTGGTTTTCTTTGACTTTATGTTGATGAAATGTACAGTATATTGAATTAAGTCTTTTACAAAAGCTGCCAGGCATAGAGTGATAACTACAATGACCAATGCATTATAATAAAAATAACATTTATAACCTGAAATGATCAGTTTATTTTCTACATAGAAACACTTCATTGTTTTTGCCAGAGGGTGGCGCTGCAGACCAACACGCTCTGAACACACTGACACTGATAGAGGACAATGGGTTTTTTATGAAAGGCAGTTTCATCTCAATTTGATTAAATGTACCACTATTAACAATAATACTGGTTAATAGCCTACAAAAATGCGTTTGAATTATAATTAATTTGACAACTTGTACAGTATCTAATCACTCGACTCCCCCTCCTTATTGTTATCTGATATTATCTGGAGCTTGTTAACTGTATCTGCACTATTTCTCTTTTTGTAATTATTCTGCTTATTGTAAAATAAAAAATAAAAATTGATATCAGTTGTTGTGTATGCTAACCAATCATAATGTGGCACAGCAAGCTCAAATTTCATTGGACAATGTGAAATGGCGCGGTAATTTGAAATGACCGGCTTGTTCATAAATCGTTCACAGGATAAATGCATGGAAGATAAATAATAAATATCGTTCTTTACAGTCGGAATGGAGAGATGAAATTGCATGTTTGGAACAGTCTGGATCTGCTGTCTGTCTCAGATTATTTTATAATCGTGTCACTTAAATTATTGGATGTGAATGCAACCAAGAAGTGCATTAATGGTGAGTAAAACGTTAGTCTGAGTTGAATTTATTATTATTGTGTCCAACTCATTGGTTTACCGTTTGATGAAACTATCATAGTTGGTTAAATGAAGTCAAGTGCAGTCCACCTGTAAGAGAGAGAGAGAGAGAGAGAGAGAGTGTGTGTGTGTGTGTGTGTAAATAGATTATTTTCTTTTTCTTTTGAAACTTTCTATTTGTCAAAGAATCCTGAAAAATAAAATGTATAACTGTTTCCACACAAATATGAAGCAGAACAACTGTTTTCAACACTGATAATAATCATAAATGTTTCTTGAGCATCAAATCATCATATTAGAGTGATTTCTGAAGGATCATGTGACACTGAAGACTGGAGTAATGATGCTGAACATTCAGCTTTGATCACAGGTATAAATTACACTTTACTGTATATTCACATAGAAAACAGATGATTTACATTGGAATAATATTTCACAATTACTGTTTTTTGATCAAATAAATGCAGCTTTGGTGAGCAGAAGAGACTTATGTCAAAAACATCTTAATTATTACAAACTTTTGAACAGTTCTGTATCTTTTGTAGCCTGGGTTTCCCCATACTGCCTTGCTCGCAGCGCGATTCTATTCACGCTGCTAGGCAGTCTGGACACCATGGGACAAATTTTCCCCTGAAAAAGGGAACCAATCACAGAACGGGGAGGGAGCAGCAAGATGATGACGACACCGAAGCAGTTTGTTTATATCAGACTCGACGTTACCTTCTACCCTCATGTTTATCTTTCACAAACGGTAATATTCGCTAAACGCCATCGTGTACAAATAAATCTCTGACCCATCGTCTTTTTCCTCGTCGAATTTCTGTCACTCTACATACGTCATCTGGTATAATTGAAGCGATTGGCTATGAGCTACATACAGGCGCATTTGATAGACATTCATAGCGCCCAATAAACGGCTCTGGGCATTCGTAAACCACGCCTCAAATACGAGAAAATGCGCACGTAGTTCCCAGACCAAGTCTCAATGAGACTTGGTCTGACGTTAGCCAGGCTATATCTTTTGCTCTTCTGGAAATAAATTTGAGCTAATAGCACAATGAAGGTATTTTCTTGTCATGATACAATGAGTCATTTTATTTAAGATACCGTATATCAACAAAGAATCATAGACAAATGATAAAGAAATATATAATTTTTGCATCAACATATCTTAAAACGAATCCAATTTGTGTGATTAAACAGAACAAAAACAATTACACAGGAACTTAAAATAATTTATTTGCTGTCTAGTGGGCTGCATTTCAGACTAGTGCAAATTCATGCATGTAGAGGGAAAACTCAAAAGGACTGGCCTCATCTGCATATCGTCTACATTTGAACCAATCCCAGCAGACGGTCGAAACCATGTGATAAAGACCAGTCTTTACACAGGTGTGCTACAATGTCTCTCTCTGTTCAGTGTAAATACAATGGCAAATGATGTCTAATGCTACAGTTTATCTTAAATTCAGACTCTCTTTGATACCCAGACAGCAACATAGTGTCGGCCCAGATACGGCCCACATCCGGTACATGTGAATTCAAAATTTTATTAAAATTGAAATGAAACTTTTCACTCACAAGGCCAATTTGGCGACTAAATTAAGTTACCGGCCATTCAGAACTTCTGCTAGCCAAAAAAAAAGAGAGAAATGAACCAGATTAAATACGTAACAGCTTATATTAATTTAAATATATATATTATAAAATTTGGATTTCATACATTCATTTCTTATTCAAAAAAATCCTGTCATCCAGCCATCTCCTCCATTCCTCTTTCATCCTCATTCAATCATTTCATCCTCTTTCATTTCATTCACCAAAAATGTGTTTTAGGTGTCTAGATCAATACAGTACGAAGAGCATCAAAAAAATGATGTTGGAAAATAACGTCTTTTCTGTTTACCAAATGCTTTTTAATCTTCGCTATTGCGTTAATGCAAATGAACAAGCGCGCCGTTATGTGTTGCGCAGTGACGTGTGTGTTCAAGTAAGCCAGATATGAGCAGATTCTGCGCTGTATTTAATATATCATGATGACTCACGAGTATTTACGCTAAATCTGCACAGATTTGGCTTTTACACAAACTTCCCAAGCAAAGTGAGTAAATATAATAAGCAACAGTGATTAGACAGCGTTACCCACCACAAACCTTTCAAACCCTGAACGCATATGAAACACATACCAAATGTGGGCCGGATCTGGGCCGACACTGCGTTGCTGTCTGGGTATAAACGATCGATCAAACATGATTGAAGCTGCTGTTTGACTGGGCAACATAAAAAAAGACATCAACATGGCAAGAGCTGAAAAGTGCCACTTAAACCAATGATGTAAGGTCAGTGCTATCAGCTCTCTCAGACTGGGCCAGTGTTCTGACCCGAGGTGCTCAGGCCTGGCAGACGCACTGATTTGAACAGCGATGGAGCCGTCGACAAACCTAAGATATCGGGTTTCGAGGACTGCACTTTTTCCGGTTTAAACTCTTTGATACGGCCCAGATCCGGGCCACATTTGGAACATGTGGATTCAATGCGTGCCGGATCTGGGCCGACACTATGTTGCTGTCTGGTTATGAACGATCGATCAAACATGATTGAAGCTGCTGTTTGACTGGGCAACATTAAAAAAGGGGCTTTCGCACCGGGTAGTTCTAGGCACTCTCCACCAGGGTGATTCCCAGAGAACTAATGGTTCCCTTAGGAACGTTTTCCTGGTTGCGTTCGCACCGCCAGTAGGAACTCTGAAGTGACGTAAGACACGCTTGTTGTTGTTGTGACTTATTTTGAACGCCAGAGCCTGAGCTCACAGCGCTCGCATTCTCCATGTTCATTAGTTTACGATCTGTCTAACACGTTATTAGATAGAACTGTTATACATAGAAAGTAGACGGTAATGATAACGTATTAGCGTATGGCGTGTGTTTGATGTCCAGTGTTGCTGAGCAGAAATACATAATCATGTTTCTCTTGGTCTCCTCAAAGTTGTGTTGGGTTTTCTCCTCAGTGTAAAGGTTGAGAGGTCTATCTATCACTGTTCTCCATGTTCGTAGAGTTAGTTTCTGGAGTAAATATATAGGCTTTAATCTGTGTGCTTTTTAAAAAATGCCGTGTGCTGGTGTTCGCGTGCATTCGGCCAATCATCGCACACTAACATCACGGATAGTTCCTATAGTGCTGGTACAGACTGACTCTGAAGGAGGAGTAAATTAGTTCCTCCAAAAGAAGTTCCTAGAACTAAAATCGTTTCTAGTTCCTGCGCCAAAATCCGTGAACTTCTGCCAATACTTCAAGGAACTATGAAAAGCTTCCTCCGGTGCGAAAGCCCTGATAAACATCAAAATGGCAAGAGCTGAAAAGTGCCACTTAAACCAATGATGTAAGGTCAGTGCTATCAGCTCTCTCAGACTGGGCCAGTGTTCTGACCCGAGGTGCTCAGGCCTGGCAGACGCACTGATTTGAACAGCGATGGAGCCGTCGACAAACCTAAGATATCGGGTTTCAATGCACTTCTTACAGTTTAATCTTGCTCAACATTGACCACGAAAGTTCACTGCCATCCGAAGTCCATCCCCGCCATTTGGTAGAACCTCAGGTTGTGTGGCTGGTAGAATTCCCTCAGTTTCTGAATGACCTCCGGGTGGATTTTAGGATGCGTTCTGCCTTTGGTTTTGCCCAGACAGTGAGGTTTGCTACTGCCTTCTGGCTTTTTGAGGCAAGGGAAGCCCTTGGTCTTGTTGAAGTAGAAATGTTTGTCCGTGATGATCCTCTGCAGGCCGAGGAAGTCTTGCACGCGACCCAACTCGCCCGCCGGGTCGCTGATCAGTCTCTCTCCGTGGACGAAGTGTATCTGCGCGAGCGGGAAGTATGCTAGCCATCGCTCCAGGTGTGTGGCGTACAGGCCGATGTACAACGGGCTCCAGAGCGAGTCGATCTGACCCGCCGAGCGGTTCTTAAACGTCAGGCTCTCGAAGCTGGGAATGTCTGGGGTCTTTGAGATGATCTGGGTGTAGTCGGAGATTGCGCGGGTGATCGGGTCTCGCACCACCACGATTAGCTTGATGTCGCGCGACATGGCGTGGATGCGGCCCGGCGTCTCGGCGGTGACGAAGTATCTGGGCGTCTTCTCCATCACGATTTGCCCGTTGAGGGCTTTGGGCATCATGCTCCTGAAACAAGAGGAGCAACAGGGTTACCTGATTATAGAGCTGCACGATTTATCGTTAAAAGATCGCGATCTCGATTCAAACATGACTGTGATTCGGCTCTGTCTATTAAAGCTTTGACAAGTACAATCGCAGTGAACATTCAGATCTGCGTTCTGATCCAGAGAGAGCCGTTGTCATGTTTCGGTATGATGAACAGGTTTTTTTCAAACAAAGATTGTGTCAATTACATCATTACACCAGTAGGTGGCGACAAGTGACTGTTAAAAATGTATGTCTTTGAATCATTCATTCAACAGATTCGTTCAAAATGCTGATTCATCCAGTAATGAAACATTTGATGTCTTTATGAGTTAAAATGAAAATGACAAATTACAGAAATAAAAACTAATTCAAAACATTAAAAAAAAAACTACAATAGCTTCCCAATGATATTAAAATGTCTTATTATAATAAAATCATATATGATTTTCATTTCATTTTCTTCATAGAATTCACCAATAAATTTGACAAATAAACCTACTTCTGCTGCTCAAATCTACTTTAAAATCCGACAGATGTATAAAATGGCTTTTTTATGATCAAACATGGATTCTTATCATAGAATGAGAAAGAAAATATAATATTTGTGGCACTGTATACAATGGAAAATGCTATTTCTAATCTAAACAGTGATCATATCATATATTGTCATAATTTTGGATTTATTGGATTCATCTGTCAAAGTAGTCAAAACTGTAGTCAAAAAGTCGAAACAGTTTTCTGTAAGATGTATGAATAGAAATATATAATATTATTATATATATTAAAATATATGATAATTTCCAAGAGGAAGTTCCTCAATTATGCCATAATTGCTCTGTCTACCCGGACAACGCGTTATTAGCGAGTGTTTCACTGCTATATGCTTCATTTTTTCCATCTGAATACATCCTATATTAAACAAATGTAGGAACTGTAATGACGACGAGTTAGGACAGTCATCAAGTAAAGTAGACTCTCTTCTCTTTGCCCGCCGTGTACACAGATCTGCTGTGCTGAAGTATTGATCACACCTGAGCTAACGAGGAGACATGCGTTCTGTCCTCGAGCAGAACGACTCTGATTGGCTGTAAATGAGAAGAGCAGTGGTTCCCAGAATGCATCAGTAATGCTGATTCTCCTGCAGATGTGCAGCCGGCATCAATCACGGGGAAACTAATATGCATGCGTGTGTTTCTTTGCGTTGGCAGATGGGACTCGTTTGTTTTAAGTGGCTCGTCGGCCCACGGGTTTAATGTTCCACCTGCACCCCTGCCTTTACAACACCACCACATCTAATGTGTGTTTAAGAGACAACACGTCCAGACCAAGGTTATTTCCGGAAACTGAAACTAAGACTAAAACTATTGGTCAAAAAACATTTTCGTAAACTGAAATAAAATAGAAATTTAATTAATAAGCTCTAATCCTGTACCGGAAAATCACTTTTCTCCATTCCACTGCGCTATACTTTATACCGTGTCCTAACCAGACGCGATGCGATAAGATTCCAGCGACAAATAATTTGTCTGTCCACACTAGACGCGACGCGACTGCAAGATGCGTCAAAATCAATCAAAACCCACAGCCAATCAGAACAGCGTGTGGGCGGAGTCAGCCAATCAGAACAGCGTGTGGGCAGAGTCTCGCGGCGAGTGCACAGCACCAGAGAGTAATCTTGATGGCACTGGCAAGAACATGGATAAGTCGCTACATAATCAAATTCGAATTTGATTATAATCGAATTTGATTATGTAGCGACATTATTAAAAATACATAGGCTGAGTTACTAAAACAATCTTTGTCAAAGAATACACTTGTTTGTTCACAGTTTGAACGTTCTTGTTTCCATTTGTTTAATTTCAAGATCTGAGGTGAATTATCCATTGTTGCTTTTACAGCTACAAAGCTGGAGCACTAAATGATATTCAAAGTCACATTACACGCTTTTAACATTAAATAAAGCACATAAACAGTCCCTGAGATTATCATTGAGACACTTTGTGTTTGTTGTTCCAGCGCGACGTCGCCGAAAAATAGAAACCGTTTCTAAAATAGAGTCGTCGCGTGTCGCCGTCGCGGCTGGTTAGGACAAACACTCTGATTAACATGGAAAAGAACCTTTTATCGCGCGTCGCGTCGCGTGTAGTTAGGACACGGTGTTATTTTTCAATGTATGACCGTTGCGCTCGAGTCTCGCGTCTTCTGCAGCGTCACGTGATATGACAAATAAGTTAAACTTTTAAAAGACGCGTATCGAGACCTTCGGAATCCCCATTCCACTGCCTAAAGCAAAACCCTTTCTGTGTGAACTAGCCCTAACAAGCAGAAATGGCCAAATAAGTATTTCCATCATGTCTAGACTTACAAGAATAATGTTTGAAAGGATGATTAATCATAGAAAAAACCTTAAAGAATAATCATACACATTTCTTTTTCTTATACACCACGTTTAACAAGAGTTCATTTTTAATATTATTATATGATTTTTACTTTTTAGTTGCATTTGTTTGGTTCTTTGTTCATCCTCAAACAATTATTTAATTTTTATTATTAAGAGGTTTGCACAAGAGTTAACTGTAAAGAGCAAACATTAAACTTTGCTGAAATTAAATGTCTTTATCTGGAAGTGTTCTGTTAACTCTGCTAAACTATAATTACTAAAACTAAATATATAAAAACTAAATAGAAATGTGTTCACAAAATAAAAACTAAACTAAAATTAACAAAACCATTAATGAAACTAACTAAAGCTAAACTGAAATTTATAGGAAATTTGAAAATGATATTAAAATGAAAAAATAATTTAAAAATGAAAAACTATAATAACTTGGTCCAAACACATCCAGTGAAATAGATTCTAACGATACAAATGCAAAATTAATGCATTTAATATTCAACAATATTATTGATCTCCTGCATTTGACAGCATTATATGAGAAAATTCAACAGTTCAGCTAAAACAAATCATATCAGTGATGTTGAATGAATCAAATTCCTCTGCTCTTTTATAATAAAAATGCTCGATGAATAAAAACATACCGCAACTTTTCAGAAATCAAAACCAGTTTTGAAACTTTCTCATTAATGAAAAAAACATGAGACTAAACTACAAACATGACTGTTAGAGCCATAACAATATTAATAATAAGTCCCAGTGTGGTGAAAATCCAGCTTTTAATGTTGTTTATGTGTCTATGTGGTGTTTTTAATCTGCTTTAAGACAAAGCATGTGTAAATTCATAAGTCGACAGCATTGCTGAGTATTTCCTCCTTAAAACTGCAGTGAACCAAAGACAGTCTCAAAAACACGCTTTGAAATCGCTGGTGTTTCTGACGTCACAAACTACCTTGTAACCAATCAGATCAACGTGTGATCGACAACCAGTGGATCTCTGAGCTGAGTGAGTGAGTGGAGGCGGGGCTCATTTGCATATTCATAGAACCACGCATACTAAATGAAGCAAGGGTGTCGAGTTACATTCAAGATATTTTAAGGAAAAAACACATTTAAATATGTAATATTGGTGATCAAAGATTAGGGGGACTTTAAAACTAAATCCATAAAATGATGGAACCCTTAAAAGCTTCTATATAGAACCTTTTCTTATAAGAGTGAATCAGACTTGCTGATCAAGGACAGCATTTAAATGAATGATGCTCGTAGTTGTTACGTGTCTGTTTCCCTGTTTCGCCCGTGTTCCGGGTCATTGTTAGTTTCCATGATTGTTGATTGAGTTGCACACCTGTTTCTCGTTATGTTTATTATCATGTTCTGTGTGTTTAAGCCCTCAGTTTCCTCTGTTCATTGTTCGGTGTCGTCTAGTTCGAATGACGTTGTTCTGCAAAGCTTTCTCCCTGTGTTCATTGTTTGGATGAATGATTAAAGACTGCTCTTGTTTGCTACTCTCTCAGTTTCTGCAACCACCCGTGACAGTAGTAATGGGCGACGAAAGCACATGATAACAGAGAGCTGTCCGTCATGCGGTTCAGATGAAGTCACACTGAGGACAAGCCACATGATGCCTCTAGTGTGTTTGCAGGAGACCGACTCGTATCGATACAGCCGATGCCAATCCCACAGTCGGTGACTTCATCTGAGAGAGCACTTAGCCTAAAGACTTCCCGCGTTACCTCGGCCTATCATGGGGCCAGCGAGTCTATTAGTGCCGCCGTTAATTATTAATCGCTTCAAGTGATGTGAGCGGTTCGTACTCGCATGAGCCGCTGAGGTTTAGGCCTCCGGATAATGCAGGGATTTCTGTTCAACTTCTCCGGGATACAGAGCAATGTGTTCAATAACACTGAATATGGCTCATTAATTTTTATTCTATTGACTTATTTGGGAGAAAGAGTACAAATGCAATTCATATAAACATGTCAGGGTGACACAACATCCTAATGACAAAAAAATTATCATTAAAAGAATAAAATGCTTTGAAAGAAACCTTTTAAAGTTTTGACACCATTTCATTATTATAAACATTTAGTCCACAGGAAATTATGTGTCAAGTCTTAAAATTTCTGAAAATTTGACATTTTATGGCAAGGCAAGGTTAGTTCAGGTTGTAAAACGTCAACATTTGGTCAAACACAGTGATATTTATGAATTGATCAGTTATTATATTTTTAAAAAATATGTTTATAAATGCATTGTCTATAAATGCATAAATTAATATACATTTAATAATATAAATATATATATATCTTGTCTTTACATTTCTGAAAATAAAAATGTAAGGAGCAACACCAACATTCATTTGAAACATTTATTTTTTTAAGACCATAAAAACCAAAATGATTAGAAAAGGTTCTATTTCTGAAAATGTTTTCCTAGATTTGTACGTTTCTTTATTGTGGACACTAGTGTTTATGTCATTGCCCTACAGACAGTGCTGTTTAAATCTAAGTTTTAAATCTGCTTGAACTTAACTGAGAGAAAAGAACAAAGACGCCGATCCAAAGCAGTTTAATTCAGATCGGCTTGTTTTTCAGTTTACATTGAACTGCCAATACATGTTTTCTTATGAGAATTAGCGTAAAACTCGTAAAGGCGGATTCAGGACAGGCCAGTCTTTGTTTGTAAATGTTCAGAGGATATAAAGATCAGTGTGAGTGATCTGGATTGTGTGTGAGCTTTGAAGCGCACCGCAGGTCTCCTCTAATTGAGCAGCGTTTGGCCGGAGACTCGCTGAATAAACCCAGCGCTGCCGTGTGTATTGATCGTGATGGGGGTGGTAATGTGTGTGTGTCTCAGCTGGTGTGGGCGGCAGGTGGAGTGTGTAGATGGGCTCATCAGCGGCTCGCTCCACACACACACACACAGATGTGAGGCAATTACGCGTCTTCAGTCCAGATACAGCACTGGATGTGATGAGAGTTTTCTCATTCCAATGAAGCCTTTAATGAGATGATAAAGCCTTCGATTTTCATTTTTATAAACGCTGACTTACAAATAAACACCTCACACACACCTGGACGCTCGAGGACATTCTAGTGTGTGTCTATATACAGTATATACTGTGTATATATATATGTATACCACAAAAATAAGAACCAGCAAGACTGCTTGATTGATAAAAATCATAAATTCATCAAATAATCATATTAAAATGATTTCTGAAGGATCATGTGACACTGAAGACTCATATATTTATATATGAAGAGTTGCAAAAGACTCTAAGTGCCATCTGAAATTTTCTTCTAGAATGATCATTTTTATCAAGCTTGTATGTTTATGTGCAGTTATTTCACTTTAATGGCAATGAAAATTACCTATTAATTGTCATTAAAGTGAAATTACTGAACCTAAATATACGAGCTTGATAAAAATGCTCATTTTAGAAGAAGATTTCAGATGGCACTTTGAGGCTTTTGCATCTGAACTCTTCATATACACACACATTTTTTACATGCCTGAAGTTGGTTTTTGACTAAGACTGAAAAATTTACAGAAATATTGAAATGCATGGAATTTTATGAACCGTCGATTTTTGTGTAAGAACACATTTTTCACTGTTGACACTGCAATAATTTGCTCAAATAAAATAAATAAATAAACATATTTAATAGCTAAAATTTGGTCAATAAATTAAAAGTACAATTTAATGAAAGCAATATTATATTTTTGTTATAAATCCTGTAATGCAAAACAGAAGTGTGTGTGTGTGTGTGTGTGTGTTTGGGCCCAACCATCCGTCTCTTTGCATACAGAGGCCATTAAAGAGCCAGTCAGTTGTGACTCTGTCCACTTCCCAGAAACATCCATCATCAGGGGCCGCAGACGGCAGATCCCGACACACACTCCCCGAGGGCCCTAATGAACCAGCAGTGGACCAGAGCCTTATGCTGATCTCAAAGCACTGGATACTGATGCCAACACACACACAACAGCCAGCGTACACACACATACACACGTGTTTCTGACCAGGCTTCTATACTTCTGTCATCGGCCGTCATTTCTACACAATATTATATAATGGCAACACTTTACAATAATGTTCATTAGGTAATGTATGAACTAACAATGAGCAATAAATGCATGTAATACATGCAAATACATCATAAATGTACAGTATTTATTAATCTTTGTTAATGTTAGTTAATAATAATTGTTTGTTCATGTTAGTTCACAGTGCATTAACTAATGTTCACTAATACAACCTTTGATTTTAATAACGTATTAGTAAATTTCAAAATTAATATTAACTAAGATTAATAAATGCTGTAGAAGTATTGTTCATTATTAGTTCATGTTAATGAACCTTAATGTAAAGTGTCACCTATATAATAACTGACAGTCAGATCTGGCTCTTCTAGCATGAATCATGTTCATTGTGTATGTTTAAAAAACATGTTTACAATATTAATTCATTTAAAGTCTCTTATATGAATCATCCTATTGTGATGAGTCTGTGCCCTTGTGAAGTAGATGCAGGACTCATATTGACAGAGCATTAATAATGAATGGCTCCTCTCGGGACGAGCCCATGGATCGCTATAAAGGCATGTCTCAGTTCTGCTCTACAAAGACAGGAATGCTCACCAATGCAATTACGTTTTGGGCGTTTAAACACATGCATGTTAAAAAAGCAAACGCTCTCGCCAAAATCCAGGTCTGGCTTTGAATTTAAATGCCTATTTTAATGACATCTCCATTGACTTGCAAATGAGGTCTCATAATGTGATGACATCAGCGAACCAAATTACAGCGAGTGACGCGGCATCATTCCCAAAGTTCCCATCCAGGAGGGAAAACACACACTGCTTATTTTCCCGGATGTCTCCAGGAAATCGACCTCGCCATTTTAGGTTCGGCTCGCTTGTCCCTCCACTACTTCTGAATCAATATATTGATGTTTTTTTAGACCTCAAAAACTGCAAATGTGTGTTTCAAAGCACGCAGAGATCTCTGATATTCCCCGGATCTATCCCGTGCACTCCTGAGGGAGACTCACAGCAAATACAGCGCATCCGGACAGTATTCAGCGCTTCACTTTTCCCACATTTTGTTATGTTACAGACTTATTCCACAATGGATTAAACTCATTCCCTGATATAGACAGATGTGCCTTTCCTTATCATGTCCAATCAGCTGAGTTTACCAGGAGAACTCCAATCCAGAGTGGAAACAAGGAAAACCGGATTCAGTTTTGAGTGTCATGGCGAAGGCTGTGAATACATGTGATTTATTTATTTATTTTGTAATAAATTTGCAAAGATTTCAAACAAACTTCTTTCACGTTGTCATTATGGGGTATTGTTTGTAGAATTTTGAGGAAAATAATGAATTTAATCCATTTTGGAATAAGGCTGTAACATAACAAAATGTGGGAAAAGTGAAGCGCTGTGAATACTGTCCGGATGCGCTGTATAATCAGGGTTCCCACGGGTCCTTGAAATCCTCGGAAGTTTGTGAATCTGAAAAAAATATAAAAAATCAAGTCCCTGGAAAGTTGTTGAGAGTAAACACACACACACACACACACAAATCCAGGCCCTTGAAAGTGCTTGAATTTATGTTGTGTAAGAAGTTTTCTTGCAAAAAATTCCATATTATTCCCTCCGGTCCGCTAATGTGTTATTTCGCCTATGCGCACTAGCTTGCTTGATTTACGTTCGTCACGAGCATTTATGCGTTAAGTGTTAACTCGTAAAAACTAGTTCTGATTTCTGAATCAGTATATTGATGTTTTTTTAGACCTCAAAAACTGTAAATGTGTGTTCCAAAGCATATTCCCTGATATTCCCTGATATTCCCCTCATCGACAGACAGATCTATCTCGTGCACTATTGAGGGAGACTCACACCAAATAGATTTCTTTAAAGCAGAGTGACAGTATTGGCATTTGAAACATGAACTCGGAGCCTCAGCAGAATTAAACCCTGTGCTAACTGTAACCGAATCTCCAGCGCACCGGTTTGATGCCAGCATGAAGTGAAGGTCGAGCGTCGGCACCAATCAATCGCAGGAACACTGATGAGCTTCATGTCTCACCTCAGCCTTGCTCCACAGCAGATCTGTGCTTTTGTGTTCCGTCAGATCTGGAATGAGATCTAGAACCCACGACTACAGATTTGATAATGATCATGATCTTAACAGTAAAAGACTGTAAAAATGCTACAGTGAAAAAATTATAATTGGTTAACTGATTGGTGGTTGTCAGTGTATTACAATGGTACAAAACAGATATAACTACTTTAATAGGTCAGTAAATTAACATTATATCAGATAATGAAATACGTTTTTTTACAGTAAATTTAAGTTAAGTCTGTAAAACCTAAAATTTTGCTACCGTATTTTTTACAGTAAATTTCTGGCAACCACAAATGCCGGGGTTTTTTTACCATAAATTTAACAGAATTGTTTTACAGTGTGGTTTTCTGTAAGATCTGAAATGAGATCTAGAACCCACAAACTACAGATTTAATCTACACTATAAAAAAAATCATGATTTTAACAGTAAAAGACTGTTAAAATGCTACAGTGAAAAAATGATAATTGGTTAACAGAAAGTATACTATATACGGTGAATAACTGTGATAGATCTAACTTTACATTAAATGTAATTTTACAGTAAAATACCATTTAAATTTACAGTTTTTGGAAGTGAAAAATAACAAGTCATTGTAAAATTTACAGTGAAAAACTAATAAACGTAAATTGATATTCCCACAATTCCCTGCGTGACACTTCACATTTGATGTATTTTTGTTGAAATTACTGTTTCTTCATAGTTTTTCTTCATTTTTTCTAATCCGTTATGTAAATTAGGTTTTTATGTTACATTTAATGTTGTTAAATTAATGTTTATTGCATTTTTAAAATGTCATGTGTGTTATCATGATGGTGTGTGTGTGAATGACACTGTGCAGCTTCTATATATCAATATTAACTCTCTTGTGGAAAAGCTGCTTGTGATGAGCTTTGATTGATCATGTGACTCTCATCTCCACTGTGATTGGTGGTTGTCAGTGTATTACAATGGTACAAAACAGATATAAGTACTTCAATAGGTCGGTAAATTAACATTATATCAGATAATGAAATACATTTTTTTACAGTAAATGTAAGTTAAGTCTGTAAAACCAAAAATTTTGCTACCGTATTTTTTACAGTAAATTTCAGGCAACCACAAATGGTGTTTTTTTTTACCGTAAATTTAACCACATTTTTTTTACAGTGTGGTTTTCTGTAAGATCTGAACTGAGATGCATGTGAAACATGCATCCCACCCCCCACGCACACAACAGATTTAATCTCCGCTTGATAACAAGATTAATGACCGGTCCATTCCCTTAGACCTGCACACGTCTGACTCCAGGATCTGTGTTTGGCTGCTTATCTGTCGCTCCTCTGCCATATGAAGTCCTGCAGATCATTATGCGTGGTGGAAAATGTGACTCGGGTTAAAGATCAATTGAAGGGTCTCGCAATAATGTCAAGTGGCCCGTCATGCTGCGAGTCCATCTGGTCTCGGTGGGACGACAGTCTGTCCGCTCGGGGGATTCGTGTGCCAATACTCAAACACAAAGGAATATCAACACAATACGCTCACACATGATCTCCGTAGAAGTGTTCATCACAAAAGCATTTTCAGGCTAATTAATGTGGACGCTAAGAGAGCCGACTGTGAATCGACAAAACAATCAATCAGCGGTTTAAAGCGAAGTAATTGAGTTTTGTCAACTCTCTGAGAAGCGTGACAAACCATAAAATTGAGCGGTGAGACTTTATTGAGGATAAATCTCTTGTTGATCAAACTGTCACTCTATTATCTAGACAAACAAATGAATGAATAATTGACATGCGAGAACAAGGCCTCTGCAGACTAAAGTCCCAATCTGCCAAATTCATCAATCCCTCAGAGAAAATTCAGACATATTTTTCAAAAGCAGCTCAAACTGAAACTATCAAGTGTTCTCGGTATAACGCAACATCTGGCGACGGCTGCGGAGATGATTAACACCAGCCCCACTTCAGAGGATTGCAATAGCCAGATGGCATTATTTCTCTCGCTCCAACCTTTATGAACATTGTGTTATATTGATACCACGGCTCATCAAATAATACACTTATGTTCATCAGAAACAGACTTGTGGGAGTGTGTTGCATCAAGGCCACGCAGTGATGAAACTCACACTTTAGGACAGAATCTGTTCATGCAAACTCGGGTGACGCTTTACAGTGTCTATATTCATACAAAGGAATGTTCTGCAACACAAGATATTTATCTGAAAAGAAATCCTGCATGGAAGTCGCTTCATTGATTAGGAAAGTAAAAGTGCACTGTAAATAAATTTGACTGTATTACAACAGTTGCTGTACTTGCATTGTAAGTTTTACTGTTGCAATTGCAATATTATGATTTCCAGTGCCCAAGAAACTGAACCCTCTGGAGCCCGTGTCATTTTTGAGCGAAAAATTTTACGTTTTTTTTTTTTCTTTTTTTTTTTTCGTTCATTGTAATAGTACAAAACTTGGATAAGGTTTTGGCAATTGCTATGGGAACACAAAAAAATCATGGATATGATATGAAAAGGTTTAATGGTCCTGAAAACAATAGTCCCACTTGAGCTCCTCGTGGTCAGAAATGAGCGCACTGGAAATGAATGAGACGAGTTTCCTCTAGTGGAAGCGTTTGGTACTGCAGCCGAACAACATCTCACTGAAAGATCATTTTACTGAGATATCAAGCTCAAATTTGGAACACAGCTTGTTTAGATTTATGGTTTTGATATTCTTGCAGTTTTAAAGTAAAAAAATGTTTTGGAAAATATATATAGCATTTAAAAATTGAAATGCATTTTTCATAACAATAAATGTAAAAAAAAATTTCAAGGTCAGTTTTTTTAAAACATTTTCCACTTCAGCAATAATCTGCCAAGTGTATTCTTTAAAAGAGATCAAACTTCAGTCTGTGATCCAAAGCATTCGAGATTTATGACCGTTTAAATTGGTTAATTTGCTCAAAAAGTGAATAAATGGATTATAAATACTGCATAAATATAATTTAGTACCACAAAATCCCCTAAAAATACCAAATATTAAATAAGAAATATTATTTAACTAAATCATATTACAATCATTTAATAATATTTGGTTTTTTTTAAATTGTCATTGATTGACACACGAACCGAGGGATAAGCTCCCAGCATGCAATGCATGAATTAATTATGCAGTTTAATTTTTTTGGACTATTTTGAATGGTTCACTTACAGAACCTTTAACATCCATGGCATCTTTCCATTGCTTAAAAGGTTCTTTAAAGTGGAAAACGGTTCTTTATATTATTAAAGAAGAAAAAATTGGTTCACTGAAAGGTTCTCAGGGAAACCAACATTGTTCTTCGGTGGAATCTCTGCGAAAACTATTTTGGAAACTTTATTTTTAAGAGTGTAAACTGTAAATTATGACATAATGTTCACTTTTGGGTTCACTGTCCCTTTAAGAGGCGCCAAACTTTGCTTATTTTTCCTGTATTTTCTCCATGCATCACAGTGCAACCAATTGTGTTCTAGCTAATCAAAACTAAATAAAAGCAACAAAAAAAAGGTATCCCACAATGCAACACAACATTGCTGTTTTTTCCACAGAAAAATAACCTGCTCTAAATATACAGAAATCCGAATTACATGCTTTATATTATTACAGCTTTACTCATTGCATGATCACAGTCAAACCAGAGTTTATTCAGACGCCTTCAACATTTCTCGCATTATCACGGTTTATTCGCTATAGTTTAGAAAATGGTGATAAAATATGAGCAGAACTCAGTTGATATTTGACTGGTTTTGTCCGTCCTTCTGTTAGACTGTCTCACACATGAATTATGTTGAATATCTGTCAGCTGTTAAATTTCACTACACAATTAGATAATACCAGTTTAGCTCAACCAATCACCAAGCAATGCTTCATTGTGTTCAGTCTGTGTGTGAAAAGAGCATTAGCAATTAAAGAAAACACACTTCAGCAAAACATGATCAGCTCAAAGTGTCCGAATCAGTTTTATAGATTTTTGAAGAATTTTTAGGCATAATATGTCACAGTTTACTTTATTTTGCTATCCTCGCCCACATAAATGAACTATAGTGTCCTGCACACACTAATGAAAAAAAATCAAAGATTATATCTGGAGTCTGAATAATAATTTTTGGTTTGACAGTATAGTATCAAGGTCAAAGGTCACCATTACCTGTACCAGGTGAGTCCGCGCGCGTAATGCCGGTCAAAGAAGTGCGGTTCCGATCCAAGCGCGCGCACGTCCGGATGGAGCCTCAGGAACTCCAGGAGCGCGCGCGTGCCTCCCTTCTTTACGCCAATAATGAGCGCGTGCGGGAGTCTCCGGGTCGAGCTGAGCTCTTCTCCCACACTTAACACGGTCTTATTATCATCCCATCCCATCGGGGAACTCTCCGTCGAGTCCAAGCAACAACATCCCAGCAGAAGATACAGGACCGAGACGCACGCGACGCTGAGGGAGAACATGACGGCTAGTTTCTGCAAGAGTCTCCGCAGGTCCAGCGGCGCGTTGGTGAAAGTTGCCATCCCTCTCTGCGCACGGCCATTCTCCTCAGGACTTTATTCGCGTGACTTTGACGGCGTGAATTTGACGAATGACAGCAACGCGCGCGTCCCGTAGCGAAGACATAATCATCATCATTATTATCATCGCGCGTGCCGGTTCTCATTCCGTGAGTAAATGTGCAGTGAAGAGTTGCACTGAGTCACAGAGACACTCGTAGTATGTCCATGGTTAGGAGAAGACAAGAGATTGTACTATCCGTGCAGGAGCGCGTTGACGCGACTGTCCTGAAGCCGCTCGCGTTCATTCATGAAAGTGCGCGCGGAGCTTCAGCTGAGTTTGATTGGAGGGTGACGGATGGAGGCGGGGTTAAAGGGACAGTTCACACAAAAATTTAAATTAGCCCATGATTTACTCGCCCCCATCCTAGGTGTATATGGCATTCTTCTTCAGACGAACACAATCAGAGTTATATTAAAAAATGTCCTGGCTCTTCCAAGCTTTATAATGGGAGCGCATCGGCATAAAAGTGCATCTATCCATCATAAAAGTGCATCTATCCATCATAATAGTGCATCTATCCATCATTTAAGTGTATATATCCATCATAAAAGTGCATCTATCCATCATAAAAGTGCATCTATCCATCATAATAGTGCATCTATCCATCATTTAAGTGTATATATCCATCATAAAAGTGCATCTGTCCATCATAAAAGTGCATCTATCCATCATAATAGTGCATCTATCCATCATTTAAGTGTATATATCCATCATAAAAGTGCATCTATCCATCATAAAAGTGCATCTATCCATCATTTAAGTGTATATATCCATCATAAAAGTGCATCTATCCATCATAATAGTGCATCTATCCATCATTTAAGTGCATCTATCCATCATAAAAGTGCATCTATCCATCATAAAAGTGCATCTATCATCATAAAAGTGCATCTATCCATCATTTAAGTGCATCTATCCATCATAACAGTGCATGAGCTTTGAGTAATGAGTAAATTATGGGATTATTTTCATTTTTGGGTGATCTAACCCTTTAATGCTGCTCTATGGAGACATGAGATGAGCTGGAGCTGTTGGCACGGGGTGAAGATAAATTCATGCATTGTTTTTTCATCATTTGGCCACTGTGATGTGCATTAAAATTTGCTCTCCTTATAATAATAATAATAATAATAATAATAGTTAAAGGCTTAAGACTTTTTTTTCAGCCAAACTTTTTTGGGCTTTAAAATCTCAGGTAGCCTACCATTCACTCCCATTATAAAGCTTTGGAGAGCCAGGATATTTAATATAACTCTGATTGTGTTCGGCTGAAAGAGAGTCATCTACGCCTGGCTTGAGCTTTGGGTAATTTGAGGGTGAAGTGAACAGCTTTTGGGCGAACTAACCATTTAATTGTTCCCTTGTTTAAAAAAAGTAAAAAAAAAAAAATGAAACTAAATGAACTCAAAAATCTGGTGCAGTCATCAAATCTCATTCAGGTCTTTGTATATTTAATTGTTATAGTAGATGCTGAATAAGGTGTTTGTTAATGTTCCTCTTAAACTTTAGTTTCACTGAAAAAAATGATTCGTTGAATTTAATCAATTTTTTTATCGTAAGTGGATAAAGTAATTTGATCAATTTTAGTTCAACTTAATGCATTTGTTTAAATGTAGATCAAATCAATTGAATGCAACCACTTACGATAAAAAAATGGATTAAATTCAGTGAATCATTTTTTTCAGTGTTGTTTCAGATTCAGAGCCTTGAGACGTGTGTAAAGTTAAGCTACGGCTTCAGAAGACACACACACTTCCACTGTTATAGTGATTTCTCACCCTGTGATATTCCTCAGATGATGAGAGGAATCCTCAGGACTGGAACAACATGAGATTAGGCCTAAATGTTCACTTCTGGATGATCAGCTGGCATTGAAGCATCACGTCTCTCCTCCTCGATCTGCTCGCGTGAGCTCCAGCTTCTCTGTCAGATGTAGAGCAGGTGTTCTTGAGCTCATAAGTGGTTTGTGGAGTTATCAGATCAGCGGTAAAGCTGAGCGATCACATTACTGTACATGAGGACACAGTTTACGCTCTCATCCACTCAGGGGCGGTGCTAGAGGCGGGGCCACAGGGGCCCTGGCACCTGCTGAAATCTGATTGGCCCCCGTTCCTAGGGGTGGGGAAAAATTGATTCTTTGATGCATCGCGATTCTGAATCGATTCACAAATGTCAAAAATCGATTTTCTAAAAAAAAAAATATTATTTTTTTTCCTAATAACGTAATATTGACGGAACGCAAAAGGCGGAACGGCACCCTCTTCGTTAAAAGCTAGCGTATGGAAAATTGGCAATTTCATTGTTACCTATTTAGTATTTTTTGTATGAGAGCTGCTTTCTGTATTGTTTAGTTTTCACATCAATGCTGTAAACCTGTTATACGTACGTTATACTGCAATATGTGCAATGCCAGTCACAAAAAGCTACACTTTGACTGTGCTCTCTGCAGATGTTCATTGACTTTTTTTGTATAAGCTGTTTTTGATTGTAGTATACAGCAAACATTTCAAGTCATAACTCTTTATTATTTAGTTGTGAATAAGAGCGGCTTTGTAGGGGAGCGCGGGGCACAACTTACGGGGCTAGTTGTCACACACTTGTTTTAAATACTTCCACACATGCTAGCATGACGAAACTTGGTGCATTTACTATTTGCCATATCAACACTATATAGAGAAAAAATTGTGCCAAAATTATTATATTTTTGGAAGATGTCGATAGACATTTATTAAACCATAGCAAAAGTAAATTTCTTACTTAAGTTATTTTTTGTGTTTATTTAAAATTAGACAAATCTGATATTATTTTAATCTCCAATATGTTATTTAACAGTTGAGATAGCTCTTTAATGCTTCGCTAACCAGCAGAAGACACTAGCAGGGTTTAAACCCCAGTTGTGCAGGCGGGGCATGTTGTCACACTGCGTTACAATGAGCCCCTATTAGAAATATGCTATTATATTCTATACTTTTATTAATTTTATTGAGAAAACGTGAGAAAAAGGTGAATAAAGACTGAGTGTCAATGTTCAGAAATTACTAATTATTAATATGTTTTGAACTATGTTGTATAGCTGTGTTTTCATGTGTTCGTAGTCAAAACTCAAAAAAGAGTTTATATTTAATTATTAAAAAATGCCATTATTTTATATGAAAAGGTTTTTAATTGTATTTTATTTAGAAAATATTTTAGTTTGTCTTGTATATTTTTTTTTATTAGATCAGATAACATTTTAAGCTGTCATATGGTCATGTTACAGTGTACCCCACCTATGGGGCATGTTGTCACATTTCATTTCCATTCTTTCGGGGTATATCAAGAAAAAAGTATATACTGTATTAATAAAACAAAAACACATAATTGTACTAGACATGTGGGAAATTAATGTGGAAAAAAAATAAATACTCTGAACCATAAGTAGATTTACACAAACTGAGAAAGTCAAAAAGCGTTACTTTGTGCCCCGCTCTCCCCTATGTTACTAATTACTCAGAATATGCGTAAGTCCACAAGCGTTATGTTTATATGAGAGCGGCTGGTACATCATTCTATATTTTTGAACGAAAACTGTTTGTGAATTTGCTACAGCAAAATGTGTTTTTTGTCTGAAGGATTATATTGCTCATTGGAAATAATAGGAGGATGTTGGTTAGAAGTCTATTATTAAATGCTAGAGATTCAGAATACACTGAAGTTTGTATTAATTTACTTCAAGTACGCTGCTAGTACAGGCACACATTTATTTTCCTGTTGGTTCTTTGCAATGTTGGGACATATTCTGGCAAATGTAATCTTACAGTTGACTTGCCAAATCACTTCCATTTGTTTTATTAATAAAATTAATATATGAAGTATTGGAAGTAAGTTCGTTATGGGTCATCATAAATACTTTGCTTTAAAAGTAGCAAGTAGTAAAAAAAAAATCGTTAATAATCGATAATCGTTACCCTCTGAATCGAATCGAATCGTGAGGTGCCTATGATTCCCACCCATCAATCGTCGACGAGAAGAGCCACCGGAGAATTCTTCTCAACCATCACAGATGCAATTCCACCCCCAAACAATTAACAATAATTTACTGTTTATAAGCGACCACATGATTATGAAACTTAAAAGGTGGAATTCAGAAAGAAGTGCATTGTGTCCTTTATGCACAGTGAAAAAAATCATTAAGAACTTTACTGGCTCATAATGTTTTATTAGAGCGTTTGAAAAAGGAATGAGTGCCGAAATGTATTTGCACCGTACTGAATAAATGATTTTGTGTACTTGAATGTACCCTGTATTTGGCCCCTGAATGTAGCATGTGGCCCCTTAATGGCCCCTGTTACAGAACAATCCTAGAACCGCCACTGCATCCACACAACCGTTGTTGAGCATTATTTCATTCATTCCAGAGATCAGAGGCCGACAGACTGTGATTTTTATTTCCTGCAAACGGTAATGCGATACCAGATAAACACAGAGAGTGTACAGTTCTGATATTTATTGCATTATACTTAATGATCCTCCTGCATCATGAGCGTCAGGGTAAACGCATTACACGGCCATTCTGTGCTGATTCGTCTGGTTTATGTTGTGATTTATTCCTCTCATCTTCCGAGTGCAGATGTGACCGGGGTCAAAAGGTCAAACTCTTTTTAACAGAGCCTGAGTTCGTCATTCTCCACATTTTGTTGCCTTTTTCAAATCTATACTAATACAATAATGCATAATGTTAATGTATGACACAATATAACAGTAATGCAATACAGTACACTATAATAGTCACGTTTGTTTAGATGGTTTTCCACTATTTTGTCCTCATATTCATCATATCTAAACAATAATAAATTTGCATGATAAAAACAAAACATTTTATGCAGCAGTATTAATAAAAGTAATTATATATTTCGATTTTATATATATATATATACACATAAATATAGAATTATTTTAAATATTTAATATTTATTTACAATACATTTGAAGAAATGTTCATATTATATATTATGATATTATATATTTAATTTCTCTCTCACACGTTTGTGTAAAATCAAATAGCTAAAAAATAAAAACTATATTAAAAATTAAAAATCATTATATTTAAACAGTAAGATTGAATGAAAACTCATTTTTGTATGCAACAGTATTAATACAATTGATAATATTTATATATTTGATTATATTTTTATATTATTGTTTATATATATTATTTTAAGTATTTAATATTAATATATATTAATATATATATATATATATATATATATATATATATATATATATATATATACAATATTGTACAATCTATATTTAATTTCTCACACACACGTGTGTTAAAAAATATATTACAATCATATCTAAACAATAATAAGTTGCATGATAAAAACAAATTTTTGTATGCAGCAGTATTAATAAAAAGTGATCATATATATTTGATTATATATATAAATTATTTAATTTGTTGAAAATGTTCATATATGTGTGTGTGTGTGTGTATATATATATATATATGTGTGTGTGTGTGTGTGTGTGTGTATATATATATATATATATGTGTGTGTGTGTGTGTGTGTGTATATATATATATATATATATATATGTGTGTGTGTGTGTGTGTGTGTAAGATTAAATATATAAAATATAATATAATACAAATTAAAAAATAAATTAATGTGTTATATTACTTAACAAATAAATTAAATGCATATGAAATTAAATAAAAAAGTAATGCCCTGATACAGAAAGAAACCACGGCTCAATCCTGCGTGTGTGCGTGTCATGCAGTAAATCTGCTGGATTTCCCTGTTAGTTTTATCAATTGAACTTGTTTTCGAGGATCAGAGAACAAGGTCGCTCACGCCAGTCCGTCTTCTTCCGTGCGAGTCCAGGAACAGATTGCTGGATGATGAAGTGGCCATCTCTCAAACTGACCCCGGGTCAGGGCCGCTGAGCAGAAACACTGATTTATTTCCTTCAGGGCAGAAACTCTGCTTTCATGAAAGTATAATGAGTCTCAGAGCTTTATTAAGAGTCGGACCTGCATTCTCCAAATCTTCAAATAACAAATAATGGCTTTGCTTGCGTGTGTGTGTACGCCAACAAAACTCAGTTTCTGAGAGAGATGCTGTTGTTCACGTAAGATAAAGTTTCAGACTCAACCTTTCAGTCTGGTGAAGTATACGGCCTGCCATGAGCCTGAAATATCATTATAACAGCGCCTGTCTACACTCAAACCGCTCCGTCTGCAATAATTCATCATGCATTAATGTTGTGTGTGACGTGCATGAGGAAAAGACGTTTTGATGATGTCATCATGATGATTAAAGCTGAGATTAGTGTAATGTGATAAAGATATAATGGCTGTACTCAAAAAAAATATTTAGGCTTAAGACTTTTTGTATTTGTATTCCATATAAAACTTTCATCTGTTTGGATTACACAGTTGTAACATAAACTAGAATGTACATTTCCTGAAGAAAATGTGAGTGGTGCAAAACTCACCACTCGGTTGCTAGGGTGTTTCTAGTGGGTTGCTATGGTGTTCTGGGCGGTTTCCAAGGTATTCTGGGTGGTTGCTAGGGCGTTGCTAGGCTGTTCTGGGTGGTTGCTATGGTGTTGCTAGGCGGTTACTAAGGTATTCTGGGTGGTTGCTATGGTGTTACTAGGTGGTTGGTAGTTGTCACAGATGGTTACTTAAATTTAAAGTGAAGCATATTTGTGAGTCATGCATAAATGAAACATTGTTGCTCACAATAAACAAGCCGTTTCAAAACTTTCTCGGAGTCATTTGAGGGAAAATCACTGCAGTAAAGACACAAGTGTTGCATGAATTAACCAGTGCATTGGCATCTCTAACTGGGAAACATGCAATATAGAGAAGAAGCAGCTAAAAACAAGCCGACAGCCTGTGTGTGTTTAATGATGAGCTTGTGCTCTGATATTAATATTTCAGATGTCAAGCTCTCATGTCATACATTACTGAAAACACCCTCGCCTCGCTCTGTTGTCCTCGCTGCCGCAAGAAAAGAGAATAAAAGGCATAATTCGCTTAAAAATTAAAATTCTGTCTTCGTTTTCAAAGTAAAACATGTCGTTCCAAGCAAGCAAGAGTTCGAGGAACACAAAAGACGAGTTAGAAAATATATCCTGGGTGTCGTTTTATTCTGTGCAATGTCGAGTCGCAGTTATTTGTGTGTCGCTTCATACACTCAGAGCAGCTTCAGGAAAATGTGGTGCTCCAAGCTTATTTTATTCATTGACAATAATAATAATCCATAAACATTTTGCCGGATGAAAAGTAACATACATTTTTTAGACTCAAGCTGTCTGTTGAAAAGAAAATTGACCAATAAAAGCAAAATGACAACAAATACATAAATGCTACCAAGATTGAAGGCCGTATTCATTCACATAATTGCTGCTTAGAAGCCTTTAGGACTACAGAAACCCCAGCGCTGTCTACACACACCTTTAGGACTGCAGAAACCCCAGCGCTGTCTACACACACCTTTAGGACTGCAGAAACCCCAGCGCTGTCTACACACACCTTTAGGATTGCAGAAACCCCAGCGCTGTCTACACACACCTTTAGGACTGCAGAAACCCCAGCGCTGTCTACACACACCTTTAGGACTGCAGAAACCCCAGCGCTGTCTACACACACCTTTAGGATTACAGAAACCCCAGCGCTGTCTACACACACCTTTAGGACTGCAGAAACTCCAGCGCTGTCTACACACACCTTTAGGACTGCAGAAACCCCAGCACTGTCTACACACACCTTTAGGACTGCAGAAACCCCAGCGCTGTCTACACACACCTTTAGGACTGCAGAAACCCCAGCGCGGTCTACACACACCTTTAGGACTGCAGAAACCCCAGCGCTGTCTACACACACCTTTAGGACTGCAGAAACCCCAGCGCTGTCTACACACACCTTTAGGACTGCAGAAACCCCAGCGCTGTCTACACACACCTTTAGGATTGCAGAAACCCCAGCGCTGTCTACACACACCTTTAGGACTGCAGAAACCCCAGCGCTGTCTACACACACCTTTAGGACTGCAGAAACCCCAGCGCTGTCTACACACACCTTTAGGACTGCAGAAACCCCAGCGCTGTCTACACACACCTTTAGGATTGCAGAAACCCCAGCACTGTCTACACACACCTTTAGGACTGCAGAAACCCCAGCGCTGTCTACACACACCTTTAGGACTGCAGAAACCCCAGCGCTGTCTACACACACCTTTAGGATTACAGAAACCCCAGCGCTGTCTACACACACCTTTAGGACTGCAGAAACCCCAGCGCTGTCTACACACACCTTTAGGACTGCAGAAACCCCAGCGCTGTCTACACACACCTTTAGGACTGCAGAAACCCCAGCGCTGTCTACACA
This sequence comes from Squalius cephalus, assembly GCA_022829025.1. Classification (NCBI taxonomy): domain Eukaryota; kingdom Metazoa; phylum Chordata; class Actinopteri; order Cypriniformes; family Leuciscidae; genus Squalius; species Squalius cephalus. The sequence continues at coordinate 1,048,205 of CM040810.1, forward strand.
CACCTTTAGGACTGCAGAAACCCCAGCGCTGTCTACACACACCTTTAGGACTGCAGAAACCCCAGCGCTGTCTACACACACCTTTAGGACTGCAGAAACCCCAGCGCTGTCTACACACACCTTTAGGACTGCAGAAACCCCAGCGCTGTCTACACACACCTTTAGGACTACAGAAACCCCAGCACTGTCTACACACACCTTTAGGACTGCAGAAACCCCAGCACTGTCTACACACACCTTTAGGACTGCAGAAACCCCAGCGCGGTCTACACACACCTTTAGGACTGCAGAAACCCCAGCGCTGTCTACACACACCTTTAGGACTGCAGAAACCCCAGCGCGGTCTACACACACCTTTAGGACTGCAGAAACCCCAGCGCTGTCTACACACACCTTTAGGACTGCAGAAACCCCAGCGCGGTCTACACACACCTTTAGGACTGCAGAAACCCCAGCGCGGTCTACACACACCTTTAGGACTGCAGAAACCCCAGCGCTGTCTACACACACCTTTAGGACTGCAGAAACCCCAGCGCTGTCTACACACACCTTTAGGACTGCAGAAACCCCAGCGCTGTCTACACACACCTTTAGGACTGCAGAAACCCCAGCGCTGTCTACACACACCTTTAGGACTGCAGAAACCCCAGCGCTGTCTACACACACCTTTAGGACTGCAGAAACCCCAGCGCTGTCTACACACACCTTTAGGACTGCAGAAACCCCAGCGCTGTCTACACACACCTTTAGGACTGCAGAAACCCCAGCGCTGTCTACACACACCTTTAGGACTGCAGAAACCCCAGCGCTGTCTACACACACCTTTAGGACTGCAGAAACCCCAGCGCTGTCTACACACACCTTTAGGACTACAGAAACCCCAGCACTGTCTACACACACCTTTAGGACTGCAGAAACCCCAGCACTGTCTACACACACCTTTAGGACTGCAGAAACCCCAGCGCGGTCTACACACACCTTTAGGACTGCAGAAACCCCAGCGCTGTCTACACACACCTTTAGGACTGCAGAAACCCCAGCGCTGTCTACACACACCTTTAGGACTGCAGAAACCCCAGCGCTGTCTACACACACCTTTAGGACTGCAGAAACCCCAGCGCTGTCTACACACACCTTTAGGACTGCAGAAACCCCAGCACTGTCTACACACACCTTTAGGACTGCAGAAACCCCAGCGCGGTCTACACACACCTTTAGGACTGCAGAAACCCCAGCGCTGTCTACACACACCTTTAGGACTGCAGAAACCCCAGCGCTGTCTACACACACCTTTAGGACTGCAGAAACCCCAGCGCTGTCTACACACACCTTTAGGACTGCAGAAACCCCAGCGCTGTCTACACACACCTTTAGGACTGCAGAAACCCCAGCGCTGTCTACACACACCTTTAGGACTGCAGAAACCCCAGCGCTGTCTACACACACCTTTAGGACTGCAGAAACCCCAGCGCTGTCTACACACACCTTTAGGACTGCAGAAACCCCAGCGCTGTCTACACACACCTTTAGGACTGCAGAAACCCCAGCGCTGTCTACACACACTCACAGTGTGTTTCTGCTGACGGATCGTGATGAATCTGTGTGAACTCCCATCTAACACACAAGCTTCAGAGAGTAAGAACACTGGACTCTTTCAGTTTGAGACAACGGTCTGATCTCTCACATTCGGTTCTTTAGTGACAAAGTGACAGTCATCGAAAACTTGTTACATTTTCGTTACATGAAATTCAAGAGCGTTTTCACATTAAAGGTGCTTGAAGCTCAATGACTCTCTATATGCATTACACCTGGATATTCTTCACAAAATGAATTTTGTGTTCCACAAAAATAGTGTTTGTAAATATAAAAAGTCATTTTCTCGTGATTTATCCATTTAAAGAACATGCCAGGTTGCGAATACCTTTGCTGTGAGTGTGAGAGGTGTGTGAGGCGGATTATAAAGCTTGTGTGTGTGAGTGTGTGCAGATCGAGTGCTTGTGTGTGTGAGTGTGTGTGTGAGTCTCTGAATGCTTCTTTTCTCTGCTGAGACTGAGCAATATCTTCTGTTTGGCATGCATTCGCCTTCTGAAATCAAGCAGGCAGAAGAAGAGTGACACATGATGCTTTTACTGCATGTGTTTATTCCTGGCCTTGCCCTTCCTGAGGACTGGGTGAACTGGTGTTGAGGACAGACTGTGGTTTAACGGTTTAACCCGGTTAATCAGTCCCAGTGCTGTTGTTGGACAGGCTTCTGTGCTTCACCTGTCTGGAGTTAACGTTAATCACTCACTCATCCGTCCTCAAGCTCAAAGCCCTCTTAAGATGAAGGCAGGATTAGCACACTTTACTTCAGAGCTGAAGACGCTTTAGTTGGTGAAGATTAACACCTATCCTGACATGCAGACCTCAGACTCAGTTATCATGTTCACCGTTTATTACAAACAATATTACACACTGAACACCGGACCGCTTTAATGTTCTAGTTTTAATAATGACATTGTCAAATAAGTGTTAAATAATAGTAGTTACTATTAGTTAGTTTATATCTGAAAAAAAAGTCCGAAATGTGATATAAACTTGCAGTTGCAAGAAAAAAGTTATAATTGTGAGATTAAAAGTCATAATTACTGCGTTTTTTTTTTTTTATTCTGTGGTGGAAACATGCTATACCAAAGTCATATAAGCACTTGAAATAGTCAAACAAACTAAAATAGTGCATAAAAAGAAGTTATTTTATGGATAAAAAAATCTATGTGATGTTGAAAATGTCATTTAAACTAAATAATTGTGTGTGTTTTATTTCTAAACAGATTTTATGTTAAATTAAATTGTGGTCATTCAATAGTCTAAAAACAATATATCTGCAAATTTAAATATTTGATTTGTTGTGTTGCGAAAGTAAATAATTATCTGCAAAATACTGACTTTGCATTATGTTTTTTCCTACACACTATTAATGTTAGATGTATTTAAATTGATGTGTAAAGCACTTTCACAATAAACATAATTACAGAACAGTTTTGCGATTAACTGACCGCCTTAAAAATACAACATAATAAAATTATTATGCACAATTGATTGATTGATTGACGGGTTGAATGATCATTTCAGTCGCAAGCTGCCATTAAACGCTCAATAGAAGCCAATTATTGTCAGGCAAGGAAAAAACATTTAGAAAAACTGGACGTTTTGAGAACATTCAGAAAAAAACATGTAAACAGTTTAATGGGAATGTTGGCTACATTGTCTAAGGACATATTTTTCTTTGCAGAGAATGAGGGGATTTTGCTTAGAAAACACATTGTTTGGAAAAGGCATGAGTGTTTGAGATGGGTCTCAACTCAAAAACAAGTTCATTGGTTCATTGAGAGAGAGAGAGAGAGAGAGAGAGAGAGAGAGAGAGAAAGAGATTACTACCTGCTGAATGTCTGACCTGATTCCCTGTGATCCAGAACACATCTGGTATCGTTGTTTAATAAGTGTGTTGTAAATAGTGAGGATTACAGGTCACTTTAGGGTGGGGCTGAAACATCATGACAACAGATCTGTTATCCCTCATTAATCTGCCGGTATTTGTCCTGAAAACTCTGTGGGATTAATGAGCGCTGAGATGTGCGCCGGTAATCCGGCCCGTTGTTGGCGTCACCTTTCCGGATGTCTCTTAATTCCAGAGCGTTCATGCCGAGACCCATTTGTGTTACTCTGGATTAACAATTTAAGTGTGTCACTTTCAGAAACATTGTTTTGTTTGATTGAAATGTTCTGCCCACGTTCAGTCACATCTGTTTCATTTAGAAAACCATAAAAAATAAAGTCAGACGTGGAATTTGAAGTCCAGAAGAACAACTATACTAGGTTTTTGACTCAATTTTAAAGAACCCTTTATGCCAAAAAGCTTTAATATGAGGAGAAATGTCTTAAATGATGATTAATGGGGTATTTAGATTGATTTTTTTGTGATATTGTATATTTATGAGTTGTTAATTAATCCATAATCCATAAAACGATCCCGTGATGGGAAATGCATGACAGAAGGTTCAGTATAGAATAGCTTTGAAAAGAAAATGAAAAATTTGTCAACATTTATGTTTTAATAAGAGTTGGCCATATTTACTTTAACCGTGCATTGATTAAAAAAAAGAAAAGATCTGATGTCCTTCATTGTCATCCTGTTGGGCATCGCTGGACATAATGTGTTTATAATAATAAATAAATGCTTTAATCTACAGCGATGTTTGGCTAAAGGCTGCAATCAAGGATTTGGTAATAAAGAGAATAAAATAAAATGACTAACAAAACATTAGAATCAAAAATACCACATTACAGTAGTATTATTCTCTGAGAAATATGCTTTAATTTATTTATGGACCAAGTCAAATTTAAACTTTGTCTGTGGATTAATAGGACATTTACTTTTACATTTATGCATTTGCAGACACTTGTTTTCCGAAGTAGCTTTTCTGGCATTCTTACATTTCTTTCAGTTTATGCGTTCCCTGGGAATCGAACCCGTGACCTTGGTGTTGCCAGTCTCATTCTCATTTCAGGAGCATTTTATTCTATTTTTCAATTAATGCATGATGTGTGAATTAAAATAGGCAGATTAGTGGTATCTGGCAGCAGAGGCCTATTGTAAAGAGGGAAGATCAAACTCTTGAAGTGAACAGTGTTTCAGAAATAATGACTTCCTTTTATCAGGTACTGCATTTGGAGATATATTTAGACATGATCCAATTCTACTTTCTGTCACAGTTTATAGAATTTATTTTTGTTGTTTAAAATGTTGTTGAATATTCTTGCTTAACTACACTTGGTTGAAGCAGGATCCACGTCATGACAATATAAAAGACAATTTTTTAATTTTGGAAACAAAATGTTGTCTTTATATTATCACGTTTCATTTCTTACACAGTTCTTTAAGCATGAAAAAAGATGCCTTTATTTATTTATTTTTCTTGCCAGATTATCATATTTGGGGGACTTTGGCATCAAGCGTTTGAAAACCTCACGTCTATTGCATCTACAACTAGTTTAATGATGACAATGATTTTATGAGAAATGTTAAGAAACATTATCATTTAGAACTGTAAAAGATTAATGATATTAATGTTGTAGCTTGTCTATTAAAAATCCAAATAATTACCATCATAATTTACCCAAATATTTTTATTTTTATTTATTTTTCCTTCATTTCTGTGGGATAATTTGAAATGGGTAGTGGTAAAAAAGAACTAAATAATACATCAAATTTAATTTACTTTCAATACATGAAATTAGTGCACTTATTATATACAATAAACCATAGAAGATTTTACATGCATGTCCTTCTGCTAACATACATACACCTGTTGAGAAACATATTTTCTTTTATATTTTCGAGTCAAACTGCTTTGTGTTGTGACTTATCTCTCCAATAATCAATCTCTCAGAGTCTCAGAAACTGTCAACAGAGCAATCACTGGCCGGCTCACGGGTTTGCAGAACTCGAGGTCATCACTCACTCGAGTGTTCGCTCCCCTGACCCGGGACGGTATCTGAGGACTGATGACCCTCTTCATTCGGCCCGTCCCGCAGGACGTACGGCTCATTGTTCTTAATAGGATCTGATCAACACGCAGATCACTCAGCTACAGCCTTTCAGCTCTTTTCCTTTCTCTAAAATAACAGCTTTTGCACTGAAAAATTTCAAGAAAACTTTCGTTCAAAGTGTTATGCATTCACATGCTAAAGTACATTATGTGAATATGCACAGAAGTTTGAATTGGCCACTCACAAAAGAAAGCTAAATTGAATATATATATATATATACACTCACCTAAAGGATTATTAGGAACACCATACTAATACTGTGTTTGACCCCCTTTCGCCTTCAGAACTGCCTTAATTCTACGTGGCATTGATTCAACAAGGTGCTGAAAGCATTCTTTAGAAATGTTGGCCCATATTGATAGGATAGCATCTTGCAGTTGATGGAGATTTGTGGGATGCACATCCAGGGCACGAAGCTCCCGTTCCACCACATCCCAAAGATGCTCTATTGGGTTGAGATCTGGTGACTGTGGGGGCCATTTTAGTACAGTGAACTCATTGTTATGTTCAAGAAACCAATTTGAAATGATTCGAGCTTTGTGACATGGTGCATTATCCTGCTGGAAGTAGCCATCAGAGGATGGGTACATGGTGGTCATAAAGGGATGGACATGGTCAGAAACAATGCTCAGGTAGGCCGTGGCATTTAAACGATGCCCAATTGGCACTAAGGGGCTTAAAGTGTGCCAAGAAAACATCCCCCACACCATTACACCACCACCCCCAGCCTGCACAGTGGTAACAAGGCATGATGGATCCATGTTCTCATTCTGTTTACGCCAAATTCTGACTCTACCATCTGAATGTCTCAACAGAAATCGAGACTCATCAGACCAGGCAACATTTTTCCAGTCTTCAACTGTCCAATTTTGGTGAGCTCGTGCAAATTGTAGCCTCTTTTTCCTATTTGTAGTGGAGATGAGTGGTACCCGGTGGGGTCTTCTGCTGTTGTAGCCCATCCGCCTCAAGGTTGTGCGTTTTGTGGCTTCACAAATGCTTTGCTGCATACCTCGGTTGTAACGAGTGGTTATTTCAGTCAAAGTTGCTCTTCTATCAGCTTGAAACAGTCGGCCCATTCTCCTCTGACCTCTAGCATCAACAAGGCATTTTCGCCCACAGGACTGCCGCATACTGGATGTTTTTTCCTTTTAACACCATTCTTTGTAAACCCTAGAAATGGTTGTGTGTGAAAATCCCAGTAACTGAGCAGATTGTGAAATACTCAGACCGGCCCGTCTGGCACCAACAACCATGCCACGCTCAAAATTGCTTAAATCACCTTTCTTTCCCATTCTGACATTCAGTTTGGAGTTCAGGAGATTGTCTTGACCAGGACCACACCCCTAAATGCATTGAAGCAACTGCCATGTGATTGGTTGATTAGATAATTGCATTAATGAGAAATGAATCAGGTGTTCCTAATAATCCTTTAGGTGAGTGTATATATATATATATATATATATATATATATATATATATATATTCAATTCAGCTTTCTTTTATGGTATATCTCAATTCAGCTTTCATATATATGTATGTGTGTGTGTGTGTGTGTGTGTGTGTGTGTGTGTGTGTGTGTGTGTGTGTGTGTGTAAGCACACATTTCTCTAGATGGAATTTTAAGCATTGATTATAAATATCATTATATGTTTGATAATATGGTTATAGGTATTTCAAACTGAAAAATGTATTATATTATCAAAACTGCCCTAACAACATGTGTATTCATTTCTTAGAATTATATAATTATTTTTCTATAAAGGTTAAGTGTGTAGTTTCTGCATTATACTGCAACAATAATGTCTGTTTTCAACTAGGCAGTCCAGCCCCAAACTTTTAAAGTTACACATTGTTTGATAGAAAAGAAAGTAAGCAATGGAAGAGGGGAACAAGACTGAGAAAGGACCTTGAGCAAAGACTGAAGCATTACTGCGCCATATGTCACTGTGGCTCCAACCAAATCAATCTAAGAACAGCTCACTTCTATTGTCTATCCATGCTACACTGCAAGAGGCTACAGGAACTGTGAGCTGGTTTACAGTAATATTGAAAGTGCTCCCATTACCACATCAGTAGTACTTTTTGTGAAGATGTCACTCTACATTTTTTGGCACGCTACAGTCAAATTCAGCAAATGGGATTTTACCCTCATGTTACTCTTTCAGCTCTTTCTGTAGGTAAAAACTCTTTGCTCATCTGTGTTTTTGCATAAATTAGAAATCAAAACATTGTTCAACAGACAGCCAAGAAGATGATTGTGCTCGGAGTCCCTGTGGAGAGCAGATGTGAGATCACAGCCCGCACATATGCTCCCCAACCCTAATGGACATTAGATTACTGCCCATTACACAAACACTATTGATGAACGGCCAGCGGTCATCTGATCCTCCCACTGTGGGCTGTGTTTTGATCGCCCGAGAAACAAAGATTTTAACCAATAAAGTCATTTTTAAAGGAGATCACAAGCTTATCATCGATGCGCTTAACCCTGGGTTGTCACCTCTGTAAAGGCTGGAATAATGGCACTTTTAGCCCTGAGTTATCATCTCTGTTAACCCTGGAATAAGGCCACTTTTAACCCTGGGTTGTCACCTCTGTAAACCCTGGAATAAGGCCACTTTTAACCCTGGGTTATTATATCTGTAAAGGCTGAAATAATGCCACTTTTAACCCTGAGTTATTATATCTGTAAACCCTGCAATAAGGCCATTTTTAACCCTGGGTTATCATCTCTGTAAACCCTGGAATAAGGCCAATTATAACCCTGGGTTGTCATCTCTGTTAACCCTGGAGGAAGGTCATTTTTAACCCTGGGTTGTCACCTCTGTAAACCCTGGAATAAGGCCAATTTTAACCCTGAGTTATCATATCTGTAAACACTGGAATAAGGCAACTTTTAACCCTGGGTTGTCTCCTCTGTAAACCCTGGTAGAAGGCCATTTTTAACCCTGGGTTATCATATCTGTAAACCCTGGAATAAGGCCATTTTTAACCATGGGTTATTATTTCTGTAAATCCTGGAATAAGGCCATTTTAACCCTGGGTTGTCATCTCTGTAAACCCTGGAATAAGGCCAATTATAACCCTGGATTGTCATCTCTGTAAACCCTGGTAGAAGGCCATTTTTAACCCTGGGTTATCATATCTGTAAACCCTGGAATAAGGCCACTTTTAACCCTGGGTTATTGTATCTGTAAACCCTGGAATAAGGCCATTTTTAACAATGGGTTAAGACGTGTTTTCAGATTTCAATTTTGAAAGAGGGTCATGTGCACTTAGGAACAAGTGGTGATAACTTCATATTGTGGTTTGATAATAGATAACCATTAATGTTTTTTTTACATTGTGACATTTTTCATGAAAGTGAAGCACATTTAACCTCCACATTCTCACTACCCCACAGTAGTATGTGTTGTACACTCCCAGCTAACAGAAGGCTAATTCTTTAATACTTTATTAGTATTTTTTATACTGTAATACAAGGTGTGCATAATGGTTGCTTAATTGTTATGAAAGCACAACACACTGCAAACAAAAATCAATGTTCTTACAATAGGCTTAATTTTATTTATGCAAAATATGATTTTTTATTATCAACTGCAAACTGCAAAAATGCAAACAACATGCAAACCTTTTAACGTCTTTCAGTGTGAGAGTGTCCATTCACCGTGTTTCTGTGTGGATCCGCTCGAGAGATGACAGCTTGTGCCTCAGTCAAACCTTTGGGAAAAGACGTGTCACAATTCTACGGGTTTTTGTTCTCTCTCCCTATGCTCAAATCGCCCTCTTTATGCAGAAACCACTAACAGGTCTCGGATCAGTGATCCTGAAAAGAGCGCAGGACATGTTTGCACTGCGAGCAGGCGCTGTTTGATACGCACTGTTATACAATTTATTTTAACATCTGAATGAATGTTTTGTTCTCTGAACTGAATGGGAACTGTTGCCCAAAGGTGACTGGTGTGAAGTGGGAATTTACATTTTTTTCTTTCCAGTCCGCATGATGTGAACCAACAACAGAAATAGAGGCTTTTTATATGAGGTCTTAAATTCAGCACTCTTTATGGATGTGTTCACCACCAGTGCCATATTTCTTCAGTCCTGTTTAAAAAGCATCCAAGCCGAAGACTCTCTGTTGCACACGTCCGAAACTTTACTGATGTTGGCATGACGCACACTGCAACAAATGCTGTTCTTACTTAGTATTTATGTCTTGTTTCCAGTCCAAATATGTAAAAAAAAAAATTAAATCAAGAACCATTTACTGGATAAGTAAAATGACATATATTAATATATATATTTAAAATTATATCTTGTTTGCTCAAAAAAAGAAAAACTAAATTAAGTGAGTTTTTGCTTAAAACAAGCAAAATTATCTGCCAATTGGTTAGGGGAAAAAAAATCTTAATTCAAATGGAAAACAAGATTATTTTTCTTATTCCATTACAGATAATTGTGGGCGTTTTAAGCAAAAAACCACTTAATTTAGAAAAAAAAATTATTTTGTATTTTTTTTCATAAAACAAGATTTAGGGCCCTATTTTAACGATCTGAAACGCAAGTATCAAGCGCGAAACGCAAGTAACTTTGTGGGCGGGTCTCGGGCGCTGTTGCTGTTACACCGGCGGGATAAACGACTCTTGCGCCCGACACAAATCTAAAATGTGTTGGTCTGAAGTAGCTTTTGGTTTTGGTTTGGGCGTAACATGAAATAAACCAATCAGAGCGTCATCTCACATTCCCTTTAAGAGCAGGCGCGCTTGTTCCATGGCGGATCGCTATTATAACGGCGGATTTGCCAGGAGCGGTTCACAGCCGAGGAGACCGGCGTTCTCGTCAGGGCCGTAAAACACAGAGAAGTGACATTGGGGATGGAGAAACACACCCAGATTAGCTTCGCTTAAACAGGCGTATGATAATTTGGGTAAATGTGTAAACTAGATTTATGCCTTTTTTTCACATCTTCATGGACACAACAAAGATTTCCCTCGTGTGGTAATATTTTTCCTTGTAATAATGTATGATTTGCAAAAATGAAAACTGCTGCGTCTGTGTGTAGATGAGAGAAGCAAAGTGTGTGTGTGTTGTGCTCACGCTACATTATGGCCAAGCATGCGCCCTTAAAATAGCATCTGAATAACATGAGCAACGCGCCACTGACTTTAGACGAGGTTTCTCCTGGTCAGTGGCGGAATTGTTTTCTGAAACTGCAAAATAGCACCAGGGAACGTTTGTGCCGGAACACGCCTCCTCTTTTCCCTGAACCGCCCCCGGGAGCGCAAGTTCATTCCCTAATTTACCAGCGTGCGTCTGTGGAGGGAAAAGTCCGCTGTGCGCGGTGCAAAATAGGAATGACACATGCGTCGCTCTACTAAGTCTATTGCGCTGGGTGCAAGATAGGGCCCATAATTTTTTATACTTTAAGTCATTATACTTATCTAGTAAATGCTTCTTGATTTAAGAATGTTTAGATATTTGGACTGGAAACAAGACAAAAATACCAAGACATTGTTTGTATTCAAGTGGTTTTCTGACTCGTATGGTTGTGTTTTTAAACCTGAACCGGAGATTGCATTATTCGGCTATTCTGTTTCCCTATTGGACCGTAGTGTCTCTGTACAATGTATCATATGGAATGATTATTGCTAAAGCTTTGAAACTCGGATACTGTTGCATATGGAGTGAATCTGTTATAGAGTTATGGGTAAACTCGATAAATTTCATATATGGCAACCATTTCTGGATCATCTTGCCCAGGTTTGCTCCTAGGAGACACTATACAACGTGATTATCCATATAGTTTCATATATGCACCCCATAGTTGCTGCTTCTGGGCCAATATAACAGCTGAGATGAACACAGTCCCAAATCCCATCACGTGTTTTGATCATCTAGATGTCAGAGAGAGCCATATTGAGGATTTATGTCTAGTTCTCCTTCTAAAATGTAATGTTTTCGGGCTTGAAACCATGTGATGACTTCATCTGGTCTGTGACTGCTTCGGTCCATCGGTTAATGGCACGTTTTATCTTTACCAGGGGAATCTGGGGTTGTAATGACTCTCTCCATAGGGATCACGACTCTTCAGGGGAAAGATGTCAGTAAAAGGCATTAGGGTTATGATTCTGGTTTGCCATATACTGTACGTTCGCATTTAATCATTATTTAAAGCTTATAAAAGTTCATATAAATAAAAGCACTTTATCAATTTTGAGTCAAAAAAATTATACCAAATTTCATGATTACTAAAACAGCTAGAAAAGAAGTTTATGGAAAAACTAGAGGAAATATATTTTTTGTTAATAAGAAGTGCCTTTACTTATTTATGATTACACAGCAGTTCTGTTCCTTGAATTTGATTGGCTGAGCGGCATTGCTGATGTTTAGCACTGAACCTTTCACTTTTTTTATTAAAATGTTTGTCTGTTTTTTCACATAAATACACAGCCTGTCAGACTAGCGTTGCTAGGTGGTTGCTAGGGTGTTCTGGGTGGTTGCTATGGTGTTGCTAGGCAGTTGCTAAGGTGTTCTGGGTGGTTGCTAGGCGGTTGCTATGGTATTCTTGGTGGTTGCTAGGGCATTGCTAGGTGGTTGCTAGGGTGTTCTGGGTGGTTGCTATGGTGTTGCTAGGCAGTTGCTATGGTATTCTGGGTGGATGCTAGGGCGTTGCTAGGCAGTTGCTAGAGTGTTCTGGGTGGTTGCTAGGTGGTTGCTAGGGGGTTCAGGGTGGTTGCTAGGCAGTTGCTAGGGTGTTCTGGGTGGTTGCTAGGGTATTTTTGGTGGTTACTAGAGCGTTTCTAGACGTTACTAGGGTGTTCAGGGTGGTTGCTAAGGTATTTTTGGTAGTTGCTATGGTGTTACTGGGTGGTTGGTAGTTGTCAAAGATGGTTACTATGGAGTTTTTATAGAGTTCTTAAAATCTTTAATAATGAGTGCCTTCAGTATGGCTGTTGTAACTTGTCTGTTAATGGTGGGGACTTTTAATTTTTACATAGTTAGGCCAGTAAGTGGCGACAAGTGACTTTAAGAGTGAGTCATTGAATTATTTACTCAACCGATTCATTCAAAGCAAAGATTCATGTGCAGTCATGCAATGATTTTATCAATCAGCGATTGGCTATTTTATTTAGAAGGCGGGACTTATTCCGCCATATTGCGCGTTGCACTTTCTCCCATTCAATGTACTGGTAATATGAGTACACCGTCTTTGTCGGAGACACAATGGTTGTTTTTATGAGTTATTTTCACGATGACTTATTTTTGTGAGCAGAGCAAATACAGACAAAGAGATAATAATAATATAATATAATAATATATAGCAATATCGTAACTTCTTGTTTTGTTGTGGTCACACAAATTTAAAGCACACAGGGGTTTATTTGTAGATGACACGCGTCTTACATCTGGTTTTCCCACAAAGGTTCCCTGATGAAGCCATGAACTACAGCTTCTGATAAAAGGAATGCATTTCTTCATGCATGAGATCAACACTACGCTATTATTTTTCATTTGTGTCTGGAAAACAATCAAATTAGAGGAGGTGTGGGTCTTGTAACCACTTCAAGAAGCGATAACCCATTCTTTTTTCTCAGTAAAGAAGATGTAGGATGAGCATCCGGTGACCTTTGACCTGTGGTTTCCCAGTCTTCGGCTCCGGCTCAATACAGTCACAGGTCTGAAGGGTCATCCAGGGGTCACACACACAATCAGTCTTTATGAAGTCCATCACAGCGTCCAGCACGCACCGTGTCCCGCGGGCGCTCAAATAAAGCTCTCGATCATTCCCGAAATCATATGAGGAATTCCATGATCAAACTATCATGGAGATTGTGTTTCGACCCAGTGTGTGATGAAGTGATGTCATCGCTCCTGGTGGCAATAGCCGAACATACGCAGAGCAACAGCAGGAACTGCATCTCCGCCTCTGAGGCTGTGAAATACATCAACATTTGCAAATAAATATCACATTTAATCCATACTTCTAAATGGAAAAAATCCAAGCCCTCCTTTAATATATTTCTGTGAGTTTGTTCAAATGTTTCAAAAAATCATAATAGAAAGTCTGAAACTGTGTTTCTCTCCGTCAAAATATTTACTATTTTATTATATTTTTCTTTGATATCAACTTCCTGTTTGTCTTCATCCTGGCTCCTCTTCCTTCCTTCCTTCCTTCCTTCCTTTCTTTCTTTCTTTCTTTCTTTCTTTCTTTCTTTCTTTCTTTCTTTCTTTCTTCCTTCCTTCCTTCCTTCCTTCCTTCCTTCCTTCCTTCCTTTCTTTCTTTCTTCCTTCCTTCCTTCCTTCCTTCCTTCCTTCCTTCCTTCCTTCCTTCCTTCCTTCCTTCCTTCCTTCCTTCCTTCCTTTCTTTCTTTCTTTCTTCCTTCCTTCCTTCCTTCCTTCCTTCCTTCCTTCCTTTCTCTTTCTTTCTTTCTTTCTTCCTTCCTTCCTTCCTTCCTTCCTTCCTTCCTTCCTTCCTTCCTTCCTTCCTTTCTTTCTTTCTTTCTTCCTTCCTTCCTTCCTTCCTTCCTTCCTTCCTTTCTTTCTTTCTTCCTTCCTTCCTTCCTTCCTTCCTTCCTTCCTTCCTTCCTTCCTTCCTTTCTTTCTTTCTTCCTTCCTTCCTTCCTTCCTTCCTTCCTTCCTTCCTTCCTTCCTTCCTTTCTCTTTCTTTCTTTCTTTCTTTCTTTCTTTCTTTCTTCCTTCCTTCCTTCCTTCCTTCCTTCCTTCCTTCCTTCCTTTCTTTCTTTCTCTTTCTTTCTTTCTTTCTTTCTTTCTTCCTTCCTTCCTTCCTTCCTTCCTTCCTTTCTTCCTTCCTTCCTTCCTTCCTTCCTTCCTTCCTTCCTTTCTTTCTTCCTTCCTTCCTTTCTTTCTTCCTTCCTTCCTTCCTTCCTTCCTTCCTTCCTTCCTTCCTTTCTTTCTTTCTTCCTTCCTTCCTTCCTTCCTTTCTTTCTTTCTTTCTTTCTTTCTTTCTTTCTTTCTTTCTTCCTTCCTTCCTTCCTTCCTTCCTTCCTTCCTTCATTTTTTTCTTTCTTTCTTTCTTTCTCTCTTTCTTTCTTTCTTTCTTTCTTTCTTTCTTTCTTTCTTCCTTCCTTCCTTCCTTCCTTTCTTCCTTCCTTCCTTCCTTCATTCATTCATTCATTCCTTTCTTTCTTTCTTTTTTTCTATCTTTCTTTCTATCTATCTATCTTTCTTTCTTTCTTTCTTCCTTCCTTCCTTCATTTTTTTCTTTCTTTCTTTCTTTCTTTCTTTCTTTCTTTCTTCCTTCCTTCCTTCCTTTCTTCCTTCCTTCCTTCATTCATTCATTCCTTTCTTTCTTTCTATCTTTCTATCTATCTTTCTTTCTTTCTTTCTATCTTTCTTTCTTCCTTCCTTCCTTTCTTTCTTTCTTTCTTTCTTTCTTTCTTCCTTCCTTTCTTTCTTTCTTTCTTTCTATCTTCCTTCCTTCCTTCCTTTCTTTCTTTCTTTCTTTCTTTCTATCTTCCTTCCTTCCTTCCTTCCTTCCTTTCTTTCTTTCTTTTCCCCCTTTTTAAATTCAAACTCTGTGTTAGTCTCAGTGGAAGTGTCTTACATTGTTGATTGTTCCCTGTCTTGTTATGTACTTTCTGCAATATATATATATATTTAACTGTGTGCTTTGGATTCTGTTCACTGTTTTCCCTTGATTATTCCATAAAACCTTTGCATCTCTCGGCACACATGCGAGCCCGTGTTTCATTATCTGCTCGTCCCTTCACACACATTATACCGCCGCGGTTTAATCTCAGCTCTGCCAGCGCCGCAACATTCCTCCAGCCAGATCTGTCTTTATGGCCCTAAACGGCGCAGACCTAATGACCCCGTCTAATTACACAGAGTCAATATTGTTGCTTTCTAATCTTATTCCAATCGCAAGAAGCTGAGCGAGTTCAGGTCTATAAACTGCGAGCCGATGAGGGCTTTACACTTCTATAATGGCTCGCCTTTGTTGTTGTATTTTTAAGTTTGTGCATGTTCTGAAATATGCTTTATGATATGATAAAAAAAATAACCCTAACGTTCAATATCCAATGTCACTTGAGCACGACAGCCTCATCCAGACCTGAGTGATGAGGAGTGAACGGTCGATAGGAGAAGACTGTGACTTTATTAACGTCTCCAATTAGACATGAGATCAAAATTACTGTGACGTCCTGCCGATGAGGATCATCTGACAAACACTCACCTGAACGGGACAGAAGCACACACAACTGAGGCTGGAGTCTCCACACGACTGTCATTTGGGATTTCTTCATCATTATAAAGCTTTGTGTTTACAGGAAATCCCACTTTTCATGCAGAATACCTCATAAAACTGCAATTTTCATAAACTGATGTGACACCATCGTGAATGTGCTTTAAAGTCAAGACACATTTATTTATATAGGGCTTCATACAATAGCCTACATTTTTAATGTTTACATAGTTATGCCAGTAGGTGGCGACAAGTGTCTTTAAAGCATTATAGGTAACTTAAAAATGAAAAATCTGTCATCATTTACTCTCCCTCAAGTTGTTTCAAACCATATGAATTTCTTTCTTCTTTGTAAAAGCCGCGTGAGATTCAATAGGCGCATTTCCATTACAGATTTGCGCAAAACTTTTGCGATTTTTTTTAAATGTCGACAAAAAACTATTGCGAAATGACAGCGTTTGCATTGACCGATCTTATGCGACTAAAACTTAATTTTTTTTCCTCTCTCGATAAGTAAAATCATTCCAAAAACCATGGCAACGGACGTTGGTGGGTTTATGTACTATATCTCAGCCACTGCACTGGCCATTATTATTAATGGAAGGAGATGTGTGTGTGTTTTCCAATCATTAATGGTAAGGAACGACCCTTATTATACTTGTGCACATATGAGGAGTTTATGGGTGTTTCTCCCTCAGATCTGCTTCCAGGTCTTGATTGTGGCATTTATTTGAGGTTTAGAATCCATTATTCCTGTAATTATTTTGTCTTATATGAATTTAATAAAGAACTCTGTCTCGTCTTCTGTCCAAACACACCGCGTCGTCTACGTCAGGTGACTGTAAATGCGCAAAAACTGTTTAAATTGCAGTTTTGCGAAATATTTCTTTTTTGAATTGCCTGAAAAAACCCCTCATGCGAGCGTAAAAACTTTTTTGCGATAAATGGGAGTTTTTGCGTAATTGACGTGTTTCCATTGGGCGTATTTTCAATTCGCAATTTCAATTTGCGCAATTTGAAGGGTAATGGAAACACAGCTATTGACTCACTCAAAAATGAATTTTTTGCTGAATACAAAAGAAGATATTATGAAGACTGTCAGTAACCAGACTGCTGATGGACCCCATTGACTTCTATAGTATTTATTTTTTTCAATGGGGAGTCAATGGGGTCCATGAACTGTCTGGTTACTGACATTCTTCAAAATATCTTCCTTTATGTTCAGCAAAAAAATAATTTATAAGGTTTAAAACTAATTTATTCACCTTTAAGAGTGAGTCATTGAATCATTCACTCATCCAAGTTTTGTTCTCATTTATAGCGTCTCCTTTTTTCTGTAAAAGAGGATATTTTAGATACAATATTACAACAGTTTTTGTCCAAAAGTCAGTAGGGTCCAAAACAACACTGGACATTTTTCAAAATATCTTCTTTTGCAGAGTAAATGCTGACAGAATGATCTTTTTTTGGGGGGTGAACTATGGCTTTAAAGACAGCACAATGTCATGTGGTAAACAGCGAAACACTGGCTTTTCCTTGTGCATCACTGCAGATTTTAATCTGGTATCGCTCTGTTCTTTCAGTCGCTGACAGACAACATAAAACAAAAATCCCTCCATTTCCACATCCTCGTCTCTTGACCTGTCTGTCATAATCACAGTCGGATCCAGTGCCGGGATTAAAGGAGTGAAACACAAAAGCAAATCTCTCTTAACACACTCTCAGTGGATTTACAGAGGATCTCCTGATGTCATGTGACATAGGCCTGTTTGTGTCCTCTCACACACACACATCTGACACACACTCCAGAAAGACAATCACTTATTACCGATCAGAGGAGAAGCTGATGTTGTTGGTGTTCTGGGACTAAACTAAACCTGGATGCGTTTCAAGTATTTATTACAATCTAATGCTTCAGTCATTTAGCCAAAAAGTGTGTGTTTTCATTGAGACAAAATAATAATCATTATAATTTCATACATTTAATTAATCAGTAACACTTTACAATAAGGTTCATTAGTTAACATTAGTTAATGTATAACAATGAGCAATACATTTATTACAATATTTACTAATATTTGTTAATGTTAGTTAATAATAATCCAGCTGTTCATTGTTTGTTCATGTTAGATCACAGTGCATTAACTAATGTTAACAAATACAACCTTTGATTTTAATAATGTATTAGTAAATGTTGAAATTAATATTAACTAAGATTAATAAATGCTGAAGTATTGTTCATTATTAGTTCATGTTTTTGTAAAGTGTTACCAATTAATCTATCTGTATCTGTCTGTATCTGTTATTTATTATTTGTTTAATTTAATTTATTTTTATTTATGTTTTTATTTTTATTTGTTATTATTTGTTTTTGTATATTTAAATAGAAGTTAAAATTGTGTCTCGATTTTAAATCAGTGATTTCAAAGCAAGATTCATGATAATGGCTCCTTTTCTTTAGAGATAGAAAGTTTACTGTAATTAAATGCAGTTGCTGAAATGAAAGGCGTCAGATTCCCTTCGTCTGATGGAGTGATTTATCTCTCTGTGTCTGTCATAATGTCTGCCATTAGTGTAATTAAAGCCGCTAATTAGCGGAGCATCATTAATACAAGTCTAATGCCAAACTGCAGGAGCGACACAGACTTCATTAGCATCTGACATCATCATTTCTTCTGTACCATTTCATTATGGATTTGATAACATGTTTTATATTTGTCTTGTATATTTGAATGTACTTCTTTTTTATGAATGCTTTTTTTATATATTGTTGCATTTCTCTTTCATTTTTTCTTATTTTTGTGAAGCGCTTGGAGATGTGGCTTTTAAAGGCGCTATAGAAAATAAAGTTTATTATTTTTCTGGTAACACTTTACAGTAAGGTTCATTAGTTTACATTAGTTGATGTATTAACTAACATGAACTAATGAGCAATACATTTATTACAGTATTTATTAATATTTGTTCATGTTAGTTAATAATAATCCAATGTTAGTTCACAGTGCATTAACTAATGTTAACAAGATTTTAATAAAGTATTAGTAATTGTTGAAATTAATATTAACTCAGATTAATAAATGCTGTATAAGTATTGTTCATTATTAGTTCATGTTAACTGATGAACCTTATTGTAAAGTGTCACCACTTTTTCTTATTTTTGTGAAGCGCTTTGAGATGTGACTTTTTAAAGGCGCTATAGAAAATTAATATTATTATTTTATTATTATGATGATGATGATGTACACGTGAAACCTTCAGTAAATACAATCACACAAAGACTTTGAATAACCGGAGTCTCAGCGACTTTCCTCGGAAATGAAAAATGAATCGCGGTAAAGCCTTTCTCATCCAGCCAAGAGTTCTTCAAAGTAAGAGTTCAAGATTAATTCAGACTCTCTCCTGAAGATTAAACCGTAATCTGGGATGAACAATCCTGCGTGTCTCCATCAGTCACAGAAGAAGCTCCTGCTCTCCAACTCCAGCTTTAATGACGGACATCCAAC
>CM040810.1:1070000-1192500 GCA_022829025.1 Squalius cephalus
ATCCATCCATCTGTCCATCCATCCATTCATCCATTCATCCATCCATCCATCTGTCCGTCCATCCATTCATCCATCCATCCATCCATCCATCCATTAATCCATCCATCCATCTGTCCGTCCATCCATTCATCCATCCATCCATCTGTCCGTCCATCCATTCACCCATCCATCCATCCATCCATCCATCCATCCGTTCATCAATCCATCCGTTCATCCATCCATCCATCCATCCGTTCATCAATCCATCCATCCATTAATCCATCCATCCATCCATCTGTCCGCCCATCCATTCATCCATCCATCCATCCATCTGTCCGTCCATCCATTCATCCATCCATCCATCCACCCATCCATCCATCTGTTCATCAATCCATCCGTTCATCCATCCATCCATCCGTCCGTCCATCCATTCATCCATCCATCCATCTGTCCATCCGTCCGTCCGTCCATCCATTCATCCATCTATCCGTCCATCCATTCATTCATCCATCCATCCATCCATCCATTCATTCATCCATCTATCCGTCCATCCATTCATCCATCTATCCGTCCATCCATTCATCCATCCATCCATTCATTCATCCATCCATCAGTCTGTTCATCCATCCATCCATCCATCCATCCATCCATCCATCCATCCCTTAATCCATCCGTTCATCCATTAATGAACAAAAATCAATGAAAGCTGTAAAAAAAATGCATTGCTTATAATAATTGTTAACGAATGCATTAACTAATGAGGACTTACTGTAGAGTGATACTAAAATATTTAACGTGTCCATTGCTTTCGAAACAACAACAACAACAACAACATCAACAGTGCAAATTAATGGGATATAAAAGCAAAAATGTAAAGCTTGTGATTTTTTTAAAAGCACTTGAACGTTTTGTTAAAACTTGTGTATTATTTGAGAAGTTGCATTATCATGGCAACAAAGCTGTAAAATTGTATATAACTTCACACAGAAAAGTGTTTATACGCATGTTGTTTATGCCATGCAGCACTTTTGAAACCATATTTTTCAAGTAGTATTTTTGAGGCTTACTTCCATTGTAAGTGTTTCACTGTTTGTTTTAAACACACACATTATTCTTGTGTTAATCAACATTAACAAGCTTAACTTGTTCCTTTGAACACAACAAATCCACAACAAGCGACTAAGGTGCCGTTTACAACTAAACACTGAAAACTTTTCTTGGTCGTTCATTTACACGACAACGGTGTTTGTGGGCCTGAAAATGCAAACTTTTGAAAACGGGTTTTAAAGGAAAACCTTTTTCTGTGTAAACTACAAAAACGTGAATTTGTGAAAACGGTGATGTCATGCACATGTGTGTCACGTGTTCGGTCTATATGTGTTTTTTTAAGAAGTGACATCGCCACCTACTGGCCTGACAGCAGAATACAGCGATTAGTTGTGTTCATGGATCCGTGTGAACTGGGATCATTTTGACAACGATGTAATTGGTGTGCGAAAAACGCAAAGAAAAAATGTTTCTGTTTTAACATAGTTGCGAAGTAAACAAACCCTTGGCTCAGCCTATAGACAAAGATCTCGTTCAAATGAGAGTCACAAATACATTTTTGTCACTTTTCAGTGGAATGTAAATGTTGTCAGTGAAGGTGCTGGTGAATTAGCATGATCCATTCAGCTGTCAGTGTGAGCGCGGGTCAGATCCCCGCGGAGTGAGTGACCCGTCGCATTAGCGCTCGCGGAGGCCAGCTGGACTTCACCTCGAGTCAAGGACCTTCTCATCCAGGAATTTACATAACAACACAACAGACTGTATTCATTAGAACGGTGCGGTGTGTGAGTGACGTGTGTGTGTGCGCGCGCGCGCGTGTGTGTGTGTGTGTGTGTGTGTGTGTGTGTGTGTGTGTGCGTGCGCCGTCAGGCGTCTGACCACTGTGTTTCACCAGCATCTTTAATGCAGGATTAGAAGTATATTACTCATCCTCAACAATGTGCACTCACTGAAACACAGAAACACACACAGAAACACACACTGAAACACACACTGAAACACACACTGAAACACAGAAACACACACAGAAACACACACTGAAACACACACTGAAACACAGAAACACACACAGAAACACACTGAAACACAGAAACACACACAGAAACACACACTGAAACACAGAAACACACACAGAAACACACACAGAAACACAGAAACACAGAAACACACACAGAAACACACACTGAAATACACACTGAAACACAGAAACACACACAGAAACACACACAGAAATACACACTGAAACACAGAAACACACACAGAAACACACACAGAAATACACACTGAAACACAGAAACACACACAGAAACACACACTGAAACACACACTGAAACACAGAAACACACACAGAAACACACACTGAAACACACACTGAAACACAGAAACACACACTGAAACACAGAAACACACACAGAAACACACACTGAAACACAGAAACACACACTGAAACACACACTGAAACACAGAAACACACACAGAAACACACACTGAAACACACACTGAAACACAGAAACACACACTGAAACACAGAAACACACACAGAAACACACACTGAAACACAGAAACACAGAAACACACACAGAAACACACAGAAATACACACTGAAACACAGAAACACACACTGAAACACAGAAACACACACAGAAACACAGAAACACAGAAACACACACAGAAACACACACTGAAATACACACTGAAACACAGAAACACACACAGAAACACACACAGAAATACACACTGAAACACAGAAACACACACAGAAACACACAGAAATACACACTGAAACACAGAAACACACACAGAAACACACACTGAAACACACACTGAAACACAGAAACACACACAGAAACACACACTGAAACACACACTGAAACACAGAAACACACACTGAAACACAGAAACACACACAGAAACACACACTGAAACACAGAAACACACACTGAAACACACACTGAAACACAGAAACACACACAGAAACACACACTGAAACACACACTGAAACACAGAAACACACACTGAAACACAGAAACACACACAGAAACACACACTGAAACACAGAAACACAGAAACACACACAGAAACACACAGAAACACACACTGAAACACAGAAACACACACTGAAACACAGAAACACACACAGAAACACACACTGAAACACAGAAACACACACAGAAACACACACTGAAACACAGAAACACAGAAACACACACAGAAACACACACTGAAACACACACTGAAACACAGAAACACACACTGAAACACACACTGAAACACAGAAACACACACTGAAACACACACAGAAACACACACAGAAACACAGAAACACACACAGAAACACACACAGAAATACAGAAACACACTGAAACACACACTGAAACACAGAAACACACACTGAAACACAGAAACACACACAGAAACACACACAGAAACACACACTGAAACACAGAAACACACACTGAAACACAGAAACACACACTGAAACACAGAAACACACACTGAAACAGAAACACACTGAAACACTGAAACACACACTGAAACACAGAAACACACACTGAAACACAGAAACACACACTGAAACACAGAAACACACTGAAACACACACAGAAACACACACTGAAACACAGAAACACACACTGAAACACAGAAACACACACTGAAACACAGAAACACACACTGAAACACAGAAACACACACTGAAACACAGAAACACACACTGAAACACAGAAACACACACTGAAACAGAAACACACTGAAACACTGAAACACACACTGAAACACAGAAACACACACTGAAACACAGAAACACACACTGAAACACAGAAACACACTGAAACACAGAAACACACTGAAACACAGAAACACACTGAAACACAGAAACACACACTGAAACACACACTGAAACACACACTGAAACACAGAAACACACACTGAAACACAGAAACACACACAGAAACACACACTGAAACACAGAAACACACACTGAAACACAGAAACACACACTGAAACACAGAAACACACACTGAAACACAGAAACACACACTGAAACACAGAAACACACTGAAACACAGAAACACACTGAAACACAGAAACACACTGAAACACAGAAACACACACTGAAACACACACTGAAACACACACTGAAACACAGAAACACACACTGAAACACAGAAACACACACTGAAACACACACTGAAACACAGAAACACACACTGAAACACAGAAACACACACTGAAACACACACTGAAACACAGAAACACACACTGAAACACAGAAACACACACAGAAACACACACTGAAACACAGAAACACACACAGAAACACACACTGAAACACAGAAACACACACTGAAACACACACTGAAACACAGAAACACACACTGAAACACACACTGAAACACAGAAACACACACTGAAACACAGAAACACACACTGAAACACAGAAACACACACTGAAACACAGAAACACACACTGAAACAGAAACACACTGAAACACACACTGAAACACAGAAACACACACTGAAACACACACTGAAACACAGAAACACACTGAAACACAGAAACACACTGAAACACTGAAACACACACTGAAACACAGAAACACACTGAAACACACACTGAAACACAGAAACACACACTGAAACAGAAACACACTGAAACACACACTGAAACACAGAAACACACACTGAAACACACACTGAAACACAGAAACACACTGAAACACAGAAACACACTGAAACACAGAAACACACACTGAAACACAGAAACACACTGAAACACACACTGAAACACAGAAACACACTGAAACACAGAAACACACTGAAACACAGAAACACACACTGAAACACACACTGAAACACACACTGAAACACAGAAACACACACTGAAACACAGAAACACACACTGAAACACACACTGAAACACAGAAACACACACTGAAACACAGAAACACACACTGAAACACACACTGAAACACAGAAACACACACTGAAACACAGAAACACACACAGAAACACACACTGAAACACAGAAACACACACAGAAACACACACTGAAACACAGAAACACACACTGAAACACAGAAACACACACTGAAACACACACTGAAACACAGAAACACACACTGAAACACACACTGAAACACAGAAACACACACTGAAACACAGAAACACACACTGAAACACAGAAACACACACTGAAACAGAAACACACTGAAACACACACTGAAACACAGAAACACACACTGAAACACACACTGAAACACAGAAACACACTGAAACACACACAGAAACACACTGAAACACAGAAACACACTGAAACACAGAAACACACACTGAAACACACACTGAAACACACACTGAAACACAGAAACACACTGAAACACAGAAACACACACTGAAACACACACTGAAACACACACTGAAACACAGAAACACACACTGAAACACACACTGAAACACACACTGAAACACAGAAACACACTGAAACACAGAAACACAGAAACACACTGAAACACACACTGAAACACACTGAAACACACACTGAAACAGAAACACACAGAAACACAGAAACACACTGAAACACACACTGAAACACAGAAACACACTGAAACACAGAAACACAGAAACACACTGAAACACACTGAAACACACACTGAAACAGAAACACACAGAAACACAGAAACACACTGAAACACACACTGAAACACAGAAACACACTGAAACACAGAAACACAGAAACACACTGAAACACACTGAAACACACACTGAAACAGAAACACACTGAAACACTGAAACACACACTGAAACAGAAACACACTGAAACACACACTGAAACACACTGAAACACAGAAACACACTGAAACACTGAAACACAGAAACACACACTGAAACACACACTGAAACACAGAAACACACACTGAAACACACACTGAAACACAGAAACACACTGAAACACACACTGAAACACAGAAACACACTGAAACACAGAAACACACTGAAACACACACTGAAACACAGAAACACACACTGAAACACAGAAACACACACAGAAACACACACTGAAACACAGAAACACACACTGAAACACACATTGAAACACAGAAACACACTGAAACACAGAAACACACACTGAAACACACACAGAAACACACACTGAAACACACACTGAAACACACACTGAAACACAGAAACACACACAGAAACACACACAGAAACACACACTGAAACACAGAAACACACACTGAAACACAGAAACACACACTGAAACACACATTGAAACACAGAAACACACACAGAAACACACACTGAAACACACACTGAAACACAGAAACACACACTGAAACACAGAAACACACACTGAAACACACACAGAAACACACACTGAAACACACACTGAAACACACACTGAAACACAGAAACACACACAGAAACACACACAGAAACACACACTGAAACACAGAAACACACACTGAAACACAGAAACACACACTGAAACACACATTGAAACACAGAAACACACTGAAACACAGAAACACACACTGAAACACACACAGAAACACACACTGAAACAGAAACACACTGAAACACACACTGAAACACACACTGAAACACAGAAACACACACTGAAACACAGAAACACACACTGAAACACACACTGAAACACAGAAACACACTGAAACACACACTGAAACACACACTGAAACACAGAAACACACTGAAACACACACTGAAACACACATAAACACTCACTGAAACACACACTGAAACACAGAAACACAGAAACACACACTGAAACACACAGAAACACACACTGAAACACACACTGAAACACAGAAACACACTGAAACACACACTGAAACACAGAAACACACACTGAAACACACAGAAACACACACTGAAACACACACTGAAACACAGAAACACACTGAAACACACACTGAAACACAGAAACACACAGAAACACACACTGAAACACAGAAACACACACTGAAACACAGAAACACACACTGAAACACACACTGAAACACACACTGAAACACAGAAACACACTGAAACACACACTGAAACACAGAAACACACACTGAAACACACTGAAACACAGAAACACACACTGAAACACACACTGAAACACAGAAACACACACTGAAACACAGAAACACACACTGAAACACACTGAAACACAGAAACACACACTGAAACACACACTGAAACACACACTGAAACACACACTGAAACACAGAAACACACACTGAAACACACTGAAACACTGAAACACACACTGAAACACACACTGAAACACAGAAACACACACTGAAACACAGAAACACACACTGAAACACACTGAAACACAGAAACACACACTGAAACACACACTGAAACACACACTGAAACACACACTGAAACACAGAAACACACTGAAACACACACTGAAACACAGAAACACACACTGAAACACAGAAACACACACTGAAACACACACTGAAACACAGAAACACACACAGAAACACACACTGAAACACACACTGAAACACAGAAACACACACTGAAACACAGAAACACACACTGAAACACACACTGAAACACAGAAACACACACAGAAACACACACTGAAACACACACTGAAACACAGAAACACACACTGAAACACACACTGAAACACAGAAACACACACTGAAACACACACTGAAACACAGACAGCTAGGGACGCCGGATCACAACAGCGTCAGCTTCTGATTCAGCTTCTGTGTGAAGCAATCTGGCACACTCAAGACGAGAGAACTTGTGAAGCCGGTGTAGAGGGCAGATCCAGACTGTAATGTCTTATGAAGGTGGCACTTGTAGGCACCTTAGGCTCATAGCCGGGTCTAGGGTGGAGAATGGCTCTCACTCTGCCAGGAGCGAACTCGAGGCAAGAGGGAGATCGCCGACTCTTTTCAGAGAAGTAATAGCGAGCAGGAAAGCCACCTTTAAAGATAAACATTTCTCAGACACCTCATCCAAGGGTTCGAAGGGTGCCAGGGATAACCCCTCAAGAACCACTGCCAGGTCCCACGTGGGGACCCTGGACTGGAAACGTACTATAAGTGGGTGTCTCCCCAGGGTGCCCACCCCTAGAGGCGTGTGGAAGGCAGCTACGGCCGCCACATAGACCTTAGGCGTGGACGGGGAGAGCCCGTCAGAGGAGCGACTCTGGAGGAACTCCAGCACTGAAGCCACTGGGCAGTAAACTGATGTTCTCTGCACCATACGTTGAATACATTCCATTTCAATGCATACAGTTTCCTCGTGGACGGGGCTCTAGAGTTCAAAATGGTCTCAACAACCTCAGTTGAGAGACCAGCATTTACGAGTTGGTCCCCCTCAGGGGCCAGACCCACAGCTTCCACAGCTCCGGCCGAGGGTGAAATATTGTGGAAAGAAAGGTCCCTCCTGATCGGGATTTGCCACGGAGGGCCTGCTAGAAGAGCCATGATGTCCGAAAACCATACTCGGGCCGGCCAGTACGGGGCTACTAGGAGCAAGCTGATCCCGTACCGCCGGACCCTCTCTAGAACCCCTGGGAGCAGAGCGATCGGGGGAAATGCGTACAGACGTAGCCTCGGCCACGCCTGCACCATGGCGTCCAGTCCCAGAGGAGCTGGATGTGTGAGGGAAAAGCGGAGCGGACAGTGGGTGTTCACGTGAGACTTCCGTCTGACCGAACTTCCTCCATATCAACTCCACCGTCTCGGGGTGGAGTCTCCCTTCCCCGGGCCTCAGCCCCTGCCTCGACAGGGTGTCTGCCCCCATATTTTTGTCCCCAGGAATAAACATTGCTCTGATTGAGAGTAGTTTGTCCTGGGAGCACAGAAGGACCTGGTGCGCCAGTCTGCACAGAGGGCGCGATCTCAGGCCGCCCTGTCGAATTATATATGAGACCACCGACGTATTGTCTGTTCGCACTAGAACATGATGGCCTCTGAGGTCTGGAAGGAGATGTCTGAGAGCCAGAAATACTACCAGCATCTCCAGGCAATTGACCCTTCGCTAAGCCCCGCCCTCCTTAGTTACTGTTGCTACGCCTGACAAGCTTTCGTGCCTGGCACGTCTATTACAGTATGTATGCACCGGTGTCAGACATTCGTAAGGAGATAATTAGTAATCTTTGGCGAACAGGTGAAATATCTGAGAGAGCAAGACAAAAGGACTGCAGTATGCATTCGAGGGATATATCCATGACATAATATGCAACCGATTAGAGAATAATTTCATCAAAACTGAAGCTAAAGCCTATAGGTCCCAGCGCAAGTAGCAGCCGCCTCACACGCTGACCATTCAAATGGGAAACACACAAAGTGAGGAACAGCTATGTTCCTGCACAGCAGGGTAAGTGAAATTTGAAAATAATCTAATAATTATAAAATTATAAAACAGCTTATCCATAAATCTTGAGCAATAAACACAAGACATGTTAGCCTGACATTAGCCTGACCACTTTGCAATGATAACATTCTCCCGTTTATATTTTTAGCACACCAGGCTACCGCTCACACGTCGTGGAGCAAACGTAGGTGTTTTTGTTAATCCTGTCGACATTTAGTTGTGAATGGGGCGTCCCACACTGCTTGATCCACGCCCGGCATTTCTCCTCTTGGGTTTTAGGTTTCGGGAAGGGAAAAAATTACACCCCCCATCCAAACTTTTAGGATACCGGGTATCAGATTTGCACAATTCCTACGCACAACGCTTCGGCATGTTTCCCTCGCTCGAAAGCTTGCCAGACCTCCCATGCCTAGTTACGGTTGCTAAGCCACGATTGGCCTGTGGCAGTTTTTGGGCGTGGCTTAGCGAAGGGTCAATTGATGTGCCACGAGAGATGGTGGTCCTTCCATGGACCTCTGGGGCCGGTTTCACAAAGACAGACTTTGACTATGGCTTAGATATAGTAGATAGTCTGACTTCAGATAGACATCTAAATCAGACCGTTGCACAAAGCACTTAAGACTCTGACTATCTTAAGTAGGACTACACTGCAATGCATTCTGGGTAAAATAAGACACTTTTCAAAACAAAACACATGGCGGATCGAGTGAGCGCATTCAACCGCTCAGTGCTGTTTACCCCAGCGGAGAATATGTGTTTGTTGGAGGAGTATAAATGACGCAGTATGTTTTTATGTTTCCACTGTTCGATCGCGCCCGTGCCTCTCTCTCTCTCTGACACACACACACACACACACACATTCCAGCATTGCAATCTTGACATCTAGCGCGTCGATCGTTGCTCGCGTTGACTATGTAACGGCCCTAACAGTTACAAGGACATTTTACTTGGGAATGTAGTAACAAGAAGAAATGTTTAAATTATGAGCCATTTTCCCTTTTCTTTTGGCAGTCTGTAATGTAACTGATTGTTACTGCTGGTTGCCAAGGTAACAGAGTCTTAGACCTCAGTTAGCCTGGGGGTAAGGTGTCTAATTTTTTTGGTCTAAATTAAGTCAGTCTTTATTTTTGTGAAACAGTCTAACTTGCATTAGACTAGTCTATGAGCAAATTTTAGACTTGTCTAACACTATAGACCGGTCTAAAATAGCTTTGTGAAACCGGCCCCTGGTGTAGCGGTCCTCCATGATCGCTGCCCAGCCTGTGAGGGACGTATCCGTGGTCAATCTGACACGGTGTTCCCAACACAGGGCCTAGGGACAGGAACCATGGTTTCTTCCACATGACCAGAGACGAAGGCATCTGCGCGTTACTCTGATCGTGTGAAATGGGTTCCCTCTCGGGAAAACCCTCTGGTCCTGAGCCACCACTGCAGGGCCCTCATGTGCTGCTGCCAGAAGACCCAAACCTCTTTGAGAATGTTTGACAGTGATGGCCTGGCCTAGCTTGATATTCATGATTGTGGTCAAGAAGGAGTTTATACGAGCAGGAGACAACTGTGCCCGTATCGTAACTGAATCCCACACTACCCCCAGGAATGTTGTTCTCTGAAGAGGAATTAGTGTCTCAAGAGTCTCAACCCCAAGCACCTCAGATGACTCAGAACAACATCTCGATGTTGAACCGCCATCTCCTCTGACTGTGCCAGAATGAGCCAGTCGTAGGGAATACGAATGCCTTGAAATCTCAGTGGAGCTAGAGCAGCATCCATGCATTTCGTGAAGGTGCGAGGTGACAATGCCAGGCCGAATGGAAGAATTCGGTATTGATACGCTTTTCCCCCAAAAGCGAACCTCAGAAACTTCCTGTGATGGGGAAGGATGGATATGAGGAATTACGCGTCTTATAGATCTATCATGACAAACCAGTCCTCGGACCTGATCTGACTCACGATAATAGCATTTTGAATCTGAACCTCCTCAGAGACCGATTCAACACCCTGAGATCTATTATAGGGCGTAACCCCCCATCCTTTACGGGAACTATGAAGTACCGGCTGTAGAACCCCGATTCCCTTTCTTGAAGAGGAACCTGCTCTAAGGCTTCCCTTGCTAAGAGGGACTGAACTTCTTGTTCCCTGACCCGATTCTGCTCGGGACTGACAAGCGTGTGAACCACCCCGCTGAATTTCGGTGGAAGATACTCTAACTAAATTCTGTACCCTTTTTCCACCGTGCACAGGACCCACTGAGATATATTTTGAAGACCCTTCCAGGTGTCTAAATACTCTACTAGGGGGACCAGTCTCTCGGGACTGGCCTCGGCTGTTGCACTTTGAGCGATTTCGGTGACCTGAAGCAGTTGACTGGCAGGAATTAACCGATTTATATTTTCTACAGACCTCCTGAGAGGAGGCCGATGCGCCCCGAAACCGTCGAGGGCGACCTCCCAGCTGTCATCCACCTCTTTGAGGAGGCCCACCGCCATATATGCCTTCCTCACCAGGGCCGATGTAGTCCGGCAGGGCTTGGAGGGGAGCGACGGAGACACAGCGTCGGGTGAAAAATATGATGCAAGAGTTTCTTCCACCTGCGGCATCACCCCATAACCGTTCTCCTTCGAGCCCACAATAGATGAGTAAACATGAACATGGGGGCTGAATAATCGAGATGAGAACGGTTTACTCCACGATCTCGACACCTCGGTGTGGAGATCAGAGAAGAAAGGAAGGCTCTGCCGTGAAGGCTGCGACCGGGTTTGCAGGACATTTGACAGACAACACCAAATAAGACAAACAGTCACAGAACGCTTGCTGAAGATCCGAAAGCTGACGCTGTTGAGACCCGGCACCCTTTTATAGCTTCCGCATCACCGTCACATGCGATGTCACGAGTGACGTAATGACGCAACACCAGTCGAGATTGGACTAGTTCCAGACAGGCTTCAGACGCGTCACGCTGAAGGCGTTCCCCAAAGTGTCGATTCTCGACGCAGCGCGAGTTCCCTCGAAAGGGAACACTGAAACACACAGAAACACACACAGAAACACACACAGAAACACACAGAAACACACTGAAACACACACAGAAACACACTGAAACACACACTGAAACACACACTGAAACACACACAGAAACACACACAGAAACACACAGAAACACACTGAAACACACACAGAAACACACTGAAACACACACTGAAACACACACTGAAACACACACAGAAACACACTGAAACACACACTGAAACACACACAGAAACACACAGAAACACACTGAAACACACACTGAAACACACTGAAACACACACAGAAACACACACAGAAACACACTGAAACACACACTGAAACACACACAGAAACACACACTGAAACACACACTGAAACACAGAAACACACACAGAAACACACACAGAAACACACAGAAACACACAGAAACACACACTGAAACACACACTGAAACACACTGAAACACACACAGAAACACACAGAAACACACTGAAACACACACAGAAACACACTGAAACACACACTGAAACACACACAGAAACACACTGAAACACACACTGAAACACACACAGAAACACACAGAAACACACTGAAACACACACTGAAACACACTGAAACACACACAGAAACACACAGAAACACACTGAAACACACACTGAAACACACACAGAAACACACAGAAACACACACAGAAACACACAGAAACACACTGAAACACACACTGAAACACACTGAAACACACACAGAAACACACAGAAACACACTGAAACACACACTGAAACACACAGAAACACACAGAAACACACTGAAACACACACAGAAACACACAGAAACACACTGAAACACACACTGAAACACACACAGAAACACACTGAAACACACACTGAAACACACACAGAAACACACACTGAAACACAGAAACACACACTGAAACAAAGAAACACACACTGAAACACACTGAAACACACACAGAAACACACTGAAACACAGAAACACACACTGAAACACAGAAACACACACTGAAACACACACTGAAACACACACTGAAACACACAGAAACACACACTGAAACACAGAAACACACACTGAAACACAGAAACACACTGAAACACAGAAACACACACTGAAACACAGAAACACACTGAAACACACTGAAACAGAAACACACTGAAACACTGAAACACACACTGAAACACTGAAACACACACTGAAACACACACTGAAACACAGAAACACACACTGAAACACAGAAACACACACAGAAACACACACTGAAACACAGAAACACACACTGAAACACTGAAACACACAGAAACACACACAGAAACACACACTGAAACACAGAAACACACACTGAAACACAGAAACACACACTGAAACACTGAAACACACAGAAACACACACAGAAACACACACTGAAACACAGAAACACACACTGAAACACAGAAACACACACTGAAACACTGAAACACACAGAAACACACACTGAAATACAGAAACACACACAGAAACACACACTGAAACACAGAAACACACACAGAAATACACACTGAAACACAGAAACACACACTGAAACACTGAAACACACAGAAACACACACAGAAACACACACTGAAACACACACTGAAACACACACTGAAACACACACTGAAACACAGAAACACACACTGAAACACTGAAACACACAGAAACACACACAGAAACACACACTGAAACACACACTGAAACACACACTGAAACACAGAAACACACACTGAAACACAGAAACACACACTGAAACACACACAGAAACACACTGAAACACAGAAACACACTGAAACACAGAAACACACACTGAAACACACACAGAAACACACTGAAACACAGAAACACACTGAAACACTGAAACACAGAAACACACACTGAAACACACTGAAACACAGAAACACACACTGAAACACACACTGAAACACAGAAACACACTGAAACACAGAAACACACACTGAAACACAGAAACACACACTGAAACACAGAAACACACACAGAAACACACACTGAAACACAGAAACACACACAGAAACACACACTGAAACACAGAAACACACACTGAAACACTGAAACACACAGAAACACACACAGAAACACACACTGAAACACAGAAACACACACTGAAACACAGAAACACACACTGAAACACAGAAACACACACAGAAACACAGAAACACACACTGAAACACAGAAACACACACTGAAACACAGAAACACACACTGAAACACAGAAACACACACTGAAACACACACTGAAACACAGAAACACACTGAAACACAGAAACACACACTGAAACACAGAAACACACTGAAACACACACTGAAACACTGAAACACACACTGAAACACACACAGAAACACACACTGAAACACAGAAACACACACAGAAACACACACTGAAACACAGAAACACACACTGAAACACTGAAACACACAGAAACACACACAGAAACACACACTGAAACACAGAAACACACACTGAAACACAGAAACACACACAGAAACACAGAAACACACACTGAAACACAGAAACACAGAAACACACACTGAAACACAGAAACACACACTGAAACACAGAAACACACACTGAAACACAGAAA
The DNA here is from genome assembly GCA_022829025.1 of Squalius cephalus. Classification (NCBI taxonomy): domain Eukaryota; kingdom Metazoa; phylum Chordata; class Actinopteri; order Cypriniformes; family Leuciscidae; genus Squalius; species Squalius cephalus. The sequence continues at coordinate 1,085,021 of CM040810.1, forward strand.
CACACACTGAAACACAGAAACACACACTGAAACACTGAAACACACACAGAAACACACACTGAAATACAGAAACACACACAGAAACACACACTGAAACACAGAAACACACACAGAAATACACACTGAAACACAGAAACACACACTGAAACACTGAAACACACAGAAACACACACAGAAACACACACTGAAACACACACTGAAACACACACAGAAACACACACTGAAACACAGAAACACACACTGAAACACTGAAACACACAGAAACACACACAGAAACACACACTGAAACACACACTGAAACACACACTGAAACACAGAAACACACACTGAAACACAGAAACACACACTGAAACACACTGAAACACACACAGAAACACACTGAAACACAGAAACACACACAGAAACACACTGAAACATAGAAACACACACTGAAACACACACTGAAACACAGAAACACACTGAAACACAGAAACACACACTGAAACACAGAAACACACTGAAACACACACTGAAACACTGAAACACACACTGAAACACACACAGAAACACAGAAACACACACTGAAACACAGAAACACACTGAAACACAGAAACACACACTGAAACACAGAAACACACTGAAACACACACTGAAACACTGAAACACACACTGAAACACACACTGAAACACAGAAACACACACTGAAACACAGAAACACACTGAAACACACACTGAAACACAGAAACACACACAGAAACACACACTGAAACACAGAAACACACACTGAAACACTGAAACACACAGAAACACACACAGAAACACACACTGAAACACAGAAACACACACTGAAACACACAGAAACACACACAGAAACACACACTGAAACACAGAAACACACACTGAAACACAGAAACACACACTGAAACACAGAAACACACACAGAAACACAGAAACACACACTGAAACACACTGAAACACAGAAACACACACTGAAACACAGAAACACACACTGAAACACAGAAACACACACTGAAACACAGAAACACACACTGAAACACAGAAACACACACTGAAACACAGAAACACACACTGAAACACACACTGAAACACTGAAACACACTGAAACACACACTGAAACACAGAAACACACACTGAAACACTGAAACACACAGAAACACACACAGAAACACACACTGAAACACACACTGAAACACACACTGAAACACAGAAACACACACTGAAACACAGAAACACACACTGAAACACAGAAACACACACTGAAACACACTGAAACACACACAGAAACACACTGAAACACAGAAACACACACTGAAACACAGAAACACACACTGAAACACACACTGAAACACACACTGAAACACAGAAACACACACTGAAACACACTGAAACACACACTGAAACACAGAAACACACTGAAACACAGAAACACACACAGAAACACACACTGAAACACAGAAACACACACTGAAACACTGAAACACACAGAAACACACACAGAAACACACACTGAAACACAGAAACACACACTGAAACACAGAAACACACACTGAAACACAGAAACACACACAGAAACACAGAAACACACACTGAAACACAGAAACACACACTGAAACACAGAAACACACACTGAAACACAGAAACACACACTGAAACACACACTGAAACACAGAAACACACTGAAACACAGAAACACACACTGAAACACAGAAACACACTGAAACACACACTGAAACACTGAAACACACACTGAAACACATACTGAAACACAGAAACACACACTGAAACACAGAAACACACACAGAAACACACACTGAAACACAGAAACACACACTGAAACACTGAAACACACAGAAACACACACAGAAACACACACTGAAACACAGAAACACACACTGAAACACAGAAACACACACAGAAACACAGAAACACACACTGAAACACAGAAACACAGAAACACACACTGAAACACAGAAACACACACTGAAACACAGAAACACACACTGAAACACAGAAACACACACAGAAACACAGAAACACAGAAACACACACAGAAACACAGAAACACACACTGAAACACAGAAACACACACTGAAACACTGAAACACACACAGAAACACACACTGAAATACAGAAACACACACAGAAACACACACTGAAACACAGAAACACACAAAGAAATACACACTGAAACACAGAAACACACACTGAAACACTGAAACACACAGAAACACACACAGAAACACACACTGAAACACACACTGAAACACACACAGAAACACACACTGAAACACAGAAACACACACTGAAACACTGAAACACACAGAAACACACACAGAAACACACACTGAAACACACACTGAAACACACACTGAAACACAGAAACACACACTGAAACACAGAAACACACACTGAAACACACTGAAACACACACAGAAACACACTGAAACACAGAAACACACACAGAAACACACTGAAACACAGAAACACACACTGAAACACTGAAACACACACTGAAACACACACAGAAACACAGAAACACACACTGAAACACAGAAACACACTGAAACACAGAAACACACACTGAAACACAGAAACACACTGAAACACACACTGAAACACTGAAACACACACTGAAACACACACTGAAACACAGAAACACACACTGAAACACAGAAACACACTGAAACACACACTGAAACACAGAAACACACACTGAAACACAGAAACACACACAGAAACACACACTGAAACACAGAAACACACACTGAAACACTGAAACACACAGAAACACACACAGAAACACACACTGAAACACAGAAACACACACTGAAACACACAGAAACACACACAGAAACACACACTGAAACACAGAAACACACACTGAAACACAGAAACACACACTGAAACACAGAAACACACAGAAACAGAAACACACACTGAACACACTGAAACACAGAAACACACACTGAAACACAGAAACACACACTGAAACACAGAAACACACACAGAAACACAGAAACACACACTGAAACACAGAAACACACACTGAAACACAGAAACACACACTGAAACACACACTGAAACACTGAAACACACTGAAACACACACAGAAACACACACTGAAACACAGAAACACACACTGAAACACTGAAACACACAGAAACACACACAGAAACACACACTGAAACACACACTGAAACACACACTGAAACACAGAAACACACACTGAAACACAGAAACACACACTGAAACACACTGAAACACACACAGAAACACACTGAAACACAGAAACACACACTGAAACACAGAAACACACACTGAAACACACACTGAAACACACACTGAAACAAAGAAACACACACTGAAACACACTGAAACACACACTGAAACACAGAAACACACTGAAACACAGAAACACACACTGAAACACTGAAACACACACTGAAACACACACTGAAACACAGAAACACACTGAAACACAGAAACACACACTGAAACACAGAAACACACACAGAAACACACACTGAAACACTGAAACACACACTGAAACACACACTGAAACACAGAAACACACACAGAAACACACACTGAAACACAGAAACACACACTGAAACACTGAAACACACACTGAAACACACACTGAAACACAGAAACACACTGAAACACAGAAACACACACTGAAACACAGAAACACACACAGAAACACACACTGAAACACTGAAACACACACTGAAACACACACTGAAACACAGAAACACACACAGAAACACACACTGAAACACAGAAACACACACTGAAACACAGAAACACACACAGAAACACACACTGAAACACAGAAACACACACAGAAACACACACTGAAACACTGAAACACACACTGAAACACACACTGAAACACAGAAACACACACAGAAACACACACTGAAACAGAAACACACACTGAAACACACAGAAACACACACAGAAACACACATTGAAACACAGAAACACACACTGAAACACAGAAACACACACTGAAACACAGAAACACACACAGAAACACACACTGAAACACAGAAACACACACTGAAACACTGAAACACACAGAAACACACACAGAAACACACACTGAAACACTGAAACACACAGAAACACACACAGAAACACACACTGAAACACACACTGAAACACACTCAGAAACACACACTGAAACACAGAAACACACACTGAAACACTGAAACACACAGAAACACACACAGAAACACACACTGAAACACACACTGAAACACACACTGAAACACTGAAACACAAACTGAAACACACAGAAACACACACAGAAACACACACAGAAACACACTGAAACACACACTGAAACACACACTGAAACACACAGAAACACACACAGAAACACACACTGAAACACACACAGAAACACACACTGAAACAAAGAAACACACACAGAAACACACACAGAAACACACACTGAAACACACACAGAAACACACACTGAAACACACACTGAAACACAGAAACACACACAGAAACACACACAGAAACACACAGAAACACACTGAAACACACACTGAAACACACACTGAAACACACAGAAACACACACAGAAACACACACTGAAACACACACAGAAACACACACTGAAACACACACTGAAACAAAGAAACACACACAGAAACACACACAGAAACACACACTGAAACACACACAGAAACACACACTGAAACACACACTGAAACACAGAAACACACACTGAAACACACACTGAAACACACACTGAAACACAGAAACACACACTGAAACACAGAAACACACACTGAAACACACTGAAACACACACAGAAACACACTGAAACACAGAAACACACACTGAAACACAGAAACACACTGAAACACACACTGAAACACACACTGAAACACACACTGAAACACACACTGAAACACAGAAACACACACTGAAACACACTGAAACACACACTGAAACACAGAAACACACTGAAACACAGAAACACACACTGAAACACTGAAACACACACTGAAACACAGAAACACACTGAAACACAGAAACACACTGAAACACACACTGAAACACAGAAACACACACTGAAACACACACTGAAACACTGAAACACAGAAACACACACAGAAACACAGAAACACACACAGAAACACACACTGAAACACACACTGAAACACACACTGAAACACACACTGAAACACAGAAACACACACTGAAACACACTGAAACACTGAAACACACACTGAAACACACTGAAACACTGAAACACACACTGAAACACAGAAACACACTGAAACACAGAAACACACACTGAAACACAGAAACACACTGAAACACTGAAACACACACTGAAACACAGAAACACACACTGAAACACACACTGAAACACAGAAACACACTGAAACACAGAAACACACACTGAAACACTGAAACACACACTGAAACACACACTGAAACACAGAAACACACTGAAACACAGAAACACACTGAAACACACACTGAAACACAGAAACACACACTGAAACACACACTGAAACACAGAAACACACTGAAACACAGAAACACACACAGAAACACAGAAACACACACAGAAACACACACTGAAACACACACTGAAACACACACTGAAACACACACTGAAACACAGAAACACACACTGAAACACACTGAAACACTGAAACACACACTGAAACACACTGAAACACTGAAACACACACTGAAACACAGAAACACACTGAAACACAGAAACACACACTGAAACACACACTGAAACACAGAAACACACTGAAACACAGAAACACACACTGAAACACTGAAACACACACTGAAACACACACTGAAACACAGAAACACACTGAAACACAGAAACACACTGAAACACACACTGAAACACAGAAACACACACTGAAACACACACTGAAACACAGAAACACACTGAAACACAGAAACACACACAGAAACACAGAAACACACACAGAAATACACACTGAAACAAACACTGAAACACACACTGAAACACAGAAAAACACACAGAAACACAGAAACACACACAGAAACACACATGCACTGAAACACTGAAACACACACTGAAACACACACTGAAACACAGAAACACACACTGAAACACTGAAACACACACTGAAACACAGAAACACACACAGAAACACAGAAACACACACAGAAACACACACTGAAACACACACTGAAACACACACTGAAACACACACTGAAACACAGAAACACACACTGAAACACACACTGAAACACAGAAACACACACTGAAACACACTGAAACACTGAAACACACACTGAAACACAGAAACACACTGAAACACAGAAACACACACTGAAACACAGAAACACACTGAAACACAGAAACACACTGAAACACACACTGAAACACAGAAACACACACTGAAACACACACTGAAACACAGAAACACACTGAAACACAGAAACACACACAGAAACACAGAAACACACACAGAAACACACACTGAAACACACACTGAAACACACACTGAAACACAGAAACACACACAGAAACACAGAAACACACACAGAAACACACATGCACTGAAACACTGAAACACACACGCACTGAAACACTGAAACACACACTGAAACACACACTGAAACACAGAAACACACACTGAAACACTGAAACACACACTGAAACACAGAAACACACACTGAAACACAGAAACACACACTGAAACACAGAAACACACACTGAAACACAGAAACACACACAGAAACACACACTGAAACACTGAAACACACACTGAAACACACACTGAAACACAGAAACACACACAGAAACACACACTGAAACACAGAAACACACACTGAAATACACAGAAACACACACAGAAACACACACAGAAACACACACTGAAACACAGAAACACACACTGAAATACACAGAAACACACACAGAAACACACACTGAAACACAGAAACACACACTGAAACACAGAAACACACACTGAAACACAGAAACACACACAGAAACACACACTGAAACACAGAAACACACACTGAAACACAGAAACACACACAGAAACACACATGCACTGAAACACTGAAACACACACTGAAACACACACTGAAACACAGAAACACACACTGAAACACTGAAACACACACTGAAACACAGAAACACACACTGAAACACAGAAACACACACTGAAACACAGAAACACACACTGAAACACAGAAACACACACAGAAACACACACTGAAACACTGAAACACACACTGAAACACACACTGAAACACAGAAACACACACAGAAACACACACTGAAACACAGAAACACACACTGAAATACACAGAAACACACACAGAAACACACACAGAAACACACACTGAAACACAGAAACACACACAGAAACACACACTGAAACACAGAAACACACACTGAAACACAGAAACACACACTGAAACACTGAAACACACAGAAACACACACAGAAACACACACTGAAACACTGAAACACACAGAAACACACACAGAAACACACACTGAAACACACACTGAAACACACTCAGAAACACACACTGAAACACAGAAACACACACTGAAACACTGAAACACAGAAACACACACAGAAACACACACTGAAACACACACTGAAACACACACTGAAACACTGAAACACAAACTGAAACACACAGAAACACACAGAAACACACACTGAAACACACACTGAAACACACACTGAAACACACAGAAACACACACAGAAACACACACTGAAACACACACAGAAACACACACTGAAACACACACTGAAACAAAGAAACACACACAGAAACACACACAGAAACACACACTGAAACACACACAGAAACACACACTGAAACACACACTGAAACACACACTGAAACACACAGAAACACACACTGAAACACACACAGAAACACACACTGAAACACACACTGAAACACAGAAACACACACTGAAACACACACTGAAACACACACTGAAACACAGAAACACACTGAAACACACACTGAAACACACACTGAAACACACTGAAACAGAAACACACACAGAAACACACACAGAAACACACACTGAAACACACACTGAAACACAGAAACACACACTGAAACACACACTGAAACACACACTGAAACACACACTGAAACACAGAAACACACACTGAAACACTGAAACACACACTGAAACACAGAAACACACACTGAAACACAGAAACACACTGAAACACACACTGAAACACACACTGAAACACAGAAACACACACTGAAACACACACTGAAACACAGAAACACACACTGAAACACAGAAACACACACTGAAACACACTGAAACACACACAGAAACACACTGAAACACAGAAACACACACTGAAACACAGAAACACACTGAAACACACACTGAAACACACACTGAAACACACACTGAAACACAGAAACACACACTGAAACACACTGAAACACACACTGAAACACAGAAACACACTGAAACACAGAAACACACACTGAAACACTGAAACACACACTGAAACACACACTGAAACACAGAAACACACTGAAACACAGAAACACACTGAAACACACACTGAAACACAGAAACACACACTGAAACACACACTGAAACACAGAAACACACTGAAACACAGAAACACACACAGAAACACAGAAACACACACAGAAACACACACTGAAACACACACTGAAACACAGAAACACACACAGAAACACAGAAACACACACAGAAACACACACTGAAACACTGAAACACACACTGAAACACACACTGAAACACAGAAACACACACTGAAACACTGAAACACACACTGAAACACAGAAACACACACTGAAACACAGAAACACACACAGAAACACACACTGAAACACAGAAACACACACAGAAACACACACTGAAACACTGAAACACACACTGAAACACACACTGAAACACAGAAACACACACAGAAACACACACTGAAACACAGAAACACACACTGAAATACACAGAAACACACACAGAAACACACACTGAAACACAGAAACACACACTGAAACACAGAAACACACACTGAAACACAGAAACACACACAGAAACACACACTGAAACACAGAAACACACACTGAAACACTGAAACACACAGAAACACACACAGAAACACACACTGAAACACTGAAACACACAGAAACACACACAGAAACACACACTGAAACACACACTGAAACACACTCAGAAACACACACTGAAACACAGACACACACTGAAACACTGAAACACACAGAAACACACACAGAAACACACACTGAAACACACACTGAAACACACACTGAAACACTGAAACACACACAGAAACACACACAGAAACACACACTGAAACACACACAGAAACACACACTGAAACACACACTGAAACACAGAAACACACACAGAAACACACACAGAAACACACACTGAAACACACACTGAAACACACACTGAAACACACAGAAACACACACAGAAACACACACTGAAACACACACAGAAACACACACTGAAACACACACAGAAACACACACTGAAACACACACTGAAACACAGAAACACACACAGAAACACACACAGAAACACACACTGAAACACACACTGAAACACACACTGAAACACACAGAAACACACACAGAAACACACACAGAAACACACACAGAAACACACACTGAAACACACACAGAAACACACTGAAACACACACTGAAACAGAAACACACACAGAAACACACACAGAAACACACACAGAAACACACACTGAAACACACACTGAAACACACACTGAAACACACAGAAACACACACAGAAACACAGAAACACACTGAAACACAGAAACACACTGAAACACACACTGAAACACACACTGAAACACAGAAACACACACTGAAACACACACAGAAACACAGAAACACACTGAAACACACACTGAAACACAGAAACACACACTGAAACACACACTGAAACACAGAAACACACACAGAAACACACACAGAAACACACACAGAAACACACACTGAAACACACACTGAAACACAGAAACACACACTGAAACACACACTGAAACACACACTGAAACACACACTGAAACACACACTGAAACACAGAAACACACTGAAACACACACTGAAACACACACTGAAACACAGAAACACACTGAAACACACACTGAAACACACACTGAAACACACTGAAACAGAAACACACACAGAAACACACACAGAAACACACACTGAAACACACACTGAAACACAGAAACACACACTGAAACACACACTGAAACACACACTGAAACACACACTGAAACACACACTGAAACACAGAAACACACACTGAAACACTGAAACACACACTGAAACACAGAAACACACACTGAAACACAGAAACACACACTGAAACACAGAAACACACACTGAAACACACACTGAAACACTGAAACACACTGAAACACACACAGAAACACACACTGAAACACAGAAACACACACTGAAACACTGAAACACACAGAAACACACACAGAAACACACACTGAAACACACACTGAAACACACACTGAAACACAGAAACACACACTGAAACACAGAAACACACACTGAAACACACTGAAACACACACAGAAACACACTGAAACACAGAAACACACACTGAAACACAGAAACACACACTGAAACACACACTGAAACACACACTGAAACACAGAAACACACACTGAAACACACTGAAACACACACTGAAACACAGAAACACACTGAAACACAGAAACACACACTGAAACACTGAAACACACACTGAAACACACACTGAAACACAGAAACACACTGAAACACAGAAACACACACTGAAACACAGAAACACACACTGAAACACTGAAACACACACTGAAACACACACTGAAACACAGAAACACACACAGAAACACACACTGAAACACAGAAACACACACTGAAACACTGAAACACACACTGAAACACACACTGAAACACAGAAACACACTGAAACACAGAAACACACACTGAAACACAGAAACACACACAGAAACACACACTGAAACACTGAAACACACACTGAAACACACACTGAAACACAGAAACACACACAGAAACACACACTGAAACACAGAAACACACACTGAAACACAAAAACACACACAGAAACACACACTGAAACACAGAAACACACACAGAAACACACACTGAAACACTGAAACACACACTGAAACACACACTGAAACACAGAAACACACACAGAAACACACACTGAAACACAGAAACACACACTGAAACACAGAAACACACACTGAAACACAGAAACACACACTGAAACACAGAAACACACACAGAAACACACACTGAAACACAGAAACACACACAGAAACACAGAAACACACACTGAAACACAGAAACACACACTGAAACACAGAAACACACACAGAAACACACACAGAAACACACACTGAAACACAGAAACACACACTGAAACACAGAAACACACACAGAAACACACACAGAAACACACACTGAAACACAGAAACACACACTGAAACACAGAAACACACACTGAAACACAGAAACACACACTGAAACACTGAAACACACAGAAACACACACAGAAACACACACTGAAACACTGAAACACACAGAAACACACACAGAAACACACACTGAAACACACACTGAAACACACTCAGAAACACACACTGAAACACAGAAACACACACTGAAACACTGAAACACACAGAAACACACACAGAAACACACACTGAAACACACACTGAAACACACACTGAAACACTGAAACACAAACTGAAACACACAGAAACACACACAGAAACACACACAGAAACACACTGAAACACACACTGAAACACACACTGAAACACACAGAAACACACACAGAAACACACACTGAAACACACACAGAAACACACACTGAAACAAAGAAACACACACAGAAACACACACAGAAACACACACTGAAACACACACAGAAACACACACTGAAACACACACTGAAACACAGAAACACACACAGAAACACACACAGAAACACACAGAAACACACTGAAACACACACTGAAACACACACTGAAACACACAGAAACACACACAGAAACACACACTGAAACACACACAGAAACACACACTGAAACACACACTGAAACAAAGAAACACACACAGAAACACACACAGAAACACACACTGAAACACACACAGAAACACACACTGAAACACACACTGAAACACAGAAACACACACTGAAACACAGAAACACACACTGAAACACACTGAAACACACACAGAAACACACTGAAACACAGAAACACACACTGAAACACAGAAACACACTGAAACACACACTGAAACACACACTGAAACACACACTGAAACACAGAAACACACACTGAAACACACTGAAACACACACTGAAACACAGAAACACACTGAAACACAGAAACACACACTGAAACACTGAAACACACACTGAAACACACACTGAAACACAGAAACACACTGAAACACAGAAACACACTGAAACACACACTGAAACAGAAACACACACTGAAACACACACTGAAACACAGAAACACACTGAAACACAGAAACACACACAGAAACACAGAAACACACACAGAAACACACACTGAAACACACACTGAAACACACACTGAAACACACACTGAAACACAGAAACACACACTGAAACACACTGAAACACTGAAACACACTGAAACACAGAAACACACACTGAAACACAGAAACACACTGAAACACAGAAACACACTGAAACACACACTGAAACACAGAAACACACACAGAAACACACACTGAAACACAGAAACACACTGAAACACAGAAACACACACTGAAACACAGAAACACACTGAAACACACACTGAAACACAGAAACACACACTGAAACACACACTGAAACACAGAAACACACTGAAACACAGAAACACACACAGAAACACAGAAACACACACAGAAACACACACTGAAACACACACTGAAACACACACTGAAACACAGAAACACACACAGAAACACAGAAACACACACAGAAACACACATGCACTGAAACACTGAAACACACACTGAAACACACACTGAAACACAGAAACACACACTGAAACACAGAAACACACACTGAAACACACACTGAAACACAGAAACACACACAGAAACACAGAAACACACACAGAAACACACACTGAAACACACACTGAAACACACACTGAAACACACACTGAAACACAGAAACACACACTGAAACACACACTGAAACACAGAAACACACACTGAAACACACTGAAACACTGAAACACACACTGAAACACAGAAACACACTGAAACACAGAAACACACACTGAAACACAGAAACACACTGAAACACAGAAACACACTGAAACACACACTGAAACACAGAAACACACACTGAAACACACACTGAAACACAGAAACACACTGAAACACAGAAACACACACAGAAACACAGAAACACACACAGAAACACACACTGAAACACACACTGAAACACACACTGAAACACAGAAACACACACAGAAACACAGAAACACACACAGAAACACACATGCACTGAAACACTGAAACACACACTGAAACACACACTGAAACACAGAAACACACACTGAAACACTGAAACACACACTGAAACACAGAAACACACACTGAAACACAGAAACACACACTGAAACACAGAAACACACACTGAAACACAGAAACACACACAGAAACACACACTGAAACACTGAAACACACACTGAAACACACACTGAAACACAGAAACACACACAGAAACACACACTGAAACACAGAAACACACACTGAAATACACAGAAACACACACAGAAACACACACAGAAACACACACTGAAACACAGAAACACACACTGAAATACACAGAAACACACACAGAAACACACACTGAAACACAGAAACACACACTGAAACACTGAAACACACAGAAACACACACAGAAACACACACTGAAACACACACTGAAACACACACTGAAACACTGAAACACAAACTGAAACACACAGAAACACACACAGAAACACACACAGAAACACACTGAAACACACACTGAAACACACACTGAAACACACAGAAACACACACAGAAACACACACTGAAACACACACAGAAACACACACTGAAACAAAGAAACACACACAGAAACACACACAGAAACACACACTGAAACACACACAGAAACACACACTGAAACACACACTGAAACACAGAAACACACACAGAAACACACACAGAAACACACAGAAACACACTGAAACACACACTGAAACACACACTGAAACACACAGAAACACACACAGAAACACACACTGAAACACACACAGAAACACACACTGAAACACACACTGAAACAAAGAAACACACACAGAAACACACACAGAAACACACACTGAAACACACACAGAAACACACACTGAAACACACACTGAAACACAGAAACACACACTGAAACACACACTGAAACACACACTGAAACACAGAAACACACACTGAAACACAGAAACACACACTGAAACACACTGAAACACACACAGAAACACACTGAAACACACACTGAAACACACACTGAAACACACACTGAAACACACACTGAAACACAGAAACACACACTGAAACACACTGAAACACACACTGAAACACAGAAACACACTGAAACACAGAAACACACACTGAAACACTGAAACACACACTGAAACACAGAAACACACTGAAACACAGAAACACACTGAAACACACACTGAAACACAGAAACACACACTGAAACACACACTGAAACACTGAAACACAGAAACACACACAGAAACACAGAAACACACACAGAAACACACACTGAAACACACACTGAAACACACACTGAAACACACACTGAAACACAGAAACACACACTGAAACACACTGAAACACTGAAACACACACTGAAACACACTGAAACACTGAAACACACACTGAAACACAGAAACACACTGAAACACAGAAACACACACTGAAACACAGAAACACACTGAAACACTGAAACACACACTGAAACACAGAAACACACACTGAAACACACACTGAAACACAGAAACACACTGAAACACAGAAACACACACTGAAACACTGAAACACACACTGAAACACACACTGAAACACAGAAACACACTGAAACACAGAAACACACTGAAACACACACTGAAACACAGAAACACACACTGAAACACACACTGAAACACAGAAACACACTGAAACACAGAAACACACACAGAAACACAGAAACACACACAGAAACACACACTGAAACACACACTGAAACACACACTGAAACACACACTGAAACACAGAAACACACACTGAAACACACTGAAACACTGAAACACACACTGAAACACACTGAAACACTGAAACACACACTGAAACACAGAAACACACTGAAACACAGAAACACACACTGAAACACACACTGAAACACAGAAACACACTGAAACACAGAAACACACACTGAAACACTGAAACACACACTGAAACACACACTGAAACACAGAAACACACTGAAACACAGAAACACACTGAAACACACACTGAAACACAGAAACACACACTGAAACACACACTGAAACACAGAAACACACTGAAACACAGAAACACACACAGAAACACAGAAACACACACAGAAATACACACTGAAACAAACACTGAAACACACACTGAAACACAGAAAAACACACAGAAACACAGAAACACACACAGAAACACACATGCACTGAAACACTGAAACACACACTGAAACACACACTGAAACACAGAAACACACACTGAAACACTGAAACACACACTGAAACACAGAAACACACACAGAAACACAGAAACACACACAGAAACACACACTGAAACACACACTGAAACACACACTGAAACACACACTGAAACACAGAAACACACACTGAAACACACACTGAAACACAGAAACACACACTGAAACACACTGAAACACTGAAACACACACTGAAACACAGAAACACACTGAAACACAGAAACACACACTGAAACACAGAAACACACTGAAACACAGAAACACACTGAAACACACACTGAAACACAGAAACACACACTGAAACACACACTGAAACACAGAAACACACTGAAACACAGAAACACACACAGAAACACAGAAACACACACAGAAACACACACTGAAACACACACTGAAACACACACTGAAACACAGAAACACACACAGAAACACAGAAACACACACAGAAACACACATGCACTGAAACACTGAAACACACACTGAAACACACACTGAAACACAGAAACACACACTGAAACACTGAAACACACACTGAAACACAGAAACACACACTGAAACACAGAAACACACACTGAAACACAGAAACACACACAGAAACACACACTGAAACACTGAAACACACACTGAAACACACACTGAAACACAGAAACACACACAGAAACACACACTGAAACACAGAAACACACACTGAAATACACAGAAACACACACAGAAACACACACAGAAACACACACTGAAACACAGAAACACACACTGAAATACACAGAAACACACACAGAAACACACACTGAAACACAGAAACACACACTGAAACACAGAAACACACACTGAAACACAGAAACACACACAGAAACACACACTGAAACACAGAAACACACACTGAAACACAGAAACACACACAGAAACACACATGCACTGAAACACTGAAACACACACTGAAACACACACTGAAACACAGAAACACACACTGAAACACTGAAACACACACTGAAACACAGAAACACACACTGAAACACAGAAACACACACTGAAACACAGAAACACACACTGAAACACAGAAACACACACAGAAACACACACTGAAACACTGAAACACACACTGAAACACACACTGAAACACAGAAACACACACAGAAACACACACTGAAACACAGAAACACACACTGAAATACACAGAAACACACACAGAAACACACACAGAAACACACACTGAAACACAGAAACACACACTGAAATACACAGAAACACACACAGAAACACACACTGAAACACAGAAACACACACTGAAACACAGAAACACACACTGAAACACAGAAACACACACAGAAACACACACTGAAACACAGAAACACACACTGAAACACAGAAACACACACAGAAACACACACTGAAACACAGAAACACACACTGAAACACTGAAACACACAGAAACACACACAGAAACACACACTGAAACACTGAAACACACAGAAACACACACAGAAACACACACTGAAACACACACTGAAACACACTCAGAAACACACACTGAAACACAGAAACACACACTGAAACACTGAAACACACAGAAACACAGAAACACACACAGAAACACAGAAACACACACAGAAACACACACTGAAACACACACTGAAACACACACTGAAACACAGAAACACACACAGAAACACAGAAACACACACAGAAACACACATGCACTGAAACACTGAAACACACACTGAAACACACACTGAAACACAGAAACACACACTGAAACACTGAAACACACACTGAAACACAGAAACACACACTGAAACACAGAAACACACACTGAAACACAGAAACACACACAGAAACACACACTGAAACACTGAAACACACACTGAAACACACACTGAAACACAGAAACACACACAGAAACACACACTGAAACACAGAAACACACACTGAAATACACAGAAACACACACAGAAACACACACAGAAACACACACTGAAACACAGAAACACACACTGAAATACACAGAAACACACACAGAAACACACACTGAAACACAGAAACACACACTGAAACACAGAAACACACACTGAAACACAGAAACACACACAGAAACACACACTGAAACACAGAAACACACACTGAAACACAGAAACACACACAGAAACACACATGCACTGAAACACTGAAACACACACTGAAACACACACTGAAACACAGAAACACACACTGAAACACTGAAACACACACTGAAACACAGAAACACACACTGAAACACAGAAACACACACTGAAACACAGAAACACACACTGAAACACAGAAACACACACAGAAACACACACTGAAACACTGAAACACACACTGAAACACACACTGAAACACAGAAACACACACAGAAACACACACTGAAACACAGAAACACACACTGAAATACACAGAAACACACACAGAAACACACACAGAAACACACACTGAAACACAGAAACACACACTGAAATACACAGAAACACACACAGAAACACACACTGAAACACAGAAACACACACTGAAACACAGAAACACACACTGAAACACAGAAACACACACAGAAACACACACTGAAACACAGAAACACACACTGAAACACAGAAACACACACAGAAACACACACTGAAACACAGAAACACACACTGAAACACTGAAACACACAGAAACACACACAGAAACACACACTGAAACACTGAAACACACAGAAACACACACAGAAACACACACTGAAACACACACTGAAACACACTCAGAAACACACACTGAAACACAGAAACACACACTGAAACACTGAAACACACAGAAACACACACAGAAACACACACTGAAACACACACTGAAACACACACTGAAACACTGAAACACAAACTGAAACACACAGAAACACACAGAAACACACACTGAAACACACACTGAAACACACACTGAAACACACAGAAACACACACAGAAACACACACTGAAACACACACAGAAACACACACTGAAACACACACTGAAACAAAGAAACACACACAGAAACACACACAGAAACACACACTGAAACACACAAAGAAACACACACTGAAACACACACTGAAACACACACTGAAACACACAGAAACACACACTGAAACACACACAGAAACACACACTGAAACACACACTGAAACACAGAAACACACACTGAAACACACACTGAAACACACACTGAAACACAGAAACACACTGAAACACACACTGAAACACACACTGAAACACACTGAAACAGAAACACACACAGAAACACACACAGAAACACACACTGAAACACACACTGAAACACAGAAACACACACTGAAACACACACTGAAACACACACTGAAACACACACTGAAACACAGAAACACACACTGAAACACTGAAACACACACTGAAACACAGAAACACACACTGAAACACAGAAACACACTGAAACACACACTGAAACACACACTGAAACACAGAAACACACACTGAAACACACACTGAAACACAGAAACACACACTGAAACACAGAAACACACACTGAAACACACTGAAACACACACAGAAACACACTGAAACACAGAAACACACACTGAAACACAGAAACACACTGAAACACACACTGAAACACACACTGAAACACACACTGAAACACAGAAACACACACTGAAACACACTGAAACACACACTGAAACACAGAAACACACTGAAACACAGAAACACACACTGAAACACTGAAACACACACTGAAACACACACTGAAACACAGAAACACACTGAAACACAGAAACACACTGAAACACACACTGAAACACAGAAACACACACTGAAACACACACTGAAACACAGAAACACACTGAAACACAGAAACACACACAGAAACACAGAAACACACACAGAAACACACACTGAAACACACACTGAAACACAGAAACACACACAGAAACACAGAAACACACACAGAAACACACACTGAAACACTGAAACACACACTGAAACACACACTGAAACACAGAAACACACACTGAAACACTGAAACACACACTGAAACACAGAAACACACACTGAAACACAGAAACACACACAGAAACACACACTGAAACACAGAAACACACACAGAAACACACACTGAAACACTGAAACACACACTGAAACACACACTGAAACACAGAAACACACACAGAAACACACACTGAAACACAGAAACACACACTGAAATACACAGAAACACACACAGAAACACACACTGAAACACAGAAACACACACTGAAACACAGAAACACACACTGAAACACAGAAACACACACAGAAACACACACTGAAACACAGAAACACACACTGAAACACTGAAACACACAGAAACACACACAGAAACACACACTGAAACACTGAAACACACAGAAACACACACAGAAACACACACTGAAACACACACTGAAACACACTCAGAAACACACACTGAAACACAGACACACACTGAAACACTGAAACACACAGAAACACACACAGAAACACACACTGAAACACACACTGAAACACACACTGAAACACTGAAACACACACAGAAACACACACAGAAACACACACTGAAACACACACAGAAACACACACTGAAACACACACTGAAACACAGAAACACACACAGAAACACACACAGAAACACACACTGAAACACACACTGAAACACACACTGAAACACACAGAAACACACACAGAAACACACACTGAAACACACACAGAAACACACACAGAAACACACACTGAAACACACACTGAAACACAGAAACACACACAGAAACACACACAGAAACACACACTGAAACACACACTGAAACACACACTGAAACACACAGAAACACACACAGAAACACACACAGAAACACACACAGAAACACACACTGAAACACACACAGAAACACACTGAAACACACACTGAAACAGAAACACACACAGAAACACACACAGAAACACACACAGAAACACACACTGAAACACACACTGAAACACACACTGAAACACACAGAAACACACACAGAAACACAGAAACACACTGAAACACAGAAACACACTGAAACACACACTGAAACACACACTGAAACACAGAAACACACACTGAAACACACACAGAAACACAGAAACACACTGAAACACACACTGAAACACAGAAACACACACTGAAACACACACTGAAACACAGAAACACACACAGAAACACACACAGAAACACACACAGAAACACACACTGAAACACACACTGAAACACAGAAACACACACTGAAACACACACTGAAACACACACTGAAACACACACTGAAACACACACTGAAACACAGAAACACACTGAAACACACACTGAAACACACACTGAAACACAGAAACACACTGAAACACACACTGAAACACACACTGAAACACACTGAAACAGAAACACACACAGAAACACACACAGAAACACACACTGAAACACACACTGAAACACAGAAACACACACTGAAACACACACTGAAACACACACTGAAACACACACTGAAACACAGAAACACACACTGAAACACTGAAACACACACTGAAACACAGAAACACACACTGAAACACAGAAACACACACTGAAACACAGAAACACACACTGAAACACAGAAACACACACTGAAACACACACTGAAACACTGAAACACACTGAAACACACACAGAAACACACACTGAAACACAGAAACACACACTGAAACACTGAAACACACAGAAACACACACAGAAACACACACTGAAACACACACTGAAACACACACTGAAACACAGAAACACACACTGAAACACAGAAACACACACTGAAACACACTGAAACACACACAGAAACACACTGAAACACAGAAACACACACTGAAACACAGAAACACACACTGAAACACACACTGAAACACACACTGAAACACAGAAACACACACTGAAACACACTGAAACACACACTGAAACACAGAAACACACTGAAACACAGAAACACACACTGAAACACTGAAACACACACTGAAACACACACTGAAACACAGAAACACACTGAAACACAGAAACACACACTGAAACACAGAAACACACACTGAAACACTGAAACACACACTGAAACACACACTGAAACACAGAAACACACACAGAAACACACACTGAAACACAGAAACACACACTGAAACACTGAAACACACACTGAAACACACACTGAAACACAGAAACACACTGAAACACAGAAACACACACTGAAACACAGAAACACACACAGAAACACACACTGAAACACTGAAACACACACTGAAACACACACTGAAACACAGAAACACACACAGAAACACACACTGAAACACAGAAACACACACTGAAACACAAAAACACACACAGAAACACACACTGAAACACAGAAACACACACAGAAACACACACTGAAACACTGAAACACACACTGAAACACAGAAACACACACAGAAACACACACTGAAACACAGAAACACACACTGAAACACAGAAACACACACTGAAACACAGAAACACACACTGAAACACAGAAACACACACAGAAACACACACTGAAACACAGAAACACACACAGAAACACAGAAACACACACTGAAACACAGAAACACACACTGAAACACAGAAACACACACAGAAACACACACAGAAACACACACTGAAACACAGAAACACACACTGAAACACAAAAACACACACTGAAACACTGAAACACACAGAAACACACACAGAAACACACACTGAAACACTGAAACACACAGAAACACACACAGAAACACACACTGAAACACACACTGAAACACACTCAGAAACACACACTGAAACACAGACACACACTGAAACACTGAAACACACAGAAACACACACAGAAACACACACTGAAACACACACTGAAACACACACTGAAACACTGAAACACACACAGAAACACACACAGAAACACACACTGAAACACACACAGAAACACACACTGAAACACACACTGAAACACAGAAACACACACAGAAACACACACAGAAACACACACTGAAACACACACTGAAACACACACTGAAACACACAGAAACACACACAGAAACACACACTGAAACACACACAGAAACACACACAGAAACACACACTGAAACACACACTGAAACACAGAAACACACACAGAAACACACACAGAAACACACACTGAAACACACACTGAAACACACACTGAAACACACAGAAACACACACAGAAACACACACAGAAACACACACAGAAACACACACTGAAACACACACAGAAACACACTGAAACACACACTGAAACAGAAACACACACAGAAACACACACAGAAACACACACAGAAACACACACTGAAACACACACTGAAACACACACTGAAACACACAGAAACACACACAGAAACACAGAAACACACTGAAACACAGAAACACACTGAAACACACACTGAAACACACACTGAAACACAGAAACACACACTGAAACACACACAGAAACACAGAAACACACTGAAACACACACTGAAACACAGAAACACACACTGAAACACACACTGAAACACAGAAACACACACAGAAACACACACAGAAACACACACAGAAACACACACTGAAACACACACTGAAACACAGAAACACACACTGAAACACACACTGAAACACACACTGAAACACACACTGAAACACACACTGAAACACAGAAACACACTGAAACACACACTGAAACACACACTGAAACACAGAAACACACTGAAACACACACTGAAACACACACTGAAACACACTGAAACAGAAACACACACAGAAACACACACAGAAACACACACTGAAACACACACTGAAACACAGAAACACACACTGAAACACACACTGAAACACACACTGAAACACACACTGAAACACAGAAACACACACTGAAACACTGAAACACACACTGAAACACAGAAACACACACTGAAACACAGAAACACACACTGAAACACAGAAACACACACTGAAACACAGAAACACACACTGAAACACACACTGAAACACTGAAACACACTGAAACACACACAGAAACACACACTGAAACACAGAAACACACACTGAAACACTGAAACACACAGAAACACACACAGAAACACACACTGAAACACACACTGAAACACACACTGAAACACAGAAACACACACTGAAACACAGAAACACACACTGAAACACACTGAAACACACACAGAAACACACTGAAACACAGAAACACACACTGAAACACAGAAACACACACTGAAACACACACTGAAACACACACTGAAACACAGAAACACACACTGAAACACACTGAAACACACACTGAAACACAGAAACACACTGAAACACAGAAACACACACTGAAACACTGAAACACACACTGAAACACACACTGAAACACAGAAACACACTGAAACACAGAAACACACACTGAAACACAGAAACACACACTGAAACACTGAAACACACACTGAAACACACACTGAAACACAGAAACACACACAGAAACACACACTGAAACACAGAAACACACACTGAAACACTGAAACACACACTGAAACACACACTGAAACACAGAAACACACTGAAACACAGAAACACACACTGAAACACAGAAACACACACAGAAACACACACTGAAACACTGAAACACACACTGAAACACACACTGAAACACAGAAACACACACAGAAACACACACTGAAACACAGAAACACACACTGAAACACAAAAACACACACAGAAACACACACTGAAACACAGAAACACACACAGAAACACACACTGAAACACTGAAACACACACTGAAACACACACTGAAACACAGAAACACACACAGAAACACACACTGAAACACAGAAACACACACTGAAACACAGAAACACACACTGAAACACAGAAACACACACTGAAACACAGAAACACACACAGAAACACACACTGAAACACAGAAACACACACAGAAACACAGAAACACACACTGAAACACAGAAACACACACTGAAACACAGAAACACACACAGAAACACACACAGAAACACACACTGAAACACAGAAACACACACTGAAACACAGAAACACACACAGAAACACACACAGAAACACACACTGAAACACAGAAACACACACTGAAACACAGAAACACACACTGAAACACAGAAACACACACTGAAACACTGAAACACACAGAAACACACACAGAAACACACACTGAAACACTGAAACACACAGAAACACACACAGAAACACACACTGAAACACACACTGAAACACACTCAGAAACACACACTGAAACACAGAAACACACACTGAAACACTGAAACACACAGAAACACACACAGAAACACACACTGAAACACACACTGAAACACACACTGAAACACTGAAACACAAACTGAAACACACAGAAACACACACAGAAACACACACAGAAACACACTGAAACACACACTGAAACACACACTGAAACACACAGAAACACACACAGAAACACACACTGAAACACACACAGAAACACACACTGAAACAAAGAAACACACACAGAAACACACACAGAAACACACACTGAAACACACACAGAAACACACACTGAAACACACACTGAAACACAGAAACACACACAGAAACACACACAGAAACACACAGAAACACACTGAAACACACACTGAAACACACACTGAAACACACAGAAACACACACAGAAACACACACTGAAACACACACAGAAACACACACTGA
Organism: Squalius cephalus; assembly: GCA_022829025.1. Classification (NCBI taxonomy): domain Eukaryota; kingdom Metazoa; phylum Chordata; class Actinopteri; order Cypriniformes; family Leuciscidae; genus Squalius; species Squalius cephalus. The sequence continues at coordinate 1,110,640 of CM040810.1, forward strand.
AACACACACTGAAACAAAGAAACACACACAGAAACACACACAGAAACACACACTGAAACACACACAGAAACACACACTGAAACACACACTGAAACACAGAAACACACACTGAAACACAGAAACACACACTGAAACACACTGAAACACACACAGAAACACACTGAAACACAGAAACACACACTGAAACACAGAAACACACTGAAACACACACTGAAACACACACTGAAACACACACTGAAACACAGAAACACACACTGAAACACACTGAAACACACACTGAAACACAGAAACACACTGAAACACAGAAACACACACTGAAACACTGAAACACACACTGAAACACACACTGAAACACAGAAACACACTGAAACACAGAAACACACTGAAACACACACTGAAACAGAAACACACACTGAAACACACACTGAAACACAGAAACACACTGAAACACAGAAACACACACAGAAACACAGAAACACACACAGAAACACACACTGAAACACACACTGAAACACACACTGAAACACACACTGAAACACACACTGAAACACAGAAACACACACTGAAACACACTGAAACACTGAAACACACTGAAACACAGAAACACACACTGAAACACAGAAACACACTGAAACACAGAAACACACTGAAACACACACTGAAACACAGAAACACACACAGAAACACACACTGAAACACAGAAACACACTGAAACACAGAAACACACACTGAAACACAGAAACACACTGAAACACACACTGAAACACAGAAACACACACTGAAACACACACTGAAACACAGAAACACACTGAAACACAGAAACACACACAGAAACACAGAAACACACACAGAAACACACACTGAAACACACACTGAAACACACACTGAAACACAGAAACACACACAGAAACACAGAAACACACACAGAAACACACATGCACTGAAACACTGAAACACACACTGAAACACACACTGAAACACAGAAACACACACTGAAACACAGAAACACACACTGAAACACACACTGAAACACAGAAACACACACAGAAACACAGAAACACACACAGAAACACACACTGAAACACACACTGAAACACACACTGAAACACACACTGAAACACAGAAACACACACTGAAACACACACTGAAACACAGAAACACACACTGAAACACACTGAAACACTGAAACACACACTGAAACACAGAAACACACTGAAACACAGAAACACACACTGAAACACAGAAACACACTGAAACACAGAAACACACTGAAACACACACTGAAACACAGAAACACACACTGAAACACACACTGAAACACAGAAACACACTGAAACACAGAAACACACACAGAAACACAGAAACACACACAGAAACACACACTGAAACACACACTGAAACACACACTGAAACACAGAAACACACACAGAAACACAGAAACACACACAGAAACACACATGCACTGAAACACTGAAACACACACTGAAACACACACTGAAACACAGAAACACACACTGAAACACTGAAACACACACTGAAACACAGAAACACACACTGAAACACAGAAACACACACTGAAACACAGAAACACACACTGAAACACAGAAACACACACAGAAACACACACTGAAACACTGAAACACACACTGAAACACACACTGAAACACAGAAACACACACAGAAACACACACTGAAACACAGAAACACACACTGAAATACACAGAAACACACACAGAAACACACACAGAAACACACACTGAAACACAGAAACACACACTGAAATACACAGAAACACACACAGAAACACACACTGAAACACAGAAACACACACTGAAACACAGAAACACACACTGAAACACAGAAACACACACAGAAACACACACTGAAACACAAAAACACACACTGAAACACTGAAACACACAGAAACACACACAGAAACACACACTGAAACACTGAAACACACAGAAACACACACAGAAACACACACTGAAACACACACTGAAACACACTCAGAAACACACACTGAAACACAGAAACACACACTGAAACACTGAAACACACAGAAACACACACAGAAACACACACTGAAACACACACTGAAACACTGAAACACACACTGAAACACACAGAAACACACAGAAACACACACTGAAACACACACTGAAACACACACTGAAACACACAGAAACACACACAGAAACACACACTGAAACACACACAGAAACACACACTGAAACACACACTGAAACACAGAAACACACACAGAAACACACACAGAAACACACACTGAAACACACACAGAAACACACACTGAAACACACACTGAAACACACAGAAACACACACTGAAACACACACAGAAACACACACTGAAACACACACTGAAACACAGAAACACACACTGAAACACACACTGAAACACACACTGAAACACACACTGAAACACAGAAACACACTGAAACACACACTGAAACACACACTGAAACACACTGAAACAGAAACACACACAGAAACACACACAGAAACACACACTGAAACACACACTGAAACACAGAAACACACACTGAAACACACACTGAAACACACACTGAAACACACACTGAAACACACACTGAAACACAGAAACACACACTGAAACACTGAAACACACACTGAAACACAGAAACACACTGAAACACACACTGAAACACACACTGAAACACAGAAACACACTGAAACACACACTGAAACACACACTGAAACACAGAAACACACACTGAAACACACACTGAAACACACACTGAAACACAGAACACACACTGAAACACAGAAACACACACTGAAACACACTGAAACACACACTGAAACACACTGAAACACACACTGAAACACACTGAAACAGAACACACACAGAAACACACACAGAAACACACACTGAAACACACACTGAAACACAGAAACACACACTGAAACACACACTGAAACACACACTGAAACACACACTGAAACACACACTGAAACACAGAAACACACACTGAAACACTGAAACACACACTGAAACACAGAAACACACTGAAACACACACTGAAACACACACTGAAACACAGAAACACACTGAAACACACTGAAACACACACTGAAACACAGAAACACACACTGAAACACACACTGAAACACACACTGAAACACAGAAACACACACTGAAACACACTGAAACACACACAGAAACACACTGAAACACAGAAACACACACTGAAACACAGAAACACACACTGAAACACACACTGAAACACACACTGAAACACACACTGAAACACAGAAACACACACTGAAACACACTGAAACACACACTGAAACACAGAAACACACACTGAAACACAGAAACACACACTGAAACACTGAAACACACACTGAAACACACACTGAACACAGAACACACTGAAACACAGAAACACACAGAAACACACACTGAAACACAGAAACACACACTGAAACACACACTGAAACACAGAAACACTGAACACAGAAACACACACTGAAACACAGAAACACACACTGAAACACACACTGAAACACACACTGAAACACAGAAACACACACAGAAACACAGAAACACACACAGAAACACACACTGAAACACACACTGAAACACACACTGAAACACAGAAACACACACTGAAACACAGAAACACACACTGAAACACACAGAAACACACACTGAAACACAGAAACACACACTGAAACACACACTGAAACACAGAAACACACACAGAAACACACACTGAAACACAGAAACACACACTGAAACACACACTGAAACACGAAACACACACAGAAACACACACTGAAACACAGAAACACACACTGAAACACAGAAACACACACAGAAACACACACTGAAACACACACTGAAACACACACTGAAACACAGAAACACACACTGAAACACAGAAACACACACAGAAACACACACTGAAACACAGAAACACACACTGAAACACTGAAACACACAGAAACACACACAGAAACACACACTGAAACACTGAAACACACAGAAACACACACAGAAACACACACTGAAACACACACTGAAACACACACAGAAACACACACTGAAACACAGAAACACACACTGAAACACTGAAACACACAGAAACACACACAGAAACACACACTGAAACACACACTGAAACACACACTGAAACACACTGAAACACACACAGAAACACACACAGAAACACACACTGAAACACACACAGAAACACACACTGAAACACACACTGAAACACACAGAAACACACACAGAAACACACACAGAAACACACACTGAAACACACACTGAAACACACACTGAAACACACACAGAAACACACACAGAAACACACACTGAAACACACACAGAAACACACACTGAAACACACACAGAAACACACACTGAAACACACACTGAAACACAGAAACACACACAGAAACACACACAGAAACACACACTGAAACACACACTGAAACACACACTGAAACACACAGAAACACACACAGAAACACACAGAGAAACACACACAGAAACACACACTGAAACACACACTGAAACACACTGAAACACACACTGAAACAGAAACACACACAGAAACACACACAGAAACACACACAGAAACACACACTGAAACACACACTGAAACACACACTGAAACACACAGAAACACACACAGAAACACAGAAACACACTGAAACACAGAACACACTGAAACACAGAAACACACACTGAAACACAGAAACACACACTGAAACACAGAAAACACACTGAAACACACACTGAAACACACTGAAACACACACTGAAACACACACTGAAACACAGAAACACACTGAAACACAGAAACACACACTGAAACACAGAAACACACACAGAAACACACACTGAAACACACACTGAAACACACACTGAAACACAGAAACACACACAGAAACACAGAAACACACACAGAAACACACATGCACTGAAACACTGAAACACACACTGAAACACACACTGAAACACAGAAACACACACTGAAACACTGAAACACACACTGAAACACAGAAACACACACTGAAACACAGAAACACACACTGAAACACAGAAACACACACTGAAACACAGAAACACACACAGAAACACACACTGAAACACTGAAACACACACTGAAACACACACTGAAACACAGAAACACACACAGAAACACACACTGAAACACAGAAACACACACTGAAATACACAGAAACACACACAGAAACACACACAGAAACACACACTGAAACACAGAAACACACACTGAAATACACAGAAACACACACAGAAACACACACTGAAACACAGAAACACACACTGAAACACAGAAACACACACTGAAACACAGAAACACACACAGAAACACACACTGAAACACAGAAACACACACTGAAACACTGAAACACACAGAAACACACACAGAAACACACACTGAAACACTGAAACACACAGAAACACACACAGAAACACACACTGAAACACACACTGAAACACACTCAGAAACACACACTGAAACACAGAAACACACACTGAAACACTGAAACACACAGAAACACACACAGAAACACACACTGAAACACACACTGAAACACACACTGAAACACTGAAACACAAACTGAAACACACAGAAACACACAGAAACACACACTGAAACACACACTGAAACACACACTGAAACACACAGAAACACACACAGAAACACACACTGAAACACACACAGAAACACACACTGAAACACACACTGAAACAAAGAAACACACACAGAAACACACACAGAAACACACACTGAAACACACACAGAAACACACACTGAAACACACACTGAAACACACACTGAAACACACAGAAACACACACTGAAACACACACAGAAACACACACTGAAACACACACTGAAACACAGAAACACACACTGAAACACACACTGAAACACACACTGAAACACAGAAACACACTGAAACACACACTGAAACACACACTGAAACACACTGAAACAGAAACACACACAGAAACACACACAGAAACACACACTGAAACACACACTGAAACACAGAAACACACACTGAAACACACACTGAAACACACACTGAAACACACACTGAAACACACACTGAAACACAGAAACACACACTGAAACACTGAAACACACACTGAAACACAGAAACACACACTGAAACACAGAAACACACTGAAACACACACTGAAACACACACTGAAACACAGAAACACACACTGAAACACACACTGAAACACACACTGAAACACAGAAACACACACTGAAACACAGAAACACACACTGAAACACACTGAAACACACACAGAAACACACTGAAACACAGAAACACACACTGAAACACAGAAACACACTGAAACACACACTGAAACACACACTGAAACACACACTGAAACACAGAAACACACACTGAAACACACTGAAACACAGAAACACACTGAAACACAGAAACACACACTGAAACACTGAAACACACACTGAAACACACACTGAAACACAGAAACACACTGAAACACAGAAACACACTGAAACACACACTGAAACACAGAAACACACACTGAAACACACACTGAAACACAGAAACACACTGAAACACAGAAACACACACAGAAACACAGAAACACACACAGAAACACACACTGAAACACACACTGAAACACAGAAACACACACAGAAACACAGAAACACACACAGAAACACACACTGAAACACTGAAACACACACTGAAACACACACTGAAACACAGAAACACACACTGAAACACTGAAACACACACTGAAACACAGAAACACACACTGAAACACAGAAACACACACAGAAACACACACTGAAACACAGAAACACACACTGAAACACTGAAACACACACTGAAACACACACTGAAACACAGAAACACACACAGAAACACACACTGAAACACAGAAACACACACTGAAATACACAGAAACACACACAGAAACACACACTGAAACACAGAAACACACACTGAAACACAGAAACACACACTGAAACACAGAAACACACACAGAAACACACACTGAAACACAGAAACACACACTGAAACACTGAAACACACAGAAACACACACAGAAACACACACTGAAACACTGAAACACACAGAAACACACACAGAAACACACACTGAAACACACACTGAAACACACTCAGAAACACACACTGAAACACAGAAACACACACTGAAACACTGAAACACACAGAAACACACACAGAAACACACACTGAAACACACACTGAAACACTGAAACACACACAGAAACACACACAGAAACACACACTGAAACACACACAGAAACACACACTGAAACACACACTGAAACACAGAAACACACACAGAAACACACACAGAAACACACACTGAAACACACACTGAAACACACACTGAAACACACAGAAACACACACAGAAACACACACTGAAACACACACAGAAACACACACTGAAACACACACAGAAACACACACTGAAACACACACTGAAACACAGAAACACACACAGAAACACACACAGAAACACACACTGAAACACACACTGAAACACACACTGAAACACACTGAAACACACACAGAAACACACTGAAACACACACTGAAACAGAAACACACACAGAAACACACACAGAAACACACACAGAAACACACACTGAAACACACACTGAAACACACACTGAAACACACAGAAACACACACAGAAACACAGAAACACACTGAAACACAGAAACACACTGAAACACACACTGAAACACACACTGAAACACAGAAACACACACTGAAACACACACAGAAACACAGAAACACACTGAAACACACACTGAAACACAGAAACACACACTGAAACACACACTGAAACACAGAAACACACACAGAAACACACACAGAAACACACACAGAAACACACACTGAAACACACACTGAAACACAGAAACACACACTGAAACACACACTGAAACACACACTGAAACACACACTGAAACACACACTGAAACACAGAAACACACTGAAACACACACTGAAACACACACTGAAACACAGAAACACACTGAAACACACACTGAAACACACACTGAAACACACTGAAACAGAAACACACACAGAAACACACACAGAAACACACACTGAAACACACACTGAAACACAGAAACACACACTGAAACACACACTGAAACACACACTGAAACACACACTGAAACACACACTGAAACACAGAAACACACACTGAAACACAGAAACACACACTGAAACACAGAAACACACACTGAAACACAGAAACACACACTGAAACACAGAAACACACACTGAAACACACACTGAAACACTGAAACACACTGAAACACACACAGAAACACACACTGAAACACAGAAACACACACTGAAACACTGAAACACACAGAAACACACACAGAAACACACACTGAAACACACACTGAAACACACACTGAAACACAGAAACACACACTGAAACACAGAAACACACACTGAAACACACTGAAACACACACAGAAACACACTGAAACACAGAAACACACACTGAAACACAGAAACACACACTGAAACACACACTGAAACACACACTGAAGCACAGAAACACACACTGAAACACACTGAAACACACACTGAAACACAGAAACACACTGAAACACAGAAACACACACTGAAACACTGAAACACACACTGAAACACACACTGAAACACAGAAACACACTGAAACACAGAAACACACACTGAAACACAGAAACACACACTGAAACACTGAAACACACACTGAAACACACACTGAAACACAGAAACACACACAGAAACACACACTGAAACACAGAAACACACACTGAAACACTGAAACACACACTGAAACACACACTGAAACACAGAAACACACTGAAACACAGAAACACACACTGAAACACAGAAACACACACAGAAACACACACTGAAACACTGAAACACACACTGAAACACACACTGAAACACAGAAACACACACAGAAACACACACTGAAACACAGAAACACACACTGAAACACAGAAACACACACAGAAACACACACTGAAACACAGAAACACACACAGAAACACACACTGAAACACTGAAACACACACTGAAACACACACTGAAACACAGAAACACACACAGAAACACACACTGAAACACAGAAACACACACTGAAACACAGAAACACACACTGAAACACAGAAACACACACTGAAACACAGAAACACACACAGAAACACACACTGAAACACAGAAACACACACAGAAACACAGAAACACACACTGAAACACAGAAACACACACTGAAACACAGAAACACACACAGAAACACACACAGAAACACACACTGAAACACAGAAACACACACTGAAACACAGAAACACACATAGAAACACACACAGAAACACACACTGAAACACAGAAACACACACTGAAACACAGAAACACACACTGAAACACAGAAACACACACTGAAACACAGAAACACACACTGAAACACTGAAACACACAGAAACACACACAGAAACACACACTGAAACACTGAAACACACAGAAACACACACAGAAACACACACTGAAACACACACTGAAACACACTCAGAAACACACACTGAAACACAGAAACACACACTGAAACACTGAAACACACAGAAACACACACAGAAACACACACTGAAACACACACTGAAACACACACTGAAACACTGAAACACAAACTGAAACACACAGAAACACACACAGAAACACACACAGAAACACACTGAAACACACACTGAAACACACACTGAAACACACAGAAACACACACAGAAACACACACTGAAACACACACAGAAACACACACTGAAACAAAGAAACACACACAGAAACACACACAGAAACACACACTGAAACACACACAGAAACACACACTGAAACACACACTGAAACACAGAAACACACACAGAAACACACAGAAACACACTGAAACACACACTGAAACACACACTGAAACACACAGAAACACACACAGAAACACACACTGAAACACACACAGAAACACACACTGAAACACACACTGAAACAAAGAAACACACACAGAAACACACACAGAAACACACACTGAAACACACACAGAAACACACACTGAAACACACACTGAAACACAGAAACACACACTGAAACACAGAAACACACACTGAAACACACTGAAACACACACAGAAACACACTGAAACACAGAAACACACACTGAAACACAGAAACACACTGAAACACACACTGAAACACACACTGAAACACACACTGAAACACAGAAACACACACTGAAACACACTGAAACACACACTGAAACACAGAAACACACTGAAACACAGAAACACACACTGAAACACTGAAACACACACTGAAACACACACTGAAACACAGAAACACACTGAAACACAGAAACACACTGAAACACACACTGAAACAGAAACACACACTGAAACACACACTGAAACACAGAAACACACTGAAACACAGAAACACACACAGAAACACAGAAACACACACAGAAACACACACTGAAACACACACTGAAACACACACTGAAACACACACTGAAACACAGAAACACACACTGAAACACACTGAAACACTGAAACACACTGAAACACAGAAACACACACTGAAACACAGAAACACACTGAAACACAGAAACACACTGAAACACACACTGAAACACAGAAACACACACAGAAACACACACTGAAACACAGAAACACACTGAAACACAGAAACACACACTGAAACACAGAAACACACTGAAACACAGAAACACACTGAAACACACACTGAAACACAGAAACACACACTGAAACACACACTGAAACACAGAAACACACTGAAACACAGAAACACACACAGAAACACAGAAACACACACAGAAACACACACTGAAACACACACTGAAACACACACTGAAACACAGAAACACACACAGAAACACAGAAACACACACAGAAACACACATGCACTGAAACACTGAAACACACACTGAAACACACACTGAAACACAGAAACACACACTGAAACACAGAAACACACACTGAAACACACACTGAAACACAGAAACACACACAGAAACACAGAAACACACACAGAAACACACACTGAAACACACACTGAAACACACACTGAAACACACACTGAAACACAGAAACACACACTGAAACACACACTGAAACACAGAAACACACACTGAAACACACTGAAACACTGAAACACACACTGAAACACAGAAACACACTGAAACACAGAAACACACACTGAAACACAGAAACACACTGAAACACAGAAACACACTGAAACACACACTGAAACACAGAAACACACACTGAAACACACACTGAAACACAGAAACACACTGAAACACAGAAACACACACAGAAACACAGAAACACACACAGAAACACACACTGAAACACACACTGAAACACACACTGAAACACAGAAACACACACAGAAACACAGAAACACACACAGAAACACACATGCACTGAAACACTGAAACACACACTGAAACACACACTGAAACACAGAAACACACACTGAAACACTGAAACACACACTGAAACACAGAAACACACACTGAAACACAGAAACACACACTGAAACACAGAAACACACACTGAAACACAGAAACACACACAGAAACACACACTGAAACACTGAAACACACACTGAAACACACACAGAAACACACACTGAAACACAGAAACACACACTGAAATACACAGAAACACACACAGAAACACACACTGAAACACAAAAACACACACTGAAACACTGAAACACACAGAAACACACACAGAAACACACACTGAAACACTGAAACACACAGAAACACACACAGAAACACACACTGAAACACACACTGAAACACACTCAGAAACACACACTGAAACACAGAAACACACACTGAAACACTGAAACACACAGAAACACACACAGAAACACACACTGAAACACACACTGAAACACTGAAACACAAACTGAAACACACAGAAACACACAGAAACACACACTGAAACACTGAAACACAAACTGAAACACACAGAAACACACAGAAACACACACTGAAACACACACTGAAACACACACTGAAACACACAGAAACACACACAGAAACACACACTGAAACACACACAGAAACACACACTGAAACACACACTGAAACAAAGAAACACACACAGAAACACACACTGAAACACACACACAGAAACACACACTGAAACACACACTGAAACACACAGAAACACACACTGAAACACACACAGAAACACACACTGAAACACACACTGAAACACAGAAACACACACTGAAACACACACTGAAACACACACTGAAACACACACTGAAACACAGAAACACACTGAAACACACACTGAAACACACACTGAAACACACTGAAACAGAAACACATACAGAAACACACACAGAAACACACACTGAAACACACACTGAAACACAGAAACACACACTGAAACACACACTGAAACACACACTGAAACACACACTGAAACACACACTGAAACACAGAAACACACACTGAAACACTGAAACACACACTGAAACACAGAAACACACTGAAACACACACTGAAACACACACTGAAACACAGAAACACACTGAAACACACACTGAAACACACACTGAAACACAGAAACACACACTGAAACACACACTGAAACACACACTGAAACACAGAAACACACACTGAAACACAGAAACACACACTGAAACACACTGAAACACACACAGAAACACACTGAAACACACACTGAAACACACTGAAACAGAAACACACACAGAAACACACAGAGAAACACACACTGAAACACACACTGAAACACAAAAAAACACACTGAAACACACACTGAAACACACACTGAAACACACACTGAAACACACACTGAAACACAGAAACACACACTGAAACACTGAAACACACACTGAAACACAGAAACACACTGAAACACACACTGAAACACACACTGAAACACAGAAACACACTGAAACACACACTGAAACACACACTGAAACACAGAAACACACACTGAAACACACACTGAAACACACACTGAAACACAGAAACACACACTGAAACACAGAAACACACACTGAAACACACTGAAACACACACAGAAACACACTGAAACACAGAAACACACACTGAAACACAGAAACACACTGAAACACACACTGAAACACACACTGAAACACACACTGAAACACAGAAACACACACTGAAACACACTGAAACACACACTGAAACACAGAAACACACTGAAACACAGAAACACACACTGAAACACTGAAACACACACTGAAACACACACTGAAACACAGAAACACACTGAAACACAGAAACACACTGAAACACACACTGAAACACAGAAACACACACTGAAACACACACTGAAACACAGAAACACACTGAAACACAGAAACACACACAGAAACACAGAAACACACACAGAAACACACACTGAAACACACACTGAAACACAGAAACACACACAGAAACACAGAAACACACACAGAAACACACACTGAAACACTGAAACACACACTGAAACACACACTGAAACACAGAAACACACACTGAAACACTGAAACACACACTGAAACACAGAAACACACACTGAAACACAGAAACACACACAGAAACACACACTGAAACACAGAAACACACACAGAAACACACACTGAAACACTGAAACACACACTGAAACACACACTGAAACAGAAACACACACAGAAACACACACTGAAACACAGAAACACACACTGAAATACACAGAAACACACACAGAAACACACACTGAAACACAGAAACACACACTGAAACACAGAAACACACACTGAAACACAGAAACACACACAGAAACACACACTGAAACACAGAAACACACACTGAAACACTGAAACACACAGAAACACACACAGAAACACACACTGAAACACTGAAACACACAGAAACACACACAGAAACACACACTGAAACACACTCAGAAACACACACTGAAACACAGAAACACACACTGAAACACTGAAACACACAGAAACACACACAGAAACACACACTGAAACACACACTGAAACACACACTGAAACACTGAAACACACACAGAAACACACACAGAAACACACACTGAAACACACACAGAAACACACACTGAAACACACACTGAAACAGAAACACACACAGAAACACACACAGAAACACACACTGAAACACACACTGAAACACACACTGAAACACACAGAAACACACACAGAAACACACACTGAAACACACACAGAAACACACACTGAAACACACACAGAAACACACACTGAAACACACACTGAAACACAGAAACACACACAGAAACACACACAGAAACACACACTGAAACACACACTGAAACACACACTGAAACACACAGAAACACACACAGAAACACACAGAGAAACACACACAGAAACACACACTGAAACACACACAGAAACACACTGAAACACACACTGAAACAGAAACACACACAGAAACACACACAGAAACACACACAGAAACACACACTGAAACACACACTGAAACACACACTGAAACACACAGAAACACACACAGAAACACAGAAACACACTGAAACACAGAAACACACTGAAACACACACAGAAACACAGAAACACACTGAAACACAGAAACACACACTGAAACACACACAGAAACACAGAAACACACTGAAACACACACTGAAACACAGAAACACACACTGAAACACACACTGAAACACAGAAACACACACAGAAACACACACAGAAACACACACTGAAACACACACTGAAACACAGAAACACACACTGAAACACACACTGAAACACACACTGAAACACACACTGAAACACACACTGAAACACAGAAACACACTGAAACACACACTGAAACACACACTGAAACACAGAAACACACACTGAAACACTGAAACACACACTGAAACACAGAAACACACACTGAAACACAGAAACACACTGAAACACACACTGAAACACAGAAACACACTGAAACACACACTGAAACACACACTGAAACACAGAAACACACACTGAAACACACACTGAAACACAGAAACACACTGAAACACTGAAACACACACTGAAACACTGAAACACACACAGAAACACACACAGAAACACACACTGAAACACAGAAACACAGAAACACACACTGAAACACACACTGAAACACACACTGAAACACACACTGAAACACACACTGAAACACAGAAACACACTGAAACACACACTGAAACACAGAAACACACACTGAAACACAGAAACACACTGAAACACACACTGAAACACAGAAACACACACTGAAACACAGAAACACACACAGAAACACACACTGAAACACAGAAACACACTGAAACACACTGAAACACACACTGAAACACAGAAACACACACTGAAACACAGAAACACACTGAAACACACACTGAAACACAGAAACACACACTGAAACACAGAAACACACACAGAAACACACACTGAAACACACACTGAAACACACACTGAAACACAGAAACACACTGAAACACAGAAACACACACTGAAACACAGAAACACACAGAAACACACACTGAAACACAGAAACACACACTGAAACACAGAAACACACTGAAACACACACTGAAACACACACTGAAACACACTGAAACACTGAAACACACACTGAAACACAGAAACACACACTGAAACACAGAAACACACTGAAACACACACTGAAACACAGAAACACACTGAAACACACACTGAAACACAGAAACACACACTGAAACACAGAAACACACAGAAACACACACTGAAACACAGAAACACACACTGAAACACAGAAACACACTGAAACACACACTGAAACACAGAAACACACTGAAACACACACTGAAACACACACTGAAACACACTGAAACACTGAAACACACACTGAAACACAGAAACACACACTGAAACACACACTGAAACACAGAAACACACTGAAACACACTGAAACACACACTGAAACACACACTGAAACACACACTGAAACACAGAAACACACTGAAACACACACTGAAACACACACTGAAACACACACTGAAACACTGAAACACACACTGAAACACAGAAACACACTGAAACACACACTGAAACACACACTGAAACACAGAAACACACTGAAACACACACTGAAACACAGAAACACACACTGAAACACAGAAACACACTGAAACACACACTGAAACACACACTGAAACACACACTGAAACACACACTGAAACACAGAAACACACTGAAACACACACTGAAACACACTGAAACACTGAAACACACACTGAAACACACACTGAAACACTGAAACACACACTGAAACACAGAAACACACTGAAACACACACTGAAACACACTGAAACACACACTGAAACACAGAAACACACTGAAACACACACTGAAACACACACTGAAACACACTGAAACACAGAAACACACACTGAAACACACACTGAAACACAGAAACACACTGAAACACACACTGAAACACAGAAACACACTGAAACACACACTGAAACACACACTGAAACACACTGAAACACTGAAACACACACTGAAACACAGAAACACACACTGAAACACACACTGAAACACAGAAACACACTGAAACACACTGAAACACACACTGAAACACACACTGAAACACACACTGAAACACAGAAACACACACTGAAACACAGAAACACACTGAAACACACACTGAAACACACACTGAAACACACACTGAAACACAGAAACACACACTGAAACACAGAAACACACTGAAACACACACTGAAACACACACTGAAACACAGAAACACACTGAAACACACACTGAAACACACTGAAACACACACTGAAACACAGAAACACACACTGAAACACAGAAACACACTGAAACACACACTGAAACACACACTGAAACACACACTGAAACACACACTGAAACACAGAAACACACTGAAACACACACTGAAACACACACTGAAACACAGAAACACACACTGAAACACACACTGAAACACACACTGAAACACACACTGAAACACACACTGAAACACAGAAACACACAGAAACACACACTGAAACACTGAAACACACACTGAAACACACACTGAAACACTGAAACACACACTGAAACACAGAAACACACTGAAACACACACTGAAACACACTGAAACACACACTGAAACACAGAAACACACTGAAACACACACTGAAACACACACTGAAACACACTGAAACACAGAAACACACACTGAAACACACACTGAAACACAGAAACACACTGAAACACACACTGAAACACAGAAACACACTGAAACACACACTGAAACACACACTGAAACACACACTGAAACACTGAAACACACACTGAAACACAGAAACACACTGAAACACACACTGAAACACACACTGAAACACACACTGAAACACACACTGAAACACACACAGAAACACACACTGAAACACACACTGAAACACACACTGAAACACAGACAGAAACACAGAAACACACACAGAAACACACACAGAAATACACACTGAACCACAGAAACACACACAGAAACACACACTGAAACACAGAAACACACACAGAAACACACACTGAAACACACACTGAAACACACACAGAAACACAGAAACACACACAGAAATACACACTGAAACACACACTGAAACACACACTGAAACACACACTGAAACACACACTGAAACACACACAGAAACACACACTGAAACACAGAAACACACACAGAAACACACACTGAAACACAGAAACACACACTGAAACACACACTGAAACACAGAAACACACACAGAAACACACACTGAAACACACACAGAAACACAGAAACACACACAGAAATACACACTGAAACACAGAAACACACACAGAAACACACACTGAAACACACACTGAAACACACAGAAACACACAGAAACACACTGAAACACACACTGAAACACACACTGAAACACAGAAACACACACAACACACACTGAAACACACACTGAAACACACAGAAACACACAGAAACACACTGAAACACACACTGAAACACACACTGAAACACACACTGAAACACAGACAGAAACACAGAAACACACACAGAAACACACACAGAAATACACACTGAACCACAGAAACACACACAGAAACACACACTGAAACACAGAAACACACACAGAAACACACACTGAAACACACACTGAAACACACACAGAAACACAGAAACACACACAGAAATACACACTGAAACACAGAAACACACACAGAAACACACACTGAAACACAGAAACACACACAGAAACACACACAGAAACACACACTGAAACACAGAAACACACACAGAAACACACACAGAAACACACACTGAAACACAGAAACACACACAGAAACACACACAGAAACACACACTGAAACACAGAAACACACACAGAAACACACACTGAAACACAGAAACACACACTGAAACACAGAAACACACACAGAAACACACTGAAACACAGAAACACACACTGAAACACAGAAACACACACAGAAACACACACAGAAACACACACTGAAACACAGAAACACACACTGAAACACTGAAACACACACTGAAACACAGAAACACACACAGAAACACACACTGAAACACAGAAACACACACAGAAACACACACTGAAACACAGAAACACACACAGAAACACACACTGAAATACACACTGAAACACAGAAACACACACAGAAACACACACTGAAACACAGAAACACACACAGAAACACACACTGAAATACACACTGAAACACAGAAACACACACTGAAACACACACTGAAACACAGAAACACACACAGAAACACACACTGAAACAGAAACACACACTGAAACACACACTGAAACACAGAAACACACACTGAAACACACACTGAAACACAGAAACACACTGAAACACACACTGAAACACACACTGAAACACAGAAACACACTGAAACACACACTGAAACACACATAAACACTCACTGAAACACACTGAAACACAGAAACACACTGAAACACAGAAACACAGAAACACAGAAACACACACTGAAACACACACTGAAACACAGAAACACACACTGAAACACAGAAACACACACTGAAACACAGAAACACACACTGAAACACAGAAACACACACTGAAACACACACAGAAACACACACAGAAACACACACAGAAACACACACTGAAACACACACAGAAACACACACAGAAACACACACAGAAACACACACTGAAACACACACAGAAACACACACTGAAACACACACTGAAACACAGAAACACACACAGAAACACACACAGAAACACACACAGAAACACACACTGAAACACACACTGAAACACACACTGAAACACACAGAAACACACACAGAAACACACACTGAAACACACATAGAAACACACACTGAAACACACACTGAAACAAAGAAACACACACAGAAACACACACAGAAACACACACTGAAACACACACAGAAACACACACTGAAACACACACTGAAACACAGAAACACACACAGAAACACACACAGAAACACACACAGAAACACACACTGAAACACACACTGAAACACACACTGAAACACACAGAAACACACACAGAAACACACACTGAAACACACATAGAAACACACACTGAAACACACACTGAAACAAAGAAACACACACAGAAACACACACAGAAACACACACTGAAACACACACAGAAACACACACTGAAACACACACTGAAACACAGAAACACACACTGAAACACAGAAACACACACAGAAACACACAGAAACACACACTGAAACACTGAAACACACTGAAACACACAGAAACACACACAGAAACACACACTGAAATGCTCATCATCATTAGTCATACATTCACTCCAGAAACCACATGAAATCAATGAATAAAAATATATGCAAAGAACATTTCACTAAAATCTTCACTTCAAAATGTTTTTTCTTGGTGATGCGAACGATAAGGGGATTTGATCAGTCTTCAAACTTCATGTTACTTTAGTTAGGCGTTTGTTTAACGTTTTTTAAATGTTACTTGTTTCAGAACGTTCAGAAAAGATTCTAAAGTAACATTTCATTAATGTTTGAAGAATGATACAATGGAATGTTCACATAACCAAGAATATTTTTTTTAAACTGGACATTCAGAAATAATGTTTTCATACTTAATAGGAATGTTTAAAAAAAATGTCATTAAAACATATTTTTGTTCACTGTAAAAAAAAAAAGTTGCTGCCTTAAATTTTCAAGTACAATCAACTGGATGTTTAATTTATTTAAACTTAAATGACATTAAACTGAAATATTTTAATTAAAAAAAAAATGTTCTTGAATCTTGTATAACTTTGCTTAAAATTTAATTTAATTCATCATATAAACATATAATTTTTGACAGTGTTGTGTAGGGGGGCAAGTTGTCATGTTTTACTCCAGTGAATATTTCCTACTTTGGATTTATGTTTGAAAGGTGATTTCTATATTGGCACATACATTAAAGTATTGTCTACAAAAAAGCATTTTGGATATTTGCACCGTTATTTCTCAGAACAAGAAATACTGTTCATAAAACATGCTGTGACAACATGCCCCAATGCATGCAGTCTCACATGGGGAAAGTTATTATCATCGCCTGCCATTAAATGGACCATATAAGGCTTCTCAGATCAAATTAAACAGTAAATCAGTTTGAAAAATAAAAATAGTTGTCATAATATAAATATGTAGATCATTTGTTTTACTTTAGACATTAACACTTTTCTCATTCCAACAATACTCAAATACTGTATAAGTTGCAGTTGACTGTCTATTAAATCATAATACAATAAACCTTGTTTTTTGTGTTTTAAATGTCCCTTATGTATGGCAATAACACAGTTAAATTATATAATGGACATGTATCGCATGCATTATTGATATGCCTTATGAAAGCCTGACGCAGTGAGCTTCAGTCCGCCTCATCAAGCACATGTTGTTGAGTGGTTGTGTGTCATTGATTCATCAGTGTGTGTGTGTGTGTGTGTGTGTGTGTGTGGCTTTACTGCCCCCTGCAGGACAGCAGTGCTGGTGCTTCCTCTGACGGCCTGTAGGGCTGATAATGAGCCCTTCATAGTGAGCAGGGGACTCAGGTTGAGATGAATGGGGGAAAGTTTCCCTGAATTGTCAGGGATTAAGACATGCACACAGATTTATATTCTACTATTTTAAGGTGGGTATTACATTAAAACTTATATTGTTTAAAGCATTCAAGAGGGCAGTTGTTATAGAATACCACTGAACTAATGTCACAGCACAAGCTTTATTGTTTAAATCTGTATTTCGATTAAAGTTTGTTTCAGGTGAAGAATGTTGCATTAAATGCCCAGATTAAAAAAGCATTTCTAAAATTTCATCTAAAAAATGTGAAATAAAGGTTTTTTTTTAAGCGAGGCTCAGTTTTGAGGTCCTCCACACACACACACACACACACACACACACACACACACACACACACACACACATACATACACACACTCTCTCTCTCTCTCTCTCACACACACACACACACACACACACACACACACACACACACACACACACACACACACACACACTCACACTCACACATTTTCTCAGACACACACACACACACACACACACACACACACACTCACACACACTCTCTCTCACACACACACACTGTCTCACACACTCACTCACTCTCTCACACACACACACACACACACACACACACACACACACACACACACACTCACACACACACACTCTCTCACACACACACACACACACTGTCTCACACACACACACACACACACACTCACACACACTCTCTCACACACACACACACACACACACACACTGTCTCACACACTCACTCTCTCTCTCACACACACACACACACACACACACACACACACACACACACACACACACACTGTCTCACACACTCACTCACACACACATCTTCTTTCAGACAAGTGGAAATTAAACATCCAAATACACGTTTAAGTGTTTCTTTTATTGCACATTATCTTTGAGTTTGAGTCAGAAATCTCCACTTTACACACACTTTTATTATCTATACTTGTACACTTGTATATATCTATATCATATCGATATTCTGTAAGTTTGTTCATACATCATTCGCCTGATTTATATAACATGATTTTACGAATAGACCAATTATGAACATGGCTTCATGTATGCAAATGAGTGCATATTTAACTAGCCTAATTTAAATATTTAAACATAGCATTTAGGAAAACATTTAATGAGCTGTGGAAGTACAGTGAGATCTATCATTTAAAGGGGTGGTATAATGCCCTTTTCACAAGATGTAAATAAGTCTCTGATGTCCCCAGTGTGTGTGTGTGTGTGTGAAGTTTGAGCTCAAAATACCCCACAGATATGTTTATATAGCATGTTAAAATGGTCACTTTTTGAGGGTCACTTTTTTTGTCTGTCCCTTTAAATGCAAATGAGCTGCTGCTCCCGGCACAGTGGGCGGAGCTTCAAGTGTGTGTGTGTGTGTGTGTGTGTGTGTGTGTGTGTGTGTGTGTGTGTGTGTTATTAGCAGCTTCAATTACCTTACACACACTGAAAATTTGAACAACTTTTAGAGACTCAAGAAGTGACAACATGTAGACAACATTTCTGAATGGTTAGTTGATGAATTTATGAAGCTGATGTGGAGTTAATTATCTTCTAGTCATTGATTAGCATATTCTGTCATTATTATCTATAAATCCTGTTCACGGGGGGCGGGGTTTATGTAAATTTTAGGGTCGTGATGTCACTACCACCCGTTTGTTGTAGTCCTTAAAAAGAAATTTCTATAAAAGAAAATATCTCCCTTTGCTTTGAACTTTGAGCATCATAACTTTGCAGATGTTGTTTATGCTCAAACAGCAACATTACACACTAACTTAATTTAGAAAAGTGAAATCATAATCAACCACCCCTTTAAATCTTTCCTCTATTGACCTGTAGTGCCTTGCTTTATTCTGTCTATCATGAGCAGATCCTCCTCCGTCTACTTGAGTTGCTCGGCGGCTCCGTCCCTCACGCCCGCGGACGCCACCGCGAAGAAGCATCCGGGCATCAGCGCGCGCGTGATCAGCGCGAGCCACGGGATCGGGTGCGCGAGCAGCACCTCGCGCTTCTGCCGGTTCACCGTCCTCTCGATCTCACGCGCCAGACTACCGGGACTCACGCCGTGGGTGTTCAGCCAGCTGTAGATATCTGAAACATATCAGAGTGTTTGTGTTGGCAAGAAATGCCAAAGCTACCAAACAGGCGTCGCACTTCACCATCTCAGAGGACCAAACGCATTTTGTTTACAGTTTTTTTTTTTCAACTGCTTACACACAAAATCCTTACTTGCGACATCTGAAACAAATCACTGTCAGTGCTGAAGATGTTATGTGTGGTTCTCACTCCTATAATTATGAAACAACACCCAGTTGCACCTACTGTCACTCTTACTTGGTTTGGCATATGCTATTATTCTCACTTTTTTATTTATTTATTTATTTTATTTATTTTAGATTGAGAAGTTAGGATAATTTAATTAAAATCATGATTTGTTATCACAACTTTTCTTTAGTCAAATGAATGTGGTTCAGACAACATCATATTTAGATTTTCTGTTGATTACACCAATCTCCGTTGTATTAACTCAAATGTTTAATTTAATGAACTCAAAATGTTAAGTTAACCTTACTTTTAAGTTAAACCAACAAAATGTTTTTACAGTGTGGCTTCATTCCAAAACACAGCCTTCATTTTTATTTCAGTTTTAGTTATTTTAGAACATCATTATGTTAAACTAAATGAAAATAAGACATATTTTGATAACTAGATGAAATAAAATGTCTTTTTTTATATTTCAGTTCATGTGTATTTTATTTCAAGTAGCAAGTCTTGTCTTTTCGGTAAAAATATTTAATTAAAATCCTTAAATAAGATAAATTTACTTGAGAAACAACAGTGAATAAGATTTAGACTTGTTTTCAGAGAAAGTATCTTTAATAAAAGTGTAAGTTTGTGTAATCTTGCAGAGGTTGTTGTACTTAAATCAAGTGACAATATCTGCCAGTGATGAAGTAAAGAAGTAGAGCTGCACGATTCTGCATGAGCTGAGAATCATGATTTAAAACAGAGATCAGGATTCTCCCGGACTACTAAACAAAATAACATTCAATTTACTAGAGGTTCAGACAAAATGTTAATTGCTGCAGTCTATTTAAAAATATATTAATTTGATTTGATTTAATTAAATTATTTTTTAAAGGGTAACTAAACCCTAAACCAACTTTTTTTAGTTAATGATCTGTAAGAATGGGGCTTTATTAGTGCTGTTCATTGATTCAAGTAACTTTTTTGACATTTGGGTATAAAGTGTTTTAATTCTACAATATAGGGTGTAAAAACGTCTGAGTGCTGCCCTCTTTAGGTTGAACGGTGGCTACTGCAGTTGAATTTTCCTATTGGATGTTTGTGGTGTGACGTAAGCGGTACAACGCTACGTAAGCAGGTTCCAGTTCACCACGCCCTCCCTTGGTACGAGCTCACCACGCCCTCCCTTGGTACGAGCTAGAGCTAACACGCATAGTATTGCATCAGTTAGGATAGCTTCAAGTTAGCGTAGATTTATCTGTATTTACTACAGTGATCGGGAGGGTACGTAGGTGTAGGTTTGCTGGTTGCAACAGCACTGCTGGACTGCATAGCTTTCCAGGTGGAAATGGGCTTCTCCACACAGCTCGCGCTGAAAAGCGACGCAGTGCCAAACGCTGCTCCTCCTGCATGGACTCCACCACCGCAGCGGCGTCTTGATGTGAGTGATCATAATCACAATTTATGGTTAGGCTAAAGTTAATCCACTGGGGTCGACAAACGCGGCGGCGCATTTTGCTGGATTTTTTCACATAGCTGCAAAATATGAATATGCCTACAGAGAGCGCGCGCTATTGACATCAACTCGATAAAACTCATCAGATGCATGTACTTTACGTCGTCTTTCGACCCTGTGAGTCTCTCCATTTTAGAGTCTGACAGCAGCTGTCAATTAATCCGTCACTGCGGGTCTCAGGTGCACGCCCCCCCCGCTCAGCCCCGCCCTCGGTGCGTCCTGTCTATCTCCGCTGGGGTCTGCCCACTTTTCTAGCATTTTTCAAATATTGCCAGTGGGTGGAGTCAGGCTCTGACCAGGGGTTTAGTTACCCTTTAAAAATCAGCCCCTTATGTAGCCCCGCCCCTTTTCAGCGCTGCGCTCGTTGTCGTTTGTCTTCCGGTCTGTATTTTCACAGCGATCTTGCGTATTTATGAATGATCGGCTCGTTTTAAAATCTTCCCGGTCTACTGACATTTGTTAAGACATCTGCTTTAAACATTACAACCCTCATGAGAACTTTCGTTTACTTTACATTAAGTAAATCCACTTCACCAGCTAATTACTCCTGGACAGCAATGCCATAGAGAAATACAGAGCGACCGCAAAAACGTGAGTTCAAAGACAATATTCGAAAAATGGCGCCACCCTCGTTTCTCTGGCACATAAGGAACATTACTTTTGAATGTTCTCTGAACGTTCTGAAACAAGTTGTAACATTTAAAAAACGTTAGACAAACTCGAACTAAAACATTTAAGACAAAAACGCTCCATGATCTATATATAAATAAAGTTTTTGTGCCGATGTTCTGAGAACTCTATTAAAGACCAGATCACTCTGAACAAACGTACTCGATTACGTAACCTCGGTTCTCTCGTACTGCGTAAGATATCTTACGCTAGGGGAAAATCCTTTTTCCGCGAGATATTGAAGCCAAAAATTATCCTTAATTTTTCAATAATGCAAAACGCGTTGCGGCAGCATACAGACATAGGCGAGGCAGCTCGCGCGCCTATTGGCTGTTATGCGGCAACTGCAGAAGCCTATCGAGCGAGGCCTGGCGTGACGCCAGACCCAATGAGGGTGCTTCGTGCCCGATGCGTCACATCCCGCCGAAACGGGCGTGGTCTAGGCCTATAAATACCGCTCGCAGGCAGCTATTATCTGGTTTTTCATCACCGAAGCAACCAGAGCGTGTGCATGCACGGCAAGATACGTTCTCTTACGAGAGGTCTCGTAGGGGACCCTATGGGTTACGCTAGGGGACCCAATGCAAGACGCCGTGCATGCTGGGATCTGACACCAAAGACCCAAGGGCGAAAGCGCGGGGTTCATATAGTGCACAATCACCCAGGGAACTCCGGGAAGAGGGAGGGGCGAAGCCGCACTCTTCCACGTATAGCAGCATCGCTTAGACGCGAATTACATCATACAGACAGGGCGGGGTACGGCCTGAACTGATGGGAAAATGTGGGTCTTACACAGTTTGCCCAAACACATCTTTGTGCTATTGTTTTACACCGTCGATCATTGAGCTGTGCTCAGTAGACGCAGCATTCTGAGCTGATAGCATCAGGACAGACAATACTGGTTAACTAGACCGACAGCAGCCTGGCCTGCAGGGCGGGAACCTCTAGGTTGTAAAACCTTATAAATGTAGACGGGGAGGCCCAGCCCGCCGTCGTACAAATATCTTGCAAGGCAATCCCACTCGACCAGGCCCACGAAGAGGCCATGCCTCTCGTGGAGTGCGCTCTGACACCCATCGGGCACTGCATGCCCTTAGAAGCGTATGCTAGCGCAATAGCATCAACTATCCATCTGGATAGGCTCTGTTTCGACGCTGCTAGTCCCTTAGAACGCCCGCTGAATGAAACAAAGAGCTGCTCTGTCTGTCTGAAAGCAGACGAGCGAGACACATAAGCTCGTAATGCCCTGACTGGGCAAAGGAGGCTTGCGTCTCTTTCCTCCTCAGTGACCGGTAGGGCAGACAGGGAAATGACCTGCGCCCTAAACGGTGTGTTGAGGGATTTTGGAACATAACCGTGCTTAGGTTTGAGTATAACCCTTGAGTCATTAGGCCCAAATTCCATGCACGTCGCGCTCACTGAGAGCGCGTGTAAGTCCCCTATGCGCTTCACTGAAGCGAGAGCCAGCAGAAACACAGTCTTGAAAGACAGATGTTTCAGATCAATCGTCTGTAAAGGCTCGAATGGGCCACCTTTCATGGCTTCCAGAACCGTAGAAAGGTCCCATACGGGGACTGAGGGAGGTCTGGGAGGATTCAGTCTCTTAGCCCCTCTAAGGAAGCGGATGACTAAATCGTTCCTTCCTATTGACTGACCAAGCGTTGTTCTCGAGAACGCTGCTATAGCCGCCACATAAACTTTGAGCGTGGAAGGGGTCCTGCCCTTATCCAACAGCTCTTGTAGGAAGGAAAGCACCTCCGTCACTCCACAGTCTGTGGGTGACACGCCACGGGCTGTGCACCAGCCCGAAAACACTGACCATTTCGAGGAGTAGAGACGTCTCGTAGACAGAGCTCTAGCCTGCATGATCGTGTTTAACACTCCCTTAGGGAGTTCAACATGTACCCGTTGATGGCCCAGACATGAAGGGACCACAATTCCGGGTGAGGATGCCAGATCGAGCCGTGGGCCTGAGAGAGGAGGTCTCTCCTCACTGGCACTGGCCACGGGGCAGTGCTCGCTAGCTGCATCACAACTGGGAACCAAGGCTGGTTTTCCCAGAACGGTGCTACGAGCAGTACTGAGCATCCTTCTTCCCTGATCCGCTCTATCACCTGAGGCAGGAGAGAGACGGGGGGAAAAGCATAGAGCGGGCGGCGGGGCCATACATGAGCCAGCGCGTCCCTGCTCTTGGAGAAAAATTCCGGACAGTGAGCGTTTTCTTGAGACGCGAACAGGTCTATTTCCGCTCTGCCGAATTTCCTCCACAGCAGCTGGACTGTCTGTGGGTGTAGAGACCATTCACCTGCCGGAACATTGTTCCTGGACAGTCTGTCTGGTCCTATGTTCAGGAGCCCCGGCACGTGCGCTGCTCTCAGCGAGCGCAGGTTGCACTGAGCCCATACCAGGAGGCGTTCTGCTAGCCTGTGCAGGTTCCGGGACCTGAGGCCGCCCTGGCGATTTATGTAGGACACCACAGACATGTTGTCCGAGCGGACCAGGACGTGGTGTCCTTTTATTTGGGGACAAAAACGCGTCAGCGCGTTGTCTACTGCCAACATTTTGAGGCAGTTTATGTGTAGGAGCTTCTCCCGTTCTGACCACTGGCCGAAGAACGGTCTGCCCTCGAGCAGCGCTCCCCATCCCGAGGTGGATGCGTCCGTAGACACCACCCTTACCCTCGAGGAAGTCCCCAGGCTTACACCTGATTGGTACCAGTCGTCCGCTTTCCAAGGTTTCAGAGCTGTGATGCACTTCTGATTGACCTTGAGACGAAGCAGACCGGATGTCCACGCTCGGCGTGGGACTCGCGCTTTCAGCCAGAACTATAGCGGGCGCATGCGGAGCAGGCCCAGCTGGAGCACTGATGATGCTGAGGCCATGAGACCTAGCATCTTCTGAAATTTCTTGAACGGGACAGATGCGCCGCAGCGGAAAGAGTTCGCTGCACGCTGAATGTCTACCGCGCGCTGTGGTGATAGTCGCGCTATCATGGTCCAGCTCTGTGCCCAGGAAAGATATCGTCTGACTGGGGGACAGAGAGCTCTTCGCCCAATTGACTCTGAGACCCAAATTCTCGAGGTGATCGAGTAAAATGGTCGTGTGCTCTATGAGCACTGAGCGAGATTGCGCTAGAATCAGCCAATCCAAATAGTTCAGTACTCGCACGCCCCTCATTCTGAGGGGTGCGAGCGCCGCATCCATGCACATCGTAAATGTACGGGGTGCCAGGGATAAACCGAACGGCATGACTGTGTACTGATATGCCTGGCCCTCGAAGGCGAATCTCAAAAATCGCCTGTGACGTGACGCTATCTGTATTTGAAAATACGCGTCTTTCAGATCTATTGACATGAACCAATCTCCTCGGCGAATCTGCGCGAGGATTTTTCTGGTCGTGAGCATCCTGAACTGTCGCTTCACAAGCACTCTGTTCAGTTGCCTTAGATCTAGTATGGGTCTGAGACCCCCATCTTTTTTCGGCACCAGGAAGTATCTGCTGTATAGCCCTCCTTCACTCTGAACTTGAGAGAGAGGCTCTATGGCCCCTTTGCTCAATAGTTTCGCCACTTCGGCTCGAAGTAAATGTGCTACTTCTGTTTTTACCGTGGTCTCGGCGCGCGCCGTATAGCGGCGAGGGCGTCGGCGAAACTGCAGCGAATAGCCTCTTTTTATAATGTCTAGCACCCACTTCGAAACCCCGGGCAGCTTTGCCCATGCATCTGCATGAATAGCTAGGGGTTGAATACGAAGCGCGCTCCGTTCGCTCAGCGATGGAGAGGCTTCGGTGTGCTGTAACACAAGCGTCGCGCTCGTGACATTTGAGGCAGGGGGCGCGCTGATAACAGCGGGCAGATTGCCCGCGCTCGCCTCCTCTGCGGCGGTCAACCGAGAGGGGGAGGGCTGGGCGAGTCCCGTTGGAACTGTCATGTCTGTGTGTGGATGTGGGCGCGGGATAGCGGGCACATTTACCACACCGAAAGCATTGTTCGCTTGAGTGAAGCGAATGCACGTTGGTTTCGTTTTTACAGAAACCGTGAGACATGCATAACGTAGTGTTTGTGGGCACTGGGTAGTGGGCACATTTACCACGTTTGATGCGCAATCGATCTGAGTCGATTTTATGTGCGCGAGCCCTGTGTGACAGGCTGTGCTTGTGTGTAGGGATGGGCACTGGGCAGTGGGCATTCTTTCTACACATAAAACACCATCGGCCGTGGCCGGGACACCAGAAAATACACTCTCCTGGGGATTTATCTGGGTAGCCGTGAAAACGGCATTTGTGTGCAGGCAACCGGGCGACAGAACCGGCTTGTTGGCTGCAGAAAACACTGGACCAGTCACATTTGCTGGAACTGGACGAGCGAATAGCTTTGGTGGAAGTCCGGCTGCGGCGGGACTCAAACACCGTCGTTTTCCTAGGCGTGCTAGGACGACTTCGGGGCCTCGGGCTTCACCACAATCCTAGGCCGCGGGCCAGGCATGGCCTCGTGCTACGGGCCTGGCGGCGCTGCGAAGTGGCGGCAGTGGGCGGTGGCTGGGGCTGTGAGCTCTGTGCAGACGGTTTCGCACGGCCTGCTGCAGAGCTGGAGCGCTTCGGGAGGAAGTGCTTCATAGCCTGTGACGCTTTCTGTACCTCGGCGAATCTCTCCGCAAAATCCTTTACGGAGGGTCCGAAGAGGCCAGCGGGAGAAAGCGGGGCGTCGAGGAACGCAGTGCGCTCGGACTCGGCCATTTCTGAGAGCGTCAGCCACAGGTGCCTCTCAGTCACAGTGAGAGAGGCCATACTCCGTCCAATGGCCTGTGCTGCGGACTTAGTGGCACGTAGAGAGCGAGGTCCGTGGCGCTCCTCAAGTCACGTGGCACGCAGATCGCTTCAGGTCCCTTCTCATCCAGCTTTCAGAGGAGATCGGCCTGGAAGATCTGCAACGTGGCCATGGTGTGCAGCGCTGACGCAGCTTGCCCGGCGGCGGAGAAAGCGCGGCGGAGCAGGCTTGACGTCGTGCGGCAAGCTTTCAAGGGTAGGGCCAGCTTAGCGCGCCGTCCAGCGGAGGGCGGGCATAAGTGGGCCGCTATCGCCTCTTCGACCGGCGGCAGCAAATGGTATCCCCTGTTCTTGGCATCGTCAACTGCAGAGAATGCCAAAGAGACAGATGGACGCACTCTAGCTGAATAGGGGGCGTTCCAGGACTTAGCGACTTCTTCGTGTAACTCAGGAAGAAAGGGCGCTGGTTTGGACGCAGGCAAAGCGCGCTCCCCAGGCAGAAAAAAGCCATCCAGACGGTTGTGAGCGGGCTGCTCGGGCAAAGACCACTCGAGGCCGAGGCTCACCGCGGCCTGTGCGAGCACTCGCATGAGCTCCGTCTCGATGGACGCTCTCTTGTCTGACGATGTGCGGGCAGGGGGCGCGAGATCCTCAGAGCTCGCCCAATCCTCACTGCCTGACGCCAGGATAGAGCAGGAATCCTCTTCTCCCAGCAGGGCTTCCTCGTCAGCGATGTCGACGGAAGCGGCGGCAGACAGCGGCCGCTGTCCGTCAGGAAGAGAGGCTGACGAAGCCGGTGAAGCAGGCGGGCGAACCGGCGAGCTTTGGCGGCTGGGGGAAGGTTCCGGGACCCGCTGGGCACGGCGCTTTTTACGGCGCGACACCGCGGCGGGCGGGGGAGCAGTCTCGGCGAAGAAAGGCAGGCGAGTCCTCAGAGTCGCCATAGGCAGTAGCTCGCAGTGAGGGCAGCCGCCGTCAGCGAGCGCGAGAGCTGCATGTTCCTCACCCAGGCAGGAAACGCAGATCACATGGCGGTCCCCGTCGCTGAGTGTGGCTCTGCACGAGCCGCAGGAAGGCATCTTAAAAAAGACGCTGCTCTTTTAGGATGTGTGTCGCGACGGCGACACACACACACACAGTACAGAGAGTAAAAAAGGATATAAGCGCCGGAAAGCGCAGCAGGAAGGCAAGGAAGGCGGCGCGGCCAGCGACTTCAGTGACTCGTCCCGCTGAAGGTGCTCTCTCTCAGACGGCGCGGCTTCTCTCCAGCTCCAGCGATGCGTGTGCTTCGCTTGAAGGATGAAAAACCAGATAATAGCTGCCTGCGAGCGGTATTTATAGGCCTAGACCACGCCCGTTTTGGCGGGATGTGACGCAGCGGGCGCGAAGCACCCTCATTGGGTCTGGCGTCACGCCAGGCCTCGCTCGATAGGCTTCTGCAGTTGCCGCATAACAGCCAATAGGCGCACGAGCTGCCTCGCCTATGTCTGTATGCTGCCGCAACGCGTTTTGCATTATTGAAAAATTAAGGATAATTTTTGGCTTCAATATCTCGCGGAAAAAGGTTTTTCCCCTAGCGTAAGATATCTTACGCAGTACGAGAGACCTCTCGTAAGAGAACATTCTAATATCGTTACTGGAGGAACGTTATCTGGGAAGGATCCAAATCAGGAGGATTACACTGTACAAGTGTCTGATTGAGTCTGTGCGCTCGACACTGCTGATCTGATTTCAGCTCATAAACTAACAAAATTATCCTCTAATAAACATAAAAAGACAAATAATTGGGTCCAATCAATACCTATCAGAATTGAATAAAATTAAACATTCTCTTGAATCGTCTGCTATCTATATTATCGCTGAGCTTGTCGCAGTGCATTCTGGGATTGCCTTTTTCCAATTTGTTATGGATTAGTTTAATGTTTTCCAGGCAGTTGATAGTTCAAAACCTGCCCAAAGGTTCTGAACATGATTTTTTTTATGCTCAAATTTAGTCATGTACTATTTTTTAGGGATTTGATAATAAAAAAATTCTTCAT
Source organism: Squalius cephalus (assembly GCA_022829025.1). Taxonomy (NCBI): domain Eukaryota; kingdom Metazoa; phylum Chordata; class Actinopteri; order Cypriniformes; family Leuciscidae; genus Squalius; species Squalius cephalus. Next base: position 1,143,182 of record CM040810.1, read on the forward strand.
TTATTTATTTTTCCAGTTTTTCATGATTTTTATATATATATATATATATATATATATATATATATATATATATATATATATATATACAGTATATATATATATATATATATATATATATATATATGTATATATATAATTACTATACATATTCAGAATTTTCATTGAAGTATGCAGGAAAAAATGTGTGTGTGTATATATATATATATATGAAGAGTTCAGATGCAAAAGCCTTTAAGTGCCATCTGAAATTTTCTTCTAGAATGATCATTTTTATCAAGCTCGTATATTTAAGCTCAGTAATTTCACTTAAATGACAATTAATAGGTCATTTTCATTGTCATTTAAGTGAAATTACTGAACATAAATATACAGGCTTGATAAAAATGATCATTCTAGAAGAAATTTTTAGATTGCACTTAGAGGCTTTTGCATCTGAACTCTTCATATATATACACATATTTTGTCCTGCATACTTCAATGAAAATCATGAATCACTTCTAACTGCAACACTCGTAATGATCCCTTATATTCTTGTTCACTGTGTTTTTGAGGGTGTGTAACCAACAGAAGGTGCGTGACTCAAACACTGTTCACTTTCAGCAAAGGTGCGTCAGGAACCAGGTGTACCCAAGGGTGTATGCCAGCATTCTTACTTTACAAACTGAACAACTAACTTCAGGTAATTGTGTGTTCCTGCTGCTGCTCGACAGTGAGTCAGTGACGGATGCTTTACTCACAGGCCCAGAGGGGGTTGGTGGGCGTGGCTTTGGTGGGCGTGGCTTCAGTGGCCTCAGTGGGCGTGGCCTCAGTGGCCGTGGCGTTAATGAAGGTGTGGCTGATGGTGCTGACGGAGATCCCGAACTCCTCCACCTCCGCTCTCAGACAGTCAAAGAACGCCTGGACCGCATGCTTGGAGGCAGCGTCTTCAACACACATTTGACCATTCTTTTTATTTTTATGGAATATTGCAGTGTTTATTATAAATGATTTATCTGTGCACATCATTAATGTTCTTGGTAATCTTGAATCAGAATAACAGTGACTTCTCTGATGACGAGGGCGGGGCAACCTGTCACTCACATGAGATCCACCAATAGCAGACCACAACCTGCAATCAATTCCCCACACACACAATCAAGCCCCGCCCACATTTGTTCTTGTTCCAGAAGCGTTTCACTCGGATACACAAGTTTTGAATGTGTTTTAATCCAGCTTTTAATGTTGTTTATGTGTCTATGTGGTGTTTTTAATATGCTTTAAGACAAACCATGTGTAAATTCATAAGTCGACACCATTGCTGAGTATTTCCTCCTTAAAACTGCAGTGAACCAAAGACAGTCTCAAAAACACGCTTTGAAATCGCTGGTGTTTCTGACGTCACAAACTACCTTGTAACCAATCAGATCAACGTGTGATCGTCAACCAGTGGATCTCTGAGTGAGTGAGTGGAGGCGGGGCTCATTTGCATATTCATAGAACCGCGCATACTAAACGAGGCAAGGGTGTCGAGTTACAGTCAAGATATTTTAAGACATCAAGAATGTTTTTTCAAGGAAAAAACTTTTAAATATGTAATTTCGGTGATCAAAGATGAGTTTTAAGGGATAAAATTATTGCCTACAGGGGGACTTTAAGGAAAGACTCTACATGTGCTTCATGTAAAGGGTGTTTCTGTGCAGTGACTCTTACAGCAGGTTCGGAATGGAAGAGCCAGTTTCCCTTGGATGCTGTTGACCAACACAAACTGACCCGTCCGTCTAGTGATCATCAATGGCAGGACGCCTGCAACAAAAACAAGCAGCTCTTTTTATCATCCTTTCCACCAGTAAACGCTGGCCACGTTCCTCGCTCTACACTGTAAACAAAAAAACAGTTAAATTTACGGTAAAAAATATGGCAGCTGTGGTTGCCAGAAGTTTACCGTAAAAATACGGTAGCAACATTTTAGGTTTTACAAACGTAACTTAAATTTAATCTGATATAATGTTAATTTACCGACCTGTTGAAGTACTTATATCTGTTTTGTACCATTGTAATACACTGACAACCACCAATCACAGTGGAGATGAGAGTCACATGATCAATCAAAGCTCATCACAAGCAGCTTTTCCACAAGAAAGTTAATATTAAAATATACAGAAGCTGCACAGTGTCATTCACACACACTAAACACCATCATGGCAACACACATGACATTTTAAAAATGACGTTCTTATTTCACTTCCAAAAACTGTAAATTTAACTGTATTTTACTGTAAAATTACATTACATGTATATGGTTAGATCTATCACAGTTATTCACCATAAACTTTCTGTTAACCAATTAACACCGTAGTATTTCTACAGTCTTTTACCGATAAAATCACGATCATGTTTTACCGTGTACCTTTGGCCAGCGTGATGGGCCCGAAGTAGTTGACGTCCATGACGGTCTTGTCCATCTCTAGGGAGAGATCCTGCACGGGTGCTTTGACCTTCATGCTGCTGTTGCAGATCAGCACGTCCACACACCCGTAACACTCGCAGATCTCCGCGATCGAGTCCGAGAGGCTCTCCGTATCGCTGAAGTCCAGCAGAACCAGCTTCGGTGTGAAAGTCTGGGAAACAGGGAGGATAGATAGAGAAGGAAACCAGATTATCTTTGACTTGTGATTATCTTAGAATTATCTTTGGGGTCAGTAATATAAGAAATAAAACTTCCAATAACAAATTACATTTTAAAATATATCAAAATAGAAAACGGTTCACAATATTTCACAATATTGCTGTTTTGTACTATATTTTTGATCAAATAAGAGACTTAAATATTACCAACCCCAAACTTTTGTACAGTGATATATGTATATATATATATATATATATATATATTGAATATACTTGAATTACTTTTAAAATATATTTTATTTATTATATATATTTAATTAATCGTATGTTTAATTAAATATATTAAGTTTACAACATACGGTATATATATATAGAGAGAGAGAGAGTTCAACAAACAACAAACTTAGTTCACAGAAGAAGAAAGAGAAATATATATATATATATATATATATATATATATATATATATATATTAAACTTAAAAAATGAAAATACTTATTTTTGTAAATATTTATATATCTTTACTGGAGCAAAATTATTTTCTGCTGTTCTTTGATCATATAGCAGTGAGTGCTTTTAATGAATAATGTCTTTATACACTGCAGTCATAATTTAATAGGTTTTACTCTTTAATAGCATTTGAAAGTGTAACCATTGCTTGTGGTAGTATGATTCTGGCAAAAAATAAATGTTCAACGTGTTGTTTGTGATGCAGTGAAGAGGAACAGCGTTTCAAGAGACTCGTTGACGTTCAGCTGTCAGGAAATCCTGCCATTGTTCATGACAGAGGAAGAAACGCTGACCGAGACACACAGTTTGAACTAGAAAAACCCTGAAAGTGAAGAGACTGCGTGATCAAAGTGAGAATGTGAAGCTATTTATGTGCTTCGAGTCTGATGTTTAAGGGTTAATTCACCCAAAAATGATTTACTCACCCTCAAGTCATCATAGGTGTATATGACATTCTTTTTTCAGACGAATACAATCGGAGTTATATTAGAAAATGTCCTGGCTCTTCCAAGCTTTAAAATGGCAGTGAATGGCCGTTTCTGTTTTGAAGTCCATAAAAGTGCATCTGTCCATCATAAAAGTGCATCTATCCATCATAAAAGTGCATCTGTCCATCATAAAAGTGCATCTGTCCATCATTAAAGTGCATCTGTCCATCATAAAAGTGCATCTGTCCATCATAAAAGTGCATCTGTCCATCATTAAAGTGCATCTGTCCATCATAAAAGTGCATCTGTCCATCATTAAAGTGCATCTGTCCATCATTAAAGTGCATCTGTCCATCATAAAAGTGCATCTGTCCATCATAAAAGTGCATCTATCCATCATTAAAGTGCCTCTGTCCATCATAAAAGTGCATCTGTCCATCATAAAAGTGCATCTGTCCATCATAAAAGTGCATCTATCCATCATAAAAGTGCATCTATCCATCATTAAAGTGCATCTGTCCATCATAAAAGTGCATCTGTCCATCATTAAAGTGCCTCTGTCCATCATAAAAGTGCATCTGTCCATCATAAAAGTGCATCTGTCCATCATAAAAGTGCATCTGTCCATCATAAAAGTGCATCTGTCCATCATAAAAGTGCATCTATCCATCATAAAAGTGCATCTGTCCATCATAAAGTGCATCTGTCCATCATAAAAGTGCATCTGTCCATCATAAAAGTGCATCTGTCCATCATAAAAGTGCATCTATCCATCATAAAAGTGCATCTGTCCATCATAAAAGTGCATCTATCCATCATTAAAGTGCCTCTGTCCATCATTAAAGTGCATCTGTCCATCATAAAAGTGCATCTATCCATCATTAAAGTGCATCTGTCCATCATAAAAGTGCATCTGTCCATCATAAAGTGCATCTGTCCATCATAAAGTGCATCTGTCCATCATAAAGTGCCTCTGTCCATCATAAAAGTGCATCTGTCCATCATAAAAGTGCATCTGTCCATCATAAAGTGCATCTGTCCATCATAAAAGTGCATCTGTCCATCATAAAAGTGCATCTATCCATCATAAAAGTGCATCTGTCCATCATAAAAGTGCATCTGTCCATCATAAAAGTGCATCTGTCCATCATAAAAGTGCATCTGTCCATCATAAAGTGCATCTGTCCATCATAAAGTGCATCTGTCCATCATAAAAGTGCATCTGTCCATCATAAAAGTGCATCTGTCCATCATAAAAGTGCATCTGTCCATCATAAAGTGCATCTGTCCATCATAAAAGTACATCTGTCCATCATAAAGTGCATCTGTCCATCATAAAAGTACATCTGTCCATCATAAAGTGCATCTGTCCATCATAAAAGTGCATCTGTCCATCATAAAAGTGCATCTGTCCATCATAAAAGTGCATCTGTCCATCATAAAGTGCATCTGTCCATCATAAAGTGCATCTGTCCATCATAAAAGTGCATCTGTCCATCATAAAAGTGCATCTGTCCATCATAAAAGTGCATCTGTCCATCATAAAGTGCATCTGTCCATCATAAAAGTACATCTGTCCATCATAAAGTGCATCTGTCCATCATAAAAGTACATCTGTCCATCATAAAGTGCATCTGTCCATCATAAAAGTACATCTGTCCATCATAAAAGTGCATCTGTCCATCATTAAAGTGCATCTGTCCATCATAAAAGTGCATCTGTCCATCATAAAAGTGCATCTGTCCATCATAAAGTGCATCTGTCCATCATAAAAGTACATCTGTCCATCATAAAGTGCATCTGTCCATCATAAAAGTACATCTGTCCATCATAAAGTGCATCTGTCCATCATAAAAGTGCATCTGTCCATCATTATAGTGCATCTATCCATCATTAAAGTGCATCTGTCCATCATAAAGTGCATCTGTCCATCATAAAGTGCATCTGTCCATCATAAAAGTGCATCTGTCCATCATAAAGTGCATCTGTCCATCATAAAGTGCATCTGTCCATCATAAAGTGCATCTGTCCATCATAAAATGCATCTGTCCATCATAAAGTGCATCTGTCCATCATAAAGTGCATCTGTCCATCATAAAGTGCATCTGTCCATCATAAAAGTGCATCTGTCCATCATAAAAGTGCATCTGTCCATCATAAAGTGCATCTGTCCATCATAAAAGTACATCTGTCCATCATAAAGTGCATCTGTCCATCATAAAAGTACATCTGTCCATCATAAAGTGCATCTGTCCATCATAAAAGTGCATCTGTCCATCATTATAGTGCATCTATCCATCATTAAAGTGCATCTGTCCATCATAAAGTGCATCTGTCCATCATAAAGTGCATCTGTCCATCATAAAGTGCATCTGTCCATCATAAAGTGCATCTGTCCATCATAAAAGTGCATCTGTCCATCATTATAGTGCATCTATCCATCATTATAGTGCATCTATCCATCATAAAAGTGCATCTGTCCATCATAAAGTGCATCTGTCCATCATAAAAGTGCATCTGTCCATCATAAAGTGCATCTGTCCATCATAAAGTGCATCTGTCCATCATAAAGTGCATCTGTCCATCATAAAGTGCATCTGTCCATCATAAAGTGTTCCACAGGCTTCGGCAGGTTAATAAAGGCCTTCTGAAGTGAAGCCATGCGTTTGTGTAAGAAAAATATCCATATTTAAAACTTTATTGACTAAAATAACTAGCTTCCGGCGAAGCGAACATACGAATTCCACTTCAGTCTAAGCGCAACTTGGAAGAGCCAGGACATTTTTTAATATAACTCTGATTGTGTTCGTCTGACAGAAGAATGTCATATACACCTATGATGAGGGCGAGTAAATCATGGGCTAATTTTCATTTTTGGGTGAACTGTCCCTTTAAGACTGAGTTCTGTGCTGTACTTCATACTCACTTTACTGGGGTCTGATCCACTGCTCAGCGAATCGTACAGAGACTCGAGCTTGTCCCAGCTGGGCCCGCACAGAACCAGCCTCGCCCCGCCAGCGTGGAACAGTCTGGCACACTCTGAACAACAGCAGACCAACAGACAATCAGAGGAGAAAACATGGAGAACACAGAGCACACACTCCAACAAACTGCAACCACGGGCTCCTCAGACAGCATCATAGTGTCGGCCCACATGTGGACTCCACGCGTACCGGACCTGGGCCGGATCTTGGCCGACACTATGTTGCTGTCTGGGTCTAATTACTTTAGATTTCAGATCCATGCATGCCTTACTTTTGTTTTCTTTTGTACGTAATATGATCACGGTCTGTCTGCCTGTTCATGTTATTATCCTGATTGTATATTTGTAACTGTCAGTATTATGTAAAGTGTGCTTGGGTTCTTGAAAAGTGCTATATAAACGTATAATTATTTATTTATTTAAAGTCCCACTGAAGTGTCTTGAATCGTCTTTGTTTGATGCGTTGACGTAATTTCCACTGTAACAGGAAGCGAAGGCGGGACATATTGAATGGCCCCTCCCCCTTTTCAAACAGCCAATAGCGTTTAGTTTCCCTCACAGACTGACAGCACCATGGAAGTGAATCCGATACGTTGGATTCAATAGTAGAGATGTGAATAAATTCTAGCCATTTCATTCTTAACCAACGTACAGTTGATAAACGGAGTAAAACTCGAGCGTTTGAGCAACTGAACACACATCTCTAACACATATTGCTCTGTGACGCATCAACGGTTGCTTTGGTCAGGTGGTGTAGCATAGGGGGCGGAGCTCTAGATTCTAGAGAGCATTTGATTGGACAGAAGATGTGATGAAGTCTGCGGTGATCCATTTCAGCGGAAGTGAGAGACTGTAAGTTTTGAATGCTTAGATCTCCTAAATGTGAATTTTGTCATTGTCATTTATGCTAATAACTTTTGAACCATAAGGGCTAGAAACTAAATTTCCATCATGAAAATGTTTCCACCATTTTGAATCTTCAGATAAACTTTTTTTTTTTTTTAAATAAAGCTGGCTCAGATCATCTTCAGACCATGCTGGCACAAAGTTGTTAAAAGATTTTTAATAACCCAACCGTTATCGAATAACAAGCCAACGAATTTGACAATAAGCTCGCCAAATTGGATTCGAGGTTCTATCTCTGCAACGCTTTAGCGTATTGAGACGAATGTTGGTACATGTCATCATAAGCATGACCTGAGGCTACATGCATCGTTTCGGCACAGCGCCACCTACTGGTCAGGAGAAATTAAAAAATGACTATTTTCTAACTCTACTACTTTTAAAGTACTATTACTTTTTCTAACTCCCAGACTATTTTCACCCAGATCATCTTCAGACCATGCTGGCAACAATTTATTAAAATCTTTTTGATTGACTAAATCGTTCACGAATAACTCCAAATCTGAGGCTGTAACTCTGCAACGCTTTGTCATATTGACACCAAATATTTGTGCATCAATGTTTGCTCACGCTGACCATACAACATCAACTGGGAGACAATACATGAGCAATATATTGGTTACAGTACTTAATAAATGCTTTAGAAGTGTTTTTAACTGTTAGTTTGTGGTAACTAATGTAGTTAACTGATGTTAACAAATGGAAACCTTTAAAAGTAGATGCTAAAGATACAGAAAGAATGGAGGATGAGCAGAAACATGATAAAGATGTTATCTGCTCGTTTCTTGTGTGTGTGTGTGTGTGTGTGTGTGTGTGTGTGTGTGTGTGTGTGTGTGTGTGTGTGTGTGTGTGTGTGTGTGTGTGTGGACTCTTATCAGTCCAGTGCTTTGTGTGGTCTGCTCTCTCTGATAATCTGAAACCGCTCTCTTTCAGGTCTTTGCTCTCTGTCCTGTACAGCTGCATAAACTTAAAGCCCCTGTTTCTAAAGAAGTTTGACCAACTAGCCTGACCGATCAACCTTTTTATGTAACTTACTTTAAAAAGAAATAAATGCACACTATCACACTGTATAGAACATTGTGAACACAAGCTTACTCTAAATAACATGCTTTGATCACAAGACTTGAACACTTTATAATAACTTCCATAATAACTTCCATAAAAACATTAACAAAAAATATCAAATTGTTACAAATGCCACTTTATGACCAAAAACGACAAAAAATGTAGCATTAAAAAAGCATGTTCAGTTATGAGACCTGATAAACAATGGTGTTTGTTGTCACTGATGGTGACGTTATGAAATTTGTGAAACACAACATTTTCTGTGAATAACTAAAGGCTTTGAATATTGTGCACAAGTCATACACGCTACTTTTCATTGCTTTTTTAGAGGTTATTTGCCATTTTTAAAGACTGACACTCCATACTCACTGCATGTTTTTATTGCACAGAAAATATATCTCCAAAAGATATTATAAAACATTCTCTATATAACTCTTATAGTCCACCGTCAAAGGAGATGTGACAATCTCAGTCACCATTCACTATTGTTGTGTTCATATGATGCACTGAAAGTGAATGGTGACTGAAGCCGACCTCTGCGTTCTGTGTTTATTGTACATCATAAAATACTTATAAAACTTTATAACAAGGTGTAACCATACTATTACCATCTCTTAATTTTTTTAAATAAAGGTTATTTATTGGCCCTATATGTTTCCTTAAAGAACCATCCAAGGAGAATTTCCACAAAAGGTTCAATTATTAAAATGTCCATAACCCTCCGGTGCTCTTTGGTCATTTGTGAAAAATTGTGAATATATATATATATATATATATATATATATATATGGTTTTTTTTTTTTTTTTACTTCATCATAATGGTACAAAACTTGGTAAATGTTTTAAACACACACAAAACAATTCATGGACATTGTGTAAAAAAGGTTAAATGGACGCTGAAAAAAATGGTCACTTGTATTGTTCTCTGTCAAAATATCAGCATATTGGAAACTAATGGAGACGAATTTCCTCTAGTGGAAGCATTTGGTATCTCACTGAAAGATCATTTTTTGAGAAAGTCAAGTCTCCTTCATGTATACAGCTCTAGAATAAAGTTATTGTCCAGATAAAGTTAGTTTGATTGATTCACTTCCATTGTAAAGATCATTAGTTATTAACTAGGGGCCGCTAACATGACATTTTAACAGAAAACAGAAACTTTTAATGCGTTCTGGCCGTTCATTCGCACAACAGTGTTTAAGCTCGAGAGCGCACGCTTTGAACAGAGACTGTCAGGATTCAGATACATAAAATAAAATAAAATAAGTTATATACATGAATAACTGGAACTTGTAAACAAAGAAATAAAACCAGACTGCAGCCTTGAAGACAAGCTAAAGAGCAAATAAATAAAAGATTAGTTCACAAAAACAAGAGGTGAACCAAAGGTTGGAAGAACTAGAGCAAAATAAAGACTATTTGACTAGAATAAAAATCAGGAACAAAGAAAAGACTGAAAAAAACAACCAAAGAAAATAAATACAAAGCTATAACTGACTGACAAGCTGAGCAATAACACACACACACACCACATGAGGATCAGGTGAAAACAATCAAACAAATGAGGGCTAGACAAGGACTAAACAAGGGGACATAACGGGAAACAAGGAGGCGAACAAGCAAACACAAAGCCTGTGCTGACACACAACACACAACACAACACAGAGACATGAAACAAAGACAACACAGACGAGGCTGAACCCTGACAGATGCAGTTTCAACCTCAAATTTGGAACAACTTGTTTCGATTTGTTGCTTTGATTGTCTCACAGTTTTAGAGTAAAACGTGTTTTGGAATATATATATGTATATTTCACATGAAAATTTGATATTTTTGTGCATTTTACATCACAATGAACATAAAATTCTATAACTTTTTAAGTTCACTTTTTAAAACCTTTCCACTTCAGCAATAATCTGCCGAGTCTCTTCTTTACAAAGAGATCAAACTTCAGTCTGTGATCCAAAGCATTCGAGATTCAAGACCCTTTAAAACTGGAAATTAAATTTTCAGGTCAATGCTGAAAAAGTGAATAAAATGGATTATAGCTACGGCATAAATGTACTTTAGTACAGTAAAATCCCCTAAAAATACCAAACATTAAATAAGAGACATTATCAAACTAAAATATAGTAAATTAATTGAATTGAAATCAGTCATTTTTGAAAACACCCTTTTTGGACCCTTTACTTTCAGGAGTAGTGAATCAGAACCATCAAAAGTCCAGTTTGTACTGGCTTTGTTTAATTTTGCAGTGAGTAAGTGATTAATAGAGCACATTACCACTCCCCATCCCGGACACGGCGTCTGTGATCACCACCACTTTGTTCCGCACCGTGGACTTGGACATGAAGCGCAGGACCTCGTTGTAAACGTAGTAAACCCCTGCGAACAGCACGATCAGCAGCGGCAGGACCATCACAGACGGGACACCCATCTCCTGCAGGACGACACACACTCCTCAACGCATGCACGGCTTTACCAACTTTAGAATATATGTGGAATATAAAAGGCTTCCATGTTTGATTTGCACAATTGACAACATATTATTTATTTATTTGTACTCCAGATCATCTTAATGTATATTTCTCTGAATTTTAAGCTTTGGTATATCATGATTATGATTATTTATGATGACACACTAAGACAAAAGGTCATAAAAGTCATGACTTTTATCATAATCATGACATAAAAATTATAACTTAGACAATTATGGCATATAAAAGTCTAAATTATGACATAAAAAACTAAGGTAGTTAATAATGTTAACTAATGAACCTTATTGTAAAGTGTTCCCACTAAAGTTGATGGCTTTTCGTTTCTGTCTCATGTGCATTAATATATTAACAACACAATTCTGAATGTTGACCAAGTGCCAAACATGAAATGCTTTTGTTTTCAATCACAAAAAACTGAACAGCAGTTCTGTATATATGTGTGTACAGTAACGTGTCAGTATTTCCAGTACAGTGTGCCTGAGGACATGCGCTATAAATATCACACCGACACACAGAAGAAGCTCATATTTGGACATGCATGAAAAGAATAGATGTTCCTCATCGCTGCATGCCGTGATTTAAACAACAAGTTGCATTTTACCAGAACATTTCCCAGTGGAACACAAGCAGAGTCAACAGACTGAAATGCTGAGATATATAGAGAGTCAAGCGCAGGAAGCCTCGCAGGCCACCGTAATCTGGGTTATTTTCAGTGTGGGCTACTTACAGTGTTCGTGAAGAGTTAAGCCAGTGTTCTGTGGAAATGTGTGTTGTTTTCCGTTTAAACAGACTCAAGCCTGTCGTCCTCCGTTCATTCAGCTGGGAACCTCGTCCGCAGGATCACGGCTCTTTTAATAGCTCGTGCGTGTGTGTGTGTGTGTGAGAACACTGGAGGCATGTGGAGAGGCATGCAGTCCATCACACACACCACTGACTTCATGTAGAAACACATTATTTCAAGCGGTCCTTCAGTAGAAATATTTACTTACTAGGGTTATGGTTACGAGTTTGGTTTAGGGTTAGTTGTGTTATATTTTTTTAATTGATAATGCATATGTAAAATATTGTTTAATGCATATGTATGTATGTATATATATGTACGTATTCCATATATATCTTGAATGGAACTCAAGAAAGATCACACCATTTTTAAAAGAAATTAATGTTCAGTTTAATGAGTTTTTGTGGTTGTGAAAATGCATGCATTAAATACTTTATAATAAGAAATATTTCATCAAATATTATATTGTATTGAAATGACTGATGTGAATGTGTAATCTGCAAAGATGAAGCTTTGCGAAAATGTTTTGTCTCTGTATAGGCCTTTATAGAAAATAAAGGTTTTCATTTTTTATTTGCATAATTGTACATTATTTTTTCTTTTTTACTCCAGATCCCATCTTAACGTATATTCCTCTGAATTTAACACTTTGGTAAATCATGATTATGACACACTAAGACATAGTTATCGGACAAAAAGTTGAAATTAGCTACAGGTATGACTTAAAAAGTCATAATCATGACAGAAATGCATGGTAAGTCAAATTTATTAGATAAAAAGTAGAAATTATGATTTAAATAGTATAAAAATTATATAATGCAAAATCAATATTATGAGACAAAAATTCGATATTAGCTACAGGTATGACTTAAAAAATCAATCATGACACATAAATGTCGAAATTATGACAAAAAGCAGAAATTATGACTAAAGAGTAATAATTATGTCAAAAAAAAAAATAGTGAGACAAAAAGTCAAAATTATGACTTAAAGTCAATTATGACACAAAAGTCAAAATTATGTCACAAAAAGTAGACAGTATGACGTAAAAAGTCGAAATTATGACTTTCTAAGTAATATGACTTGTGAAGTATTATTATGACAAGTCATATTACGAGATAAAAAGTGAAATTATGGCAAAATGATGAAATACTAAGTTTATTATGAGAAAAAAAGTCGACTTAAAAAGTCTATCACATTTGAAAGTCGAAACTATGACTTTAATAGTCCTAATTATAACATAAAAAGTAAAAATTATGAGACAACATTTCGAAATTATGTCTTAAAAAAGTAAATTATGACACAAAAGTCAAAATTATGTGACAAAAAGTAGGCAGTATGACTTAAGTCGAAATTATGACTTTCTAAGTAATATGACTTGTGAAGTATTATTATGACTATTATGATTATTAAGTCATATTACGAGATAAAAAGTGAAATTATGACAAAATGATGAAATACTAAGTTTATTATGAGAAAAAAAGTCGACTTAAAAAGTCATAATTATCACATTTGAAAGTCGAAACTATGACTTTAATAGTCCTAATAATTATAACATAAAAAGTAAAAATTATGAGACAACATTTCGAAATTATGTCTTAAAAGTCAATTTTGACGTATAAAAGTAAACGAGTCATTATTCTCAAAACTGCCTTGCTAAGTTATAGCCTATTCATGAGATGAAAAGTGAAATTATGACAAATAAAAAGCCCTAATTTAGACAGTTTTTGATTTTTTTTAAAAATTCACATATTTAGGATTTAGTATGTCATAATTTCAACGTTTTCCACATAATTTAAATGTTGATGTCATTATCATGACTTCTGTACGCTTTTGAGGGAAAATTCCTCCATGCTTACTCAGTAGTGGCCACAGGGTGGACATCTCGAGATCAGTCCTGCTCTCGCGCTCCGAACTCTCGCGACATCAGAAGAAATTCCAGCAGCGGCTCGCGACCTCCCTCCATTGGGAAAGCTCGAGCGCGGCTGAGGGGAGAGAAAACAGACCCTGTTCGCCCTGGAAAACCCTTTAAACCAGGCGTTTATCGCAGACCATGGAGCCGTAACGTCTGAGAGAAGACATGTACGGAACCGGAGGAGGATAAAATGTCAGGTTCACCGAACAGAGGGATTTTTAAAGCTCCGCTAAACGAGCAGCGGGAGAGGCTTGATTAGCGAGCTAACGTTAACTGACGCTAACTAACGTTAAACTTCGAGCCGGAGGGAGAATTTGCCTTTGGGATTTAAAACCAGGATATACCTCCAGTTTTTCCGTTATTTTTCATCACCTCCTAGAGGATCCAGTTTAATTTTCCCTGAGGAACACGTGAAATAATCGCTTTGTTTACCGCTTGCACAATTCCAGCATTGATTCGCGCAGAAATGAGATTAGAGAGTCGCTTTGTGAGGCAGGCCATGAACTCAACCACATCATTAACTAGAGATCTGCTTATATAACGTTAAACTACACACATTCTGCTGCTGCTGTGGGACTAGTCAGCAAAAGGAAGGAGATATCCAGGTGTAAAAAAGCTGCTGATCATGTTTTGCATGTCAAGAATCGGATGAAAGAGCATCGGGATTATTACTGTCTTCTGCCTCCTCCTTTTCGCTGTTGGGATTTTGAGACGCGCACAAATAGAGGAATACGATGTCGAGCGCGAAGGAAAACACGTGTAGGAAATTTCAAGCGAACATTTTCAACAAAAGCAAATGTCAGAACTGCTTCAAGCCTCGAGAACTGCATCTGCTGACGGACCAGGATCTCAATCAGGTGTGAACGCGCTTCAGTCACTCGCTTCACTTCGAATTCCTTCTGTGAACAAGCGAATTATGGAAGCCCATATTAGAAAATAGCTCATAATTATGACAAAAAGGTGAAATTATTACATATTACGTTACGATTAGAAGATGAAAATTCGAAATGGTTACATACGAAATCAAATTAAACTGAATTTATGATTTTTCTCTATTTCAATTTTATTCTCATATAATCCATGCCAGTAAAAATATGACTTAGTATGACAATTTAGATGTGTCATAGCTATGTCATAATTAGATAAATTCGAAATCGAAATTCACATAAATTGAATTTATGACTTCTCTTAATTTCAACTTTATTCTCATAACTATGACTCAATCCTAATTGTGATTTAGCAAGTCATAATTTTGACACTTATCTCAATTATTATGACTCATAATATGTCATAATTTCATCTCAGAATTATGACTTGTCAATTCGACTATAATTTTGGCTATCATAATTATGACTTTTGATTAGTTTCTTATGTGGCAGAAATCGGGTCCCATACAAAAGTGAAAATGTTGATTTGGTAACATGATCAGTGATCATGTTTGCAGTGAAGCTGATTATCGATTGCCATCAGCTGACAGCACTTTATTGATCAGTTTGCAGTGAACACTAATCAGCCTTTTGCAAAATCAACAACCCGTTTTGTTTAGAAAGGGTTTGCCCTGTTAACATAAAGTGTGTCATGACAGGGACTGCGACAAGGCTTTTTACTGTAAGGGAAAATACATGATTTATTTATCTAATATATTTATTTAGTCTACTTGAGGTTTCTGTTGTGCTTTGGAACGTTTGGAACATTGGATTGGCCAATCAGGAGCCAGCAGAGCTCCACTCCTGAGTTCTGATTGGTCAGAACCACGAAAATCGCTTATTTTCCACATAGCGCATTTCTGTTATATCAGGAACTATATCTTCTAGTGAATTAATCAATTAATTTGTTAAAGAGATCGTAAAGTTTTTTAATTAAAATGTGTTTAATATTTGTGTATTTAGTAACTGTTCAAAGCAACAATATATAAGGAATATAACCATCCTGCATTTCATGGATCACAGTTGAAATGTTTTGCAAATTAAGTTGTTTCAACATGTTCCTTTTCATACAGATCGTCAAAATTTCAGCTTTTTTAGACCATTAAGAATTGGGTCATTGCGTGTCATCTCAACTTTTTAGTTTTTGATCCATAAATGAAGCAAAAAGCCAAAAATATTAAACGCCACAGATGTATATTGACGGAGTAATCCAGGGTCAAAATGACCATTTCCACCTGAGATTTGGAGCCAAATTACAGGGATCTAAAACATTTAGAAAGATGACAGCATCATTACTTTATTTCTACACAGAGATTGTTGTGTTTTATGCAATTCTTCTGATAGAGGGAAACAAGATACACATATTTATTCTTCAGACATTCCTCTTTAAGTGCAGTAAGTATCAGTTGGTGCAAAGCGAGCCAGATTTGGTTTGCGAAGTTTCTGAAGTTGATTTGACACAGAATGACCCAATTAAAGGATGTTTCAATGTTGAAACTGTTCAGACGACCACTAACGACTGCTGTAATCGCTCACTACACACACACACACACACACACACACACACACACACACACACACACACACACACACACACCACATTAGTTGTATTCCATATAACTATATTCACAATAACGCTTCTTAAACGATCAACCACTCAAACACACACTTTGGTCATTGACTGTCCATTAACTTTGTGTGTGTGTGTTTAGTAAAACCTCCAGTTCAGTGGAACATGCAAGAAAGCGTTATTTTCTGCTAGAGCGCTTTAGAGGAAACTTTTAATTAAGCCAAGGGTTGTTATAATAACTAGCGTTTGTCAGGATTACAGGCACTTTACGACTTTGCTGTTGGAGATTGTGAAATAATTGGCCATCTCGATTCTCCACACGTGTTTAGATGTGTGTGTGTGTGTGTGTGTGTGAGAGAGAGATGAACTGACGTTGGAGTTCATTTGACCATATTTCCATATTTAGCTCTTGAAAGAGAATGATGAGAGGAAAAGTTTGACCATAAGGGTCTGTGTGTGTGTGTGTGTGTGTGTGTTTTAATTGATCCCATACTCGTCAAGTGACGTCAGCATCCTCCAGTGTGTGTGTGTGTGTTGTGGTTTGAGTGAGATTACCAGCGGTTAACCCTTTCATAAGTCATTGTTATGGATTACATCACTCACTAATCTCGCTAAGATGACCGTACAACCTTAAACGCTTTATAGCTCTGATATTGTGTAACGTGTCAGTTTATGATTTCTTTATTGTTGTTTTGACACCGTATTATCAGATTAGACACTGACCGTGAGTTAGACCAAGTACATTCTCCATTATCTTTATATATAAATGGATTTTCACCCAAAAGCATGCAAACTTTAGTCCACTCAATCAGAGCTTCAAAGTTCATGAAGAGATTGTGAAATAAATCCATGCGAATCGAGCCGTTTAATCTTTATATGGATGAACAGATTTAATTCAGGCTTTTATTCACATAAAACAAATACAGTCAGACCAGAAATTATTCAGACACCGGATATAATTTTTGATATTGTTTCACTAGTGTGTGCAGGACACTATAGTTCATTAACGTAAGTGAGGAGAGCAAAATAAAGTAATCTGTGACATATTATACCCAAAAACTCTTCATACACTGTAAAATTTATACAAAATTGGGACCAAAAATGATTGGGACACTTTGAGCTGATCATGTTTTGCTGAAGTGTGTTTTGTCTTTAATTGCTAATGCTCTTTTTACACACAGACTGAACACAATGAAGCATTGCTTGGTGATTGGTTGAGCTAAACTGGTATTATCTAATTGTGTAGTTAAATTTAAAGGGTAACTAAACCCTAAACCAACTTTTTTTAGTTAATGATCTGTAAGAATGGGGCTTTATTAGTCCTGTTCATTGATTCGAGTAACTTTTTTGACATTTGGGTATTATAAAGTCTTTTAATTCTACAATATATGGTGTAAAAACGTCTGAGTGCTGCCCTCTTCAGGTTGAACGGTGGCTACTGCAGTCGAATTTTCCTATTGGATGTTGCGGTACTGCGTGACGTAAGCGGTACTGCGTGACGTAGGCAGGTTCCAGCTCACCACGCCCTCCCTTGGTACGAGCTACCACGCCCTTGGATGAGCTAGCGTAGATTTAGTACAGTGGTAGGTGTAGTACAGTCTATGGTGTAGTGTTGCTGGGTGCAACAGCACTGCTGGACTGCATAGCTTTCCAGCAGACTTGGACCGTGAGTGTAAAACCTGCATTTTACGCGGAATTGCTTTTCCAACGCAATAGAGGTGGAAATGGGCTTCTCCACACAGCTCGCGCTGAACAGCGACGCAGTGCCAAACGCTGCTCCTTGATCCTGCATGGACTCCACCACCGCAGCGGCGTCTTGATGTGAGTGATCATATATATTTTAATCACAATTTATGGTTAGGCTAAAGTTAATCCTCTGGGGTCGACAAACGCGTCTGCGCATTTTGCTGGATTTTTTCACATAGCAGCGGCAAAATATGAATATGCATATAGAAAGCGCGCGCTATTGACATCAACTCGATAAAACTCATCAGATGCATATTTACGTCGTCTTGCGACCCTGTGAGCAAACTCTCCATTTTAGACAGTCTGACAGCACTCACAGCAGGACTCTCAGGTGCACGCCCCCCCGCTCACGGTTCGTCCCCTGTATCTCCGCTGGGGTCTGCCCACTTTTCTAGCATTTTTCAAATATTGCCAGTGGGTGGAGTCAGGCTCTGACCAGGGGTTTAGTTACCCTTTAACAGCTGACAGATATTCAACATAATTCATGTGTGAGACAGTCTAACAGAAGGACGGACAAAACCAGTCAAATATCAACTGAGTTCTGCTCATATTTTAATACCATTCTTAGGGCCCTATAAAATCCGTTTTATTTTTTCCCAAATTCCGTTTTTTCCGTTTTAATTTTTGCAAATTCCGTTTTTTCCGTTTTAATTTATGGGAATTCAGTTTTTTTTAACCTTTACAGTTATTTTAGTCGTAAAAAGAGTTTCTTTAATGTTAATGATTAAAATGTAGGCTACACAAATAAAATAGGAATAAATTTATTGAGGTAACAAACTAAATTCTCATTTTAAGAGGTGTTAAATGTGGTTTGGTTTGTTTACATTAGTGAATGTATTAGGCTAACTAACATGAACCACGAGCAACACATTTGTTACTGTATTTATTAATCTTTGTTAATCTTAGTTAACCCTAACCCTGTATTTTTATTGTTACTTCACACAGTACATTAAGCTAACTAATGTTAAATTAAATAATGTAGGCTACTAAATGGTGAAATTAACATTAATAAAGATTAATAAATGCTGTAGAAGTGCAGTTTATTAATAGTTAATGTTAACTGATCTAGTTAACTAGAGTTTAATAAATGGAACCTTATTGTAAAGTGTTACCGATTTTGTTATACACCGAACCGATTCAGTGTTGGACAGATCAGTTGTTTTAACCATACTGTCTATGGTTTTAACCATTCATTAAAGTGAATCGGTTCAAATGAGTCATTGGTTCGCGAATCGGACGTATCATTAGCAGACTTGCACGCGTTGTGTGATTATCCTGGCAGTTAGGACATCGCACAAGATTTGTCAACACAGAAAACATGTCACCATTGGATAGGTTTAGTTTATTGAAAGTGTTTTTTATGTCAGCTGAATGGGCGGAACGCTTTTCAGAGAACAAGGCAAGGTAAAAAAGTTTTTTTTTTTTTTTCACAATTCACACTAGCGGTAGCCTAATTCAGGAAAATAATATCCGAATGCTCCACGTGAAACTTCGTTCTTCCGATCTTTTACCATTGTGTCAATTCTCAATTGATTTAGATTAATAAGCGCGAGGGAGTGAGAGAGAGCAAGACAGTTTGAAGACGCGCGCGCGACCGGGCCTCTCTCTCTGCTCGTTCTTTCAGTAGGCCTAATATGCGATTTTCCTCAGACATACGTTTTTCTCCCACACAAAAACAGAATTTTATTCCAAATATGTAAAATTCCGCGAAATTCCGCGTTGACACTAGATTCCGCGTTAATTTGCCAATTCCGCGATTCCGTCCGCGATTCCGTGATCGCGGAAATGATAGGGCCCTACATTCTCTAAACTATAGCGAATAAACTGATAATGTGAGAAATGTTGAAGGAGTCTGAATAATGTTGGTTTGACTGTGATCAGACGTGTTTGTTTGAACCAGTGAGATTGGAAGTGATCTAATAGTGACATCAGAAACATTTTTCAGGAGTGCCGTAATCAGATCTAATATTCTGTCACCCGGCAAAGCAGAATATTCCAATCTCAATTAGTTTGCATCCATTTTTCCAAGAATGATTTTGGCCTTTCAAGCCGTTTGCCTTATTCTGTCGATTGGTGAATAACTGTCAAACATAGTTTACCTTCATAGTTTTCCAAATAGAGAGATAGTGCCACTCAATCAGCCGAAACGTTGATCATTGTGAATCTATAATCAGGGTTCCCACGGGTCCTTGAAATCCTTTCAAGTTTGTGAATATGAGAAATATTCCCTTTTTAAGGCCCTGGAAAGTTGTTGAGAGTAAACACACACCGATACAGGCCCTTGAAAGTGCTTGAATTTATTTTGTGTAAGAAGTTTTCTGGAAAAAATTCCATATTGTTCCCGCTAATGTGTTATTCCGCCAACACTTCGTGGCCTATGCGCATTTACATTAGTTACGCGCGTTTACGTGTTACGTACTTTGTGTTGTACGTTGCCATGACGTTCCCACGCGCAAAACTGTAACAATGTATCTTACAAGGTAATACGATGTAACCTTGCTCTCACTTGATATGTGTCCCACATTAAGTCCTTGAGTTTGAGGGTTTTGGACCTGGAAAGTCCTTGAAAGTCCTTTGAATTTGGAGTTAACCGAGGAGTGGGAACCTTGAGTATAATGTATATGCAAAAAATCAGAAGTTAGTTAGCTAATCTGTTCCTCTCTATCTCTCGCAGAGGAAGTTTACTGTTACAGTATACGTTGATGTTTGAGCCAAACGGTTCCTTTGAGGGAATGTTGGCAGCGCTCCGCCGTTGACGCACCCGGGGGGGAAATGCTCTCAAAATACTGTAATTTTCACTGACTTGTTTCTTAAAGTATGTTCAGTCTTGACTTCTCTCAGGCGAGACTCCATCTATACGCAGACCGGATCTGTTTTTCTGTTAAACATCATCTCCCATAGCAAACTGTGGCAGTGACTGTCATTTTTCTAATAACTTAATCACAAATAGTTGCATTATATTATAGCATAGTAATATATCCACTGCCGTTTTAAGGTTTGGGATTGGTACGATTTTGTTTTTAAAAAGTCTCTTCTGCTCACCAAAGCTGCGTTTATTTGATTAAAATAAATAAATAAATAAAAAATCAGTGATATTATGAAATATTATTATTATATGTGAATATAAAGTGTAATTTATTCCTGTGATCAAAGCTGAATGTTCAGCATCATTACTCCAGTCTTCAGTGTCACATGATCCTTCAGAAATCACTCTAATATGATGATTTGATGATCAAGAAACATTTATGACTATTATTAATGTTGAAAACAGTAATGTACAATTTATTTTTTCAAGATTCTTTGATGTATAGAAAGTTCAAAAGAACAGCGTTTATCTGAAATAGAAAGCTTTTTGTAACATTATACACTACCGTTCAAAAGTTTGGGGTCAGAAATAATTAGTTTTTTGGGGGGGAAAGAAATAAAAGCATTGTATTCAGCAAGGATGCATTAAATTGATCAAAAGTTAAAGACAAAAGATTCTATTTCAAATAAATGGAAAAAAACAAACTTTCTATTCATTAAAGAAGCATTAAATATCTTCAGCGTGAAGGTGGATCTTATCAATATTGCTTTGTCCTGTAATGTAACACTTCCTCAAGATTTAATTTCCACACACTACGCTGTGTCTGAAGGCTCTGAAGGAGAACACGATTACAACAGACGAGATCGAATGGCATTTGGCTTTTTTTTAAAGCTATACAAAATCCTCGTCAGTCGTCACGCATCGATATTTTTAAAAAGGACTTGAAACTTATTTTATCAAGCCTTTGCCGTTTGATTAGGTCTGAGAACTGTGAGTGATTGCTTGTATGATTTTCTTGGTGTCATGTTCTGGTGAGTTATTTACTATTCATGGACAACACTTTGGTCCATTCTAATGGTTTTGAAAGTGCTTTATAAAGATGAGTTGAGTACAGGGCCAAATTTATATTGGAATATTATTTAATAAAGCAATATTGCCTTCAGAAGCTCAATGCAGAAATTGAAATGCTGTAATATAAATCCATCTGCCTACATTTTTACTTCGATGTCCAGTTAAAAATCAAGAGTTGCATCATTGATTCTCATGCAGTGACTGTTCACTGTAGAAATTAAATGTAGTTTCATCTTTGTTAAAGCTGTATTTTGTTGTTTTATTAAGATTAATGACACAGTCAACAGTAGGAATGTTAGGCTGACGTCACTTTAAGACAGAATAAACTGACAAACATTCGGTTTCCTCCTCGACTGTTCACTAATGACATAACCGAGAGAATACTTGCTGAGACGTGTGTTTAGACGGGTGTCCTTGGGCAATTCCACGCAAAGGTCATCCTTACCATGAAAAAATAAAGTTTTTACCTAAAGATCAAAACCCCTTTTAAGTTGTCCATTTAGGTCTGTAATATACTGTATTAATGTGCTGTATCAGAAATTTTAAGAAAATTGCCTTGTTTTTCCACCACATATGAGGTGAGCAACAATGCTAAAATTTTAATTTCAACCAGCCATATTTCATGCTTTCAAAAGAGGTATCAAAGACCCCCCTTTTAAAAACTTAATTCGAACATAAAGCATTTTGCTGAAAGATGGAGGCATGCCTGAGAAATAAATATACTAATTTGGTCATAACAGCACTGCCTGTTGAATTTATAAGGGCTTTAATAAAGAGGTCTCGACGCTTCAGTGCTCTGTCACGTCCGTTACGTTTTAAAGATTAAGTTTATATAATATAACAATTATAAATGCAAATAACTTGAAACTTTATATGCAAAGCTAAACTATGTTTATGCTTACTAGGATCGACATTTCATTCCACTACTTTGCTTTGAACGACCATAATAATGCGTTACGGACGTGACCGTTACGGACGCTTCACATCAAATCATATGCACTTGTGATCGGTTTCAGGCTTACCATATATTCAGTGCATATCCAATAATCGCAATAATATTTGTGCTTTGTTAGTTTTAATATGAAAAAATGTCTCAACTTTCAAATTCAGTCTATTTTATAACAAAATGTAAACAATAGAGACCGCTCTTTAATACGGCATGGTATATTTCAAGTGAAAGAAAACATAAAAAGAGGAATCAATTCGGTGTTCGAGCGCTGACTGAAACATCTCTCTCTCTCTCTGCGAGTGTGTGAGGCACAGATAACGCACGAGTCCTGATTTTCGCCTCTTCTTCTGCGTTTAAAATTGTTTAAATGTGTAAATTGGCAAGACAAAACACGTCCAAATTATAAACTTTCACTGTATGATGGGCTGCCTACATTTTGTGTAACACTTCAAGTTTTCCTCAAGCATACAATTTCCATACACACAGCAGCCAAATGAGAAAGCTGGAATAGCGTTTGGCTTTTCTTTAAAGCTCTACAGGGCCAAATTAGACATTTTTTGGTGGGAATATTCTATAAAAAAGAAAAACGTCTTCAGAAGCTCGATGCAGAAATGGAAATGCGATAATGTAAATCCAGCTGCCTACATTTCATCTAGCTTTTACACTGTTTTTTTACTTCAGTGTCCAGCCCACATGTTATAAATGGAAAGTTGCATCACTGCAGCGTCCCAGTGTGATTCCCATGCAGAGGCGCTTGTGAAAGGAAGTGTGTGTTGGGAAAGTGGATCAGAGTTTCCCAGAGGTCGATCCCACTTCTGAGGCTGTGGTTCGGCCCGGTGGGTGTTGGGTAAGTTTAGACGGTGGGGGTGAAAGTTCAGGGCGAGTGTGTCCAGCGCTGAGGGGGAGGCGGGGGTAAAGTGGGCCGCTGGGACGAACCTGGGAGGAAATTGGGAGTTAAACGTGATCCGTGAAGCTGGAGAGCGGAAGTGGCCCTTCAATGTGTGGAGGAAAACACTCGGGTGTGTCTCGCCTCCCTCTCATACGCTGGAGTCACACACTTCTGATACCGAGTCACAGCTGTGTTTTGTTTTGCTTCCAATCCCTCCCCCTCGTCCAAAGAGGAAAGAGGCTAAATCTGGTCCCTGGGTATCCTCTGGTGTTTGTTTTTTTGCG
This sequence comes from Squalius cephalus, assembly GCA_022829025.1. NCBI lineage: Eukaryota > Metazoa > Chordata > Actinopteri > Cypriniformes > Leuciscidae > Squalius > Squalius cephalus. The sequence goes on from CM040810.1 coordinate 1,167,110, forward strand.
GGGGGGGGGGGGTTTAACAAAGAAAAAGGGTAAATAAAAGTGTGGCTTGACAAAACAATGAAAGTGCATAGTCTGCATGATTAAAGAAAATTAACAAATTCAAGCTTTCCTGTAGCTCAAACAGTGGTGCGCTTGCAACGCCAAGGTCATGGGTTCGATTCCCAGGGAAAGCTAGAACTGATAAGAATGTAAATGTGTACCTTGAAATGCAATGCAAGTCGCTTTGGATTAAAGCGTCTGCCTAATGCGTAAATGTTAACAGAAAATGAATGCTGGAAATAGGATTCAGCCTCCGTTGATTTAAAGACGTTGGTTGTAGGTAATCATTAATTTTTTCGATACATCTACCATGACTCGATACGGGTTCCTAAACTATCCTTTTTTTTCGTTTCCAATTTTATGAACAGATAATGTTATAGCAGAGGCTGTAATAATGTAACTTCATTTAATTTAATTTAATTTCATTTCATCCCCAGGTATCCTCTGTTGTTTTAAAGGCGTATTTATGGGTCGTGATCAACTCATGGATTGATTTAATTATTTTTTTTTTGATTGCTTGTATCTTAAAGGAGTAGTTCACTTCAGAATTAAAATTTCCTGATAATTTACTCTCCTCCACGTCATCCAAGATGTTCATGTCTTTCTTTCTTCAGTGGAAAAGAAATGAAGGTTTTTGAGGAAAACCCTCCAGGATTTTTCTCCATATAGGCCCCATTTACACTGCATGGTTCAAGTGACCCAATTCCGATTTTTTCCTCTCATGTGGCACAGATCGGATATGACCAGTGAACGTGTAAGCAGGAAAAAAAACGCATGGATTCCGATTTTCTCAGATCGGATTCAGGCCTCATTCATATGTGGTAATAAATTGGATATGAATCGGATACGTGCATTTGCGTGTGCCATGTAAGCAGACAAATCGGATATTCCCCAGTAAATGCGAGTCGTACGTCATTAAAAAAGGGACGTCAACTCAGGTGGACACCACCAACTGCGATCACATGACTTATTAATGGTGCGATGGAGGATGGAGGCTCAACACAGTGGAGTAATTTTTCTCCGCCTTACGAGAGCAATGTTTTGCTTATTTAAGTATCCGTACCCGATGGTCAAATTATGTATTCGTATGTGTTGTTACGCGTGAGGATAGATGATCGTCACCTTCAACAGCGGACTCGACGGTTGATGCGCGCATCTAATATGAATGAGCGCTGCTTTTAAATGAACATTTCTTTAAAACAAAATTTATTTGACAATTTAATTTTCTTAATGGCATAAACAGGATTTACTCCCTTGAAACTTAAACTGGAATGGAACATACTCATATTTTAGAGAATGTAGTTAATATTTTCGTTAATAATGATTTATCATATCCACACGCGACCCACCCGAAATTAATCAGAATGTTATTTTTATTAGCATACTTGACCCGCCCGATCCGCGGATTATCCACAGAGCCCCCGCGGATATGACCGCGATCCACGCATCACTATAATAATTTTGTCTGCTTCTGCATCCATTGCATATCGAGCTGTTTTACTTCATTTTCCGGGCCAGAACGACTACATTTGGTTGTTTTGGCAGTGTATAGTGTAAATGCAAATATCGGATACGGGTCACTTTTAAAAGATGATGTAAGCGGGTCGTCAAAAAAATCGGATATAGTCAGCAAATCGGAATTGGGCATCAAGACCTGCAGTGTAAATGCAGCCATAGTGACTTCAATGGGGTCCAACGGGTCGAAGGTCCAGATGTGAGTTTCAGTGCAGCTTCAAAGTCTCGACACGATCCAGCCGAGGAATAAGAGTCTCATCTAGACAAACCAGCGGACATTTTATAACAAAATAAACATTTATATACTTTTAACCACAAACTACTTTTAACCACTGTTTACAAAGCAGACGTGCAAAGACTGAGTCAAACGGCATTTACAAAAAAAAAAAAGGTAAAACAATGATTTTTTTTTTTTTTTTTTTTTTTAATGGTTTGTCTAGATAAGACTCTTATTCCTCGGCTGGATCGTGTCGAGACTTTGAAGCTGCAATTTGGACCTTCAACTCGTTGGACCCCATTCCAGTCTCACTTCCGTAACATTTCTACGTAGGTTTGTAACTAATTTGCATGAATGGTCTTCATTGGCTGAACAGCGTCTCTTAGCCCCGCCCTCAAACACTGTAGTGTATCTGAGACTGGAAGTGTTTGGTTCGTGTTGTTCGTGTCGAGAAGACCGTTTTCTGCTGACAAAGCAAATCCACTTTTGATACGGTAAAACCCACGCCATCGTTACTGTTCGTATCACTGTGATCAAGAGCTGAGATTCAGATATGATAATGAGCGTTTGGTTTCTGACCAATCAGAGCAGAGCAGCTCTCAGAGAGGCGGAGCTTAGAGAGACTGAATCTCCGATGGAAGCGTTTCAGACACTGAGAGGAAAGAGCTGATGTGCAGTGGAGATTATGAGGAAATTAAAGTGTTTTTTGACCTTGGATGCATTTAAACCTGTTAGAGGAGACTCTAAAACAGGAACCATAATAGGGGCACTTTAACACTACATGGCAACCTTACAAATTCAACGTCCTTGTTTTGGTTGCGAGAGTAAAGAATATTCAATTCAGACATTTCAGGTCATGGCATATTCAGTGAGGAGACATGATCATTAATCATGTGAATCATTGAATAAGATGAGCTCGCATTTTTGATGCCAGATGAGACGCATTTATTACCTTTGAGGCACAACATCTGCTCTATAGGGAAGCTTTATTAACTTGCCTAGTCCTGCTCATCTGCGTCTAAGCTTGCACATGTGGCTCCCCTTCTGAAGGGCTTTTATTAGACGTTCGAATTGATTTGAAATTTCAATTTTTCCAGAAAAATTATACCATTTTACTAGGGCTGCCCTCGACTAAAGCTTTTTCTAGTCGACTAATCGCGTGTTTATATTAATAAGCAATAAAGCATAATGCACCTTTAATTGCCTGTATAAAATACATATCACCTAATCAGCGCTCAGATTCGAACATAAAGCTGCAACACCTAATGATTATAAATGTGTCCTGAAAAAAGCAGAATGAGACTCTAAACATTTTAATAATTTATTGATAGTGTTTTCTGTGTTTTTGGCTGCAGAGATTAAGTCACGATGCTGACTCATCATCTATATGCTCGTTTCATACGGATTACATAATCTGAGAATATTCATTTTCCATTGGAATCTGTTCATTCAAGTGTAAAAACTGTCAAGCTTTCTATAGATATATTTCTCATGTCTGTGAAGCAAGTATACGCTGAGTTTCAGTTCATTTATGATGCGCTCAAGGTCAAGATCGACAGAAAGCCTCATTATTTTACAAAAGCACAACGTTTTGCTGTTATTGTGAGTTGACAGAGATAAGAGTAGAGCCTTTACTGTTTGCTTTACTCTCATCCGTATGAGCAAACATGAGGGAGTATTTTGAGTTAAATGCGAGTGACCACAAAATGTTTCCTCCACAAATGACTCCAATATGCACCTTTATTGATGGAAGATTTATTAATATGTGTTGATGTTGTTGCAGGCCAAGCCGATCTATGGCGGATGGCTGTGTTTGGCTCCCGAGGGAACGGACTTTGACAATCCCATGCAAAGATCCCGGGTAAGAGACATGAAAGATGTCGTCTGTTTGCGTTAGTATCTTGACATGCACTGTGCACAAATAATAATAATACATTTTATTTATAATGCACTTTTCTCACACCCAAAGCGCCAACAGAGTAAAAGACAAAAAAATTAATAAAAAATACAATAATAAACAAATAATACAATATGTAAATATTATTATTATAACGGCCCATTTCAAATGTACAATAATGTAATGTCTTTGAATTATTATCATTTGTCAGCAAATGCTCATATATGCTATTAATTTGATTCACTACTTGGCATATGTCAGTAATTTAAAGCTGTGATGAAACCGATATAGCTACGATCTTTTCTACTGTATTGTGACGTACATCTGAAAAAATGCATGGTTGGGAAATCATGAGGTAATAAAATGCATGCATGGTTTGGGTGAATTTTCATTTCTTTTTCACTATCAATTGACAGTTGTATATTTGAGTGAATATGAATGACATTTAATGCTTTGTTCTTTCCACGCAGAAATGGCAACGGCGATTCTTCGTCCTTTATGAACACGGCTGCTTGCGCTTTGCACTGGATGAATCGGTAAGCTGTCCGTTCTTTATTCCTTCTGATCCCACATTTGCGATCGGTCAATTGAGTCGCTGAGTTGAGAGAATATATTCATGTCTTTCAAACAAACCGAACCAAACACCAACCTCAGTGAATCCTCTCCAATAAAATAAATAGTAATCCAAATGAATCCAAATGAATCGCATCTAAAATAAATGTCAGTTTACATTTTATATATATATATATATATATATATGTACTGTGTATAATTATTTTGTATTTATAAATTTCACACATTATAAAATTCACACATATGCATGTATACATTTAAAGGTCCCATGACATGCTACTTTTTGTAGGCTTTAATATAGGCCTTAGTGGTCCCTAGTACTGTATCTGAAATCTCTTTCCAAAAATTCAGCCTCGGTGCAGAATTATAGCCACTACAAGCCAGTCCCAGAATGAGCTTCCTTCAGACAGGCCGTTTCGGTGTCTGTAGCTTTAAATGCTAATAAGGAGGAGAAAGGCGGCGCAAGGTGGAGGGTGGGTGTGGCCTTGCCCATCTTGCGCAACGGTACCGTGGCGTGCATGTTTACGTTGGATATAGCAATGGCACGAAGACACGCAGTCTTTCAAGCATTTCAGTTTGACCCAGAATCTGATCCGGATGAAGAAGTTGCAACTCAGCGGCTCCAGCAGGACGTTTCCGAATGGTTAGTTTAAAATATTATGTCTGGATACGGTACTTTATTCGGATGGTTTACAGTTATTATCACGTAGCTAACGCTAACCTACTATTGCCTTTTCATGAGAGATCTGTAACGTCTGTATTTATCTTATTAAAATTACATCAAGCTCTGCGATCTTGAAATGCGGATATCGCACGCGCCATATAACCAACAGGAAAACGGTTATCCAAATAACAAAGAAATGTAGGTTACAACACTTGCGTTACAGTGTGTGTAACTTGATGCTGTCTACCTTTACATTAGCGCAAGTAACTGCATAGCTAATGTGACAGCCACATTCTACGTGTAACAAGCTAGGTAACCATAAACAGTAAAGCAACACACTTATAATAATTTGATTTAATTTAATTTAATATTCTGATTTATTATTCTGATTTAGTGTTGGAAACAGTTCTGCTGCCTAATATATTTGATGAATAAAAGGTTAAAAAGAACTGCATTTATTCAAAATAAAAAAATATTTTCTAATAATATAAATCTTCTTTAGGCCTACTATCACTTTTTATCAATTTAACACATCCTTGCTGAATAAAAGTATTGTTTTATTTAAAAAAAAAATTACTGACCCCAAATTACTGACCAGTAGTGTATATTGTTGTTACAAAACATTTCTATTTTTAAAACATTTGCTTCTTTTTTTTATTAAATTTTTTTACTTTTACTTATTCATCAAAGTATCCTAAAAAAGTATCACAGTTTATGAAAAATATTAAGCAGCAGAACGGTTTCCAACTTTGATAATGAATCCTCATATTAGAGTGATTCCTGAAGGATCATGTGATAGACTGGAGTAATGATGCTGAACATTCAGCTTTGATCACAGGAATAAATGATCATTTAAAGTATAATAAATTGAAAACCAATTATTTTAAATTGTAATAATATATCACAATATTAAATTTTTTTTTTCCTGTATTTTTGATCAAATAAATGCAGGCTTGATGAGCAGAAGAAACTTCTTTCAAAAACATTAAAAATAGTAATGTGTCCAAACTTTTGACCTGTACTCTACATGCATGTGTGTGTATTTATATATACAAAATAATTATGCACAGTACACATATATATGATATAAACAAACTTTTATTTTGGTTTGCGATTAATCATGATTAATCGTTTCCCAGCACTAAAAAAACAGCAATATAACCGTCCCTGAACTAAAATAATCCATTCTGAGATGAGAAGGGCCGAGAGCGCCGGCTGCGATGCGAACGAACAGGACTCGGTGGTGTTGTTAATGAGAGCCCGACTCGCCCTGTTTGTTTCACAGGAATGTGACATGGATGACCAAATTAGCCGGCTGATCTGCCCGGCGATTACAGCGTTTGCATGTAAACACTGAAGCCCACACACAGGCTCAGCGCTAGGAGAGCGAGAGCCGCCGCGACCCTTGACCCCATCGCTCACGCTATTTGCTTACTACAGGAATGCCCATTACAGCGGTGCAATTTATCATTCTGCTGCGCAACACGAGGCAAACGCCCATTTGCCTGACATCATGAAGTCGAGTCTCCTTCATTTATACAGCGCTTTAACAATATAGAGTTTCACAGCAGCTTTACAGTGATAACAGGAGATTACAGTAACAGAGAGTGTTTAGGCTTTACAGCAGATCTAGAATAAAGTTACTGTCCAGATAAAGTTAGTTTTGATCGATTCACTTCCGTTGTAAAGATCATTAGTTATTAACTTATAAATAGTCTGGCCTTTACTCATATACAGATCTGTGCAGATGGCTGAGGGAGGACACTGTCTGTATTTCCAGTGAGTAGTGACGACAGTAAAAGCTCGTTCAGGGCAATACAGAGTTTCCTGCCATTGTTTTGCTTAGCAAATGCTGTCAGCCCTCGTGTCTTCATAGTCTTTTCATCTACTTTCAGGAAATTCTGTTAAATTAGGTCAAGAATACGGACACTTCAGAGAATGGATTTAAGCAACAACGTATTATTTGTGCCTCAGAAATGATGTGCGTCATGTTTTTGAGGATTCCAGAAACTCTTTCGCATGTTATAGTGTTGAAATCTCTCGTAAAGGCGGTGTAAAGACATGAAGAATGTCTTGTTTGATTTTTCTCTTCTCTCCTGGGAAGCTTAGAATCGGTTTTACTACGATATATTTTACTGATTTACTGTTTCCTTAGTGAATTTTCTTTTCAACTCATTGAAAAACATGCCTAAAACAACATTTGCAAAACTCCAAAAACGCAGTGAACACTAGTGTCAGTAAAACACCAACAACTTTTATTCCTTTTCAATCAAATGATGATCACAGGTAGAGATGCACAGATACTACGTTTTGCTGATTATTCAGAATTATATCGGCCGATACCGATAGTTTTGATTTTGCTTAAGGAAACAAAATCTCTCCCAAATATTCAGGAAACCTCTCATCTGGTGCACTATAATAGTAGAGGTTAAATTAACAACAGAGCTATTATATTCACCTGCTATTTATTTCCAGATATAATATTTACTCTCAAAAATAAAAGCTGAAATGTTTGTATACAACTCAGTTAGTTGCACATAAGGTAGTTTTCATAAACACTTCTTCATGGCAAATGTATTCAAACATAATTAACAGTAAATAAGCTCATGTCTATTGTTTGTATAGCTATCTAACGAACTGTGAACACTGGTTAACTGGTTAAAATTCACTTTCTAGAATCAGGCTTTGTGCACAGCCGGCCTCGTATTCTCACAGGTTCTGGAAAACAATCCTCTGAAAAATGTGCGGCACACAGTCGAATGTTTTGGTTGTACTGTTCTGGAACTGTGTTGTAAATAAAGTAGTGCTGTCAAACGATTCAAATATTTAATCGCATTAATGTCATAGTTAACTCGCAATTAATCGCACATTTTTATCAATTCTAAATGTCAAGTCAACTCAAGTCAAGTATATTTGTATAGCGCTTTTCACAATACAGGTTGTATCAAAGCAGCTTCACAGTATTAAATTAAAATAATACAACAAGGTTTGTTTCAAGTGGAATTTATTGATTGATAAAATAAAATTAAATATCCCCAAATATCCCCAACTGAGCAAGCCAAAGGCAACAGTGGCAAGGAACCGAAAAACTCCATCAGTGACCTAATGGAGAAAAAACACCTTGGGAGAACCCAGGCTCAGTCGGGGGCCAGTTCTCCTCTGGCGTTTATGAACTAGAGGTCGGATTTAACTGTAAGATTAAAAGTATTATATGAATGCCTGGCTGAAGAGATGCGTCTTTAATCTAGTTTTAAACTGGGAGAGCAAGTCTGAGCAACGAACAGTATCAGGAAGGCTATTCCAGAGTTTTGGAGCTAAATGTGAAAATGCTCTCCCTCCTTTGGTGGATCTGGATATCCTAGGTATGACCAAAAGCCTCGAATTTAGTGATCTTAAAGAGCGCGATGGATTATAGGGCGATAGAAGATCCGTTAAATAGACCTTAAATGAGCCTTAAATGTCCCTTGATTTCTTTTTGTCCCATATTTTCTTCTCGTTTTAATGCTCTTATCAACATGGAAAAGTGGATCGGCTTGCTTTGTGCACATGTTTTTTTTTTATTTAAAACAACATTGGCAGTGTTCAATTTCACACTAACATTCGCGTCCAGTGGTGTTTCAGACTGGCTGTGCTGCGATGATCGCTCAGTTCACAACGGCTAATCGCACAGATCACTTTGGTCTTGTCAATGGAACCATTTGGCAACTTTTTAAAAGTAAACTTTCCATTCAGAATCTTATTGGCATCCATTTCGGCGTCTCGCGAGCCCGAACAAGTGTATGCTGCGTGCCTGTTGTTTGGTGTCCGGTCTAGCTAGATCCGGTGTGGTGTTGTGGTTTTTCTAACATTACTAGTTGTTGCAACAGCATGTGAAAAAAACGACAAAGTTTGCTAGGCCAAAAAGAACGTTAATCTCACGATAAAAAAAATTGACGCCGTTAAAATGGGTTTGTGTTAACGCCGTTAATAACGCGTTTTACTGACAGCACTAAAGTAAAGGTTAACCACTGTTTTCTAATTGTCCTCTTTTAGCTTTCGCAATGGAAAACACAGTGTCTCCACGACATGGCGGCAACACTAATACAGCGATAATAAAGTTACGTCTTCTTTATCTGCGAATACATCTGAAGCTCTGCCGTAGAGATGTGGAGGCGTGTTTGAACGAAGCGTTTTAGGAAGGCGTGGATGAGCCTTAACTTTTATAAAGAATCTCTCTTTAGGTTTGACACTTTGAGCTTTGTAACTCTGCAGATCTTACACATAAATACATACGAAATTCAAAAACATAAATATGGTTTTGTCGCAGTGGCGTGAGATCGCTCTGGCTCAGCTCTAGAGAAGCACATGATCTTCTCCTCCGCCTTAATAACACCAGTTACAGCGCGAGATAAACATGAATGAGCTTCTGAAAGTGTGTTAAAAGATAGAGAACAACTTATCGAAGTCCGTATCATGTGACATGGAGTCGCCCAATCAGTGTTTCAACCGTGGAAAGACGTCAGTAAACAATGTCATGTAACGTCACATTTACCTCAGAAAAACCATGTGACCATAAACTCGTCAGTCAGCGAGAAGAATTAACTCTAGAGAGGAGCATTTTATTAAATACATGCACCATATTACATATTCATTATAATGTTTAATGTTCTTCAATATTTAATGCATGTTTGAATAAATCTGGAAAGTTTATGACAGCCACCATTTAAATTTTTATATAATTTCATATAACTTTATTATTATAAAATAAATAAGTGTAATTTAAGTGTTTGTATACAAATCAGTTAATTTTTACCTTCAATATTACAGTATGCTAATGAAGCCTATAGGCTAACACTGACTCCCATAGTTCACAGCATTAGTGAAGAGATTTGCTTTCCTTGAGAAAATGTGCCATGTATTGAACCTGATATCCAAAATAATTGATATTGAATCGAATCGAATTTCAAGCTTGTGAATCGAAATCGAATCGTGAATTTTATGTCAATACCCAGCCCTAATCATACGGCCCCTTTAAAAGTCGTGCGGATCATGCAAAAAACAACGTTGCATAATTTTATAGAAAAGTTTTTCCAATGAGCCTGACCTTATTCTTTTACGGCTAGTGTTTAATGTGTGCTATATTTAGTGTGAACACAAGCTGATCTTAAGAAAACGCTTCTCACTCCATATAAACGGCAGACGCTGATGTAATCATATCCCAGTATGGTTGCAGTTGTTTCTAATCCCGTAGCTCGTCCGTTACATGACGAGAGTCTGCCGGTAAGCAGCCGTTCATCTAGCTTCACTGCTGACTCTTATAAACATGATAGAGAAGTATTTTAATTGTCCGACTGAGATGCTCTGAACGTGGAGTCTGTGCTCATGATCCCAATATGCCCTTATTAGGAGAAACCACTGAGGATTGCTGGAGCCGGCGCTAAACTCTGAGAGCGTTATCCTCTTAAACCACATGGAAATGTTAAATATGCTTTGAGATTCACGTTCCTCTTCACCTATTTCCACAACAGGACACCGGGTTTAGAAAGCCGAGAGACAATCAGCTGTGTTTGTTGTGTTTTCGTTATGTTGGAACGAACATAGTTTTTCCTGCTCTTCTTAAATGTGGCCCTGGATCACGTCACCAGTCTCGAGTCGCACGGGTGTATCCAACAATACATGTTATGGGTCAAAATTATAGATTTTTCTTTTATGCCAAAAATCATTAGGATATTAAGTAAAGATCATGTCCCATGAAGATATTTTGTGAATTTCCTACCGTAAATATATAAAACATTTATATTTGTGAGTGAATGAAGCACAATCGAGAACATAAATGCACAACTTTAAAGACGATTTTGACTATGTTTTGATTTTTTTGCCCCCTCAGATTCCAGATATACAAAAATTCTCCTATCCTAACAAACCAGACATCAATGGAAATCTTATTTATTCAGCTTTCAGATTATGTATAAATCTCAATTTCAAAAAATTAATCTTTATGACTGGATTTGTGGTCCAGGGTCTCATATTGGAATCAATTGACAGACAATATCGTGTGGAAAAAGGTTTGGCTTGTACCTCAATATGTAATTACAAACAAAGTTAAGGAGGTTATCATTCAGAATTATACACAGAATTTACATTGAAGTTACATTGATTTTAATGGCACTTTTTGCGACAGTTGCCCTGAAAATGTGGTTCATTTATTCTGGCACTGATGTTTACATCTCAATTTCAAAAAATTACCCCATGTGACTGGCTTTGTGGTCCAGGGTCACATATCTCCTGAACACCGTTCGCTTTAGACGCAGGGATTGCCAGGTGTTTTATAGCCCTCAGGTGTTCCTGAGATGGGAGATTTACATAGGTGTGTTTTTACAGAGGGCACGGCACGTCTGGGCACATGCTTACTGTAAAATAGGAAGAGCTACCTGAAAAGGCAAGAGCTTTGCTATTTATTCAACCACTTGCAACACGTGTTGTCAATCTTAACAGCTTGTCTGGCTGTTTTTGTGTTTTGATCCGCCCTTATCAACTGGAAACTTTTGAGCTTTGCATCATGTTGCCGTTCTTTTTTTATTTTTTATAATAATAAAAGTTAATGGGTTAAGCTCCAAAATGACTAGATGCCGACCATAAAAGAAGTCCGTATGACTCGTGTACTAGATTTCAAGTCTCTGAAAGGTACGCAATAGATTTGTGTGAGGAACGGACAGAAGTGTAAAGTAATAGTTCCATCCAGATTGAAAGCTGGCATTATATACTACGCTATGGAAGCTTGTTTCCACCACAGAATAAAACATTTTAAAAGATAATTGCGACTTTTTATCTCACATTTGCGACTTTACATCTCGCAATTCTGACTTTATTTCACAGAAATGCGTGTTATAAAGTCAGAATTGTGAGATATTAACTCACAATTGCAAGAATTAAACTTTTAGAAATAAACTATTCTTTTTCTCACAATTCTGACTTTATAACTCGTAATTGCGTGTTATAAAGTCAGAATTGCGAGATATAAACACGCAATTCTGAGGAAAAAAAGTCATAATTGCATGAAATAAAGTCGCAATTGCCACCATCCTAAAAATTAAATCCATTTTAAAAGTTTCTGGCATAATGACCCAATTTATACTGTGAAAAACTATTATAAATGGTCATTATTTTTATATTATTTTTCAATTTTATTTTTTACTTTAATAATTTAAGATTATTTTATTTTATTACACGTATTAAAAGGCATTATAAGCGGATGCATTAACTACAGTGGTATAATGACCCAATTTATACTGTGAAAAATTATTATAAATGGTTATTATTTTGAAAAAGTTTTATTTTAATATTATTTTCAATGTTAATTTTACTTAAATCATTTTTCTAAGATTATTATATTTGATTACACGTATTAAAAGGCATGATGAGCGGATGCATTAACTACAGTGGTATAATGACCAAATTTCTACTGTAAAAAATTATTATTATTGGTTATTATTTTGAAAAAGTTTAATTTTTATATTATTTTTCAATGCTAATTTTACTTTAATAATTTAAGATTTTTTTAATTTGATTACACGTATTAAAAGGCATTATAAGCGGATGCATTAACTACAGTGGTATAATGACCCAATTTATACTGTGAAAAATTATTATAAATGGTTATTATTTTGAAAGTTTTATTTTTATATTATTTTTCAATGTTAATTTTACTTAAATCATTTTTTTTAAGATTATTATATTTGATTACACGTATTAAAAGGCATGATGAGCGGATGCATTAACTGTAGCTCGGTTCACAGGACCCGTGACTATATTTGAATGTGTGTGCCTGCTCTCTTCCCCCGGGCCCCGTGTGTTTGAGGACCTCGACGGGCCCCTTCATCACAGGCCCTGGGACCACATTCCCCCCCGATGACAGTCCTGCTTCAGGCTGTTTGCTCTTCCTGTTTTTCTTTTTTCCCTCCATGCATTGCCTCATATGTTCCTCTCTTATCTAAAGACGACTTAAAGACTCCCACCCTCAAGCGGGTCCAAAGACCTAAACAAACTGCTGTCGAACTTTGGCACGCACAGCTCAAATTATTGTTTTGCAGGACTTAATGCTACGGTTTGGGGTTAGTTCTTGAATGCCCTTCTGGATAAAATAATATTAAAAAATGGTAATCTGATACATCTAGGTTTTCCATCATGATTTGTGGCGGAACGAAGGGATAAAAATGTCCGGTTTTGTGTTTTTCGTGCCGAAGTGACGTGAAGTTCTTTGTTGTTGTGTCTTGCGTTCTTATTACCCAGAGTTTTCTTTTCTTCCCTGGTAGTGGAACAGAAACACTGCTGCAGTTTATAACCGTGACACACTGTAATTTCCATATTTGGCATTCCCTGGAGTTTACTGGCAGCTTTTAATAAAACTAGATCACTTAAAATGGCCATAAAAGGAGTCAGGAAAAGACGGCACCTGTTTTACATCTCGAGTCTGCAGAACGTCTGATGAAGGCGAAGGTTTCGAGATGGTCGAGTGTGAATCTCTACATCTCAGGGAAATCGTTCACCCTCACGTCCTTCCAAACCTGTTTGACCTGCTCCAGAATGGCAAGAAAGGACGACATGACGCATGCATAATATAGTAAATCATTTTTATACACACCGTTTTTTGACCTCATATGAACTGAGAGACTACATTGTTAAAGTTCACATTCTTTATAAAATCAAGTGACATTAGCATGTCATTTAAAATAAACAGATAGTCAAAAAAGGTGAATTTAAGATCAAGAGCTAATATTTACACTAGCATTCAAGAGTTTTTTACAGAAGTCTCTCACGCTCACAAAGGCTGCGTTTATGATTAAAAATACAGTAAAATAGTGAAATATGATTATAATGTAAATATCTGTTTTCTGTGTGAATATATATATATATATATATATATATATATATATATATATATATATATATATATATATATATATATATATATATATATATATATATATATATAGTAAAGTGTAATTTATTCCTGTGATCAAAGCTGAATGTTCAGCATCATTACTCCAGTCTTCAGTGTCACATGATCCTTCAGAAATCACTCTAATATGATGATTTGATGATCAAGAAACATTTATGATTATTATCAGTGTTCATATTTTTGTGGAAACTGGTACATTTTATTTTTCAGGCTTTTTTGATTAACAAAGTTGTTTATTTGAAGCAGAATCTGCCTTTACTGTCACTTTCGATGAATTTAAAGCGTCCTTGATGAGTAGAGCTGCTGTATTGTGGGACATGTAAATAAAGGCATGTTTCCAGTGACGTGTGTGGAACGGGTTAGACAGTGGCATCAGCAGGACAGGGGAGATTAAGACTGATATTTGTTGATATGAAGGATATATTACAGGACTCTGGTGTGACACTAGGGCTGTGCCGGCAAACTTGACAACCGCATCAAATATGTGAATATTATGACATGAGTGAAGCACAAAGCTTTGCTTACAAAATAAATAATAGGTTGGCAGCAATTAAATGTTGCATTGCAGCCATGGAAACAATTTGATTCATGGCCAATGAGAGAGGTACGTCACGAGCCCATAAATGTAGCCTAAGCTTTGTCGGCTTTGTATTAGGGATGGGCATTTTTCAAAAATATTGCATTCGAATATTCGTTTATTTAAATGATGTTAAACGAAAAAGACGTTATTTTTTTAAGTTTAGGATTTTTTAAAGTCACCATTTCTTAACAAGCTTACAATATATCTTAAGGTTTTCTTTTAGTTGCACGCCTAGATCACTTAAACCGAACGCACGCCCGTTGAACGAGGGGCCCGAACGCACGCCCGTTGAACGAGGGCCCGAACGCACGCCCGTTGAACGAGGGCCCGAACGCACGCCCGTTGAACGAGGGCCCGAACGCACGCCCGTTGAACGAGGGCCCGAACGCACGCCCGTTGAACGAGGGCCCGAACGCACGCCCGTTGACCGAGGGCCCGAACGCACGCCCGTTGAACGAGGGCCCGAACGCACGCCCGTTGAACGAGGGCCCGAACGCACGCCCGTTGAACGAGGGCCCGAACGCACGCCCGTTGACCGTGGGGCCCGAACGCACGCCCGTTGAACGAGGGCCCCGAACGCACGCCCGTTGAACGAGGGCCCCGAACGCACGCCCGTTGAACGAGGGCCCCGAACGCACGCCCGTTGAACGAGGGCCCCGAACGCACGCCCGTTGAACGAGGGCCGAACGCACGCCCGTTGAACGAGGGCCCCGAACGCACGCCCGTTGAACGAGGGGCCCGAACGCACGCCCGTTGAACGATGGCCCGAACGCACGCCCGTTGATCGAGGGCCCGAACGCACGCCCGTTGAACGATGGCCCGAACGCACGCCCGTTGATCGAGGGCCCGAACGCACGCCCGTTGATCGAGGGCCCGAACGCACGCCCGTTGAACGAGGGCCCGAACGCACGCCCGTTGAACGAGGGCCCGAACGCACGCCCGTTGAACGATGGCCCGAACGCACGCCCGTTGAACGAGGGGCCCGAACGCACGCCCGTTGATCGAGGGCCCGAACGCACGCCCGTTGAACGAGGGCCCCGAACGCACGCCCGTTGAACGAGGGGCCCGAACGCACGCCCGTTGATCGAGGGCCCGAACGCACGCCCGTTGAACGAGGGCCCCGAACGCACGCCCGTTGAACGAGGGCCCGAACGCACGCCCGTTGATCGAGGGCCCGAACGCACGCCCGTTGAACGAGGGCCCGAACGCACGCCCGTTGATCGAGGGCCCGAACGCACGCCCGTTGAACGAGGGCCCGAACGCACGCCCGTTGATCGAGGGCCCGAACGCACGCCCGTTGATCGAGGGCCCGAACGCACGCCCGTTGAACGAGGGCCCGAACGCACGCCCGTTGAACGAGGGCCCGAACGCACGCCCGTTGAACGAGGGCCCCGAACGCACGCCCGTTGAACGAGGGGCCCGAACGCACGCCCGTTGAACGATGGCCCGAACGCACGCCCGTTGATCGAGGGCCCGAACGCACGCCCGTTGAACGAGGGCCCGAACGCACGCCCGTTGAACGAGGGCCCCGAACGCACGCCCCGAACGCACGCCCGTTTAACGATGTCCATAAAGATGCACAAGGGTTAAACGGCAAACGAAAGCGTAACGAAACAGTTGATCAGCTCTGAAGCCCTTTACTGAACATTATAAAACGGATAGTTCCGGTCCTTGATTCTGATTGGTTGAGCCGTGTTCAAAGCCATTCTAAATGACTCCACACACACACACACACACACACACACACACACACCTGTGACCGCATTACATTAGTGTTACTACGCAACTGTCGTTTAGTGATGCTTTGTTGCTGCATCTCTTTGGAACTGCATTGCTTGGCGGAGGAATAAATGTGTTTTAACGCTATATTTTTTGTTGCTGGTGTTTATTTTATGAACAAAATAAATATTTAAATATTTTTATGGAGTAACCGTTTTATAAAAGCCGTGTTTTACAGTGGATTTAGAACAGCTGAGGGGGTTTTAGGTCTCCGCGTCGAGTCTTAACAACTGTTCTAAACCCACTGTAAATCACGACTTCAGGGGACATTACTTTAGTTTAGGAGTAAAAGCAGGAATAAAAGGATTGTCCAAGTTAATTGGTCCCCTGTTGTCGCACACAGCCGAGCACGCTCCCGCAGGGCACGGTGAACATGAACCTGTGCAGTGACGTGATGGACGCCGAGCCCCGGACGGGCCAGAAGAACGCGCTGGTCATCATCACGCCCGAGCAGGAGTTCTACATCAGAGGAGACAACCGGGAGATCATCAACGGGTGCGAATCAAAGTGAAATGAAACTGTAAAATGCTGATGAACTTCAGTGACTCTCAGAGAAGCCCTGGAAATGCATTCATGTTCTCATATAGTGAAACTGTAGAGGCTGAGAAACACAGTGTCTGTGTGTGTGTCTGTGTGTGTGTGTGTGTGTGTGTCTGTGTGTGTGTGTGTGTGTGAGAGAGAGAGAGTGTGTGGACACACAAAAAAATGTAATTTTATCCATTAAAAGCACCGAGTTTGGTACCCGACCCTACCGATGGGACGCGAGATCAGCGTAACCTCTAATGTCTTCCACCAGATGGACCGAACAGCTCGTGGTTTATCCCAGAACCAACAAGCAGAATCAGAAGAAGAAGCGCAAAGTGGAGCCGGCGACCTCACAGGTACGGTACGACTGCCGTTAGGTTTGCATATGAGATCTTTTGTTTTATTTTTCTCCAAAATTCTGTTTATTTTTGTCCTAAATGTTTTCCGTTTACATAAGAAATGGAAAGGATGTATAATCAATATAATTTATAAAACTTAAATAATTTAATAATTTGTTAGATTTTCAACAATAATTTCAAATGTAAAAAAAAATCTGAAATTCTGTTTTCGGTTTTCATTTTTTTCTTTTTTAGACTCCGTTTAATGGTTTAAAAAAGTATGTCTCATAAAACTTTTACAATTTAATAGTTTACCAAAAAATGGAACAAAAAAAGTTTCCTATATATTTATATTTATATATTTATATATTTATATATTTATTTTTTATTTTTATTTTTATTTTATTTTATTTTATTTTTTCGCCGAGTGAAACGCTTCAGGAACAAGAGCAAATGTGGGCGGGGCTTGATTGTGTCTGTGGGGAATTGATTGGCTGGTTGTGGTTTGCTATTGGCTGATCTCATGTGAGTGACAGGTTGCCCCGCCCTCGTCATCAGAGAAGAGAAGAGATGCTGTTATTCTGATTTAAGATTACCAGGAACATGAATTTAAAACAACAAAGATGTGCACTGATAAATCATTCTGCAATTTTCCATTAAAAATAAGAATAGTCTATTTTGATTTCATAGTGTCTTTAAAGGAACATGCAACTTTTTGGGACTTTATCTTATTCCCCGCATCCCCCAGAGTTAGATAAGTCCACACACACCCTTCTCATCTCCGTGCGTGCCGTAACTCTGTCTGATGCACCAACCGCTAGCCTAGCTTAGCACAAAGACTGGAGGTAAATGGCTCCAGCTAGCATACTGCTCCCAATAAGTGACAAAATAACGCCAACATTTTCCTATTTACATGTTGTGATGTGTATAGTCACAGCGTGTATGAATAACAAGGTCACATGAGACACAGCCGTCTTCTAACCGTACACACACTGGGAACTATATTCTCAGAAGGCGAAGCACTGCTACTTCTGCGGAGTGATTTACTCCAGCTCTGAGGAACTCTGCTCCTCACCACGGGGCTTCTCAGGCGCTGCGAGCAAATCACTCCGCAGAAGTAGCAGAGCTTCGCCTTCTGAACGAAGTGAAACGATGTGTGCTTTACAGTCAAACCAAAGTTTATTCAGACATCTTCAACATTTCTCACATTATCAGTTTATTCGCTATATTTTAGAAAAATGGTAATAAAATATGAGCAGAACTCAGTTGATATTTGACTGGTTTTGTCCGTCCTTCTGTTAGACTGTCTCACACATGAATTATGTTGAATATCTGTCAGCTGTTAAATTTAACTACACAATTAGATAATACCAGTTTAGCTCAACCAATCACCAAGCAATGCTTCATTTTGTTCAGTCTGTGTGTAAAAAGAGCATTAGCAATTAAAGACAAAACACACTTCAGCAAAACATGATCAGCTCAAAGGCTACGTTCACACTGCAGGGCTTAATGCTCAATTCCGATTTTTTGAAAAAATTCGATTTTTTTGCAAGGCCGTTCACATTTCCAATTAAATGCGACCTTTTGTGATCTCCTGTGTGAACGTGAAATGACCCAGAAGTGACCCGCATGCGCAGAAGAGTACTCAACGGTCAACGACGTCACTTGTTGTTTGCGGAAGTAGCTAAACTTGAACTAACTGTGATTCTCTCACACACACACACACACACACACACACACGAGCGCGCGCAGCGACCGTTACACAAGAGCCAGACAGCAGCCGCTGACCTATCTAATATCAGATTCAGCACAAATAAGTTAACATAACGTATATATAATGGCCGTGGGCTTTTTTTTAATTTTTTTTATTAACGGGCTCGTCGAGGTCGACCCGTTCGGCAGATTTACCTCAGCTCGACGAATATGCAGTCCGTTTTCAAACCGACGACTACAGAATTATGACGTTTTTCGCGTATTAATGACGTGCGGGTCGGATACATGCGACCTGGCCGTTCAGACTGAAGTCGCATTTCAAAAGATCGGATATGTATCGGATTTGGGACCACATACCCAAGTGGCCTGGGTCGCATTTGAAAAGATCGGATCTGTGTCGTTCAGACTGTCATGAAAAGATCAGATACAGGTCGCATAGGGGCAAAAAAATCGGAATTGGGTCGTTTCAGCCTGCAGTGTGAACGTAGCCAAAGTGTCTGAATCATTTTTGGTCCCAAATTGTTATAAATGTTACTGGTAGTCACTGTATGAAGAATCTTTTGGTATAATATGTCACAGTTTACTTTATTTTGCTCTCCTCACTTACAGAAATGAACTATAGTGTTCTGCACACACTAGTAAAAAATATCAAAAATGATATCTGGTGTCTGAATAATAGTTGGTGTGATTGCAGGAGCCAGGCCCAGCGAAGGTGGCGGTGACCGGCTCAGGGATCCCAGAAGCGGAGAAGACGCCCGACTCCAGTTCCATCATCTGGCAGGAGGAGCTGCAAAGCAGAGAAGCGGATGGTTCCCAGACATGGAGCGCCGGTGAAATACCAGCTCTCGGCTCACCACTGCCCTCTACAGGTGCGGGGGAATACACACACACATTTACCTGGCCAAATACCCACACTAGCACCATGAAGTCACTGGCTACGTTTACATGCAACCAAATAATCCATTATTAATCAGATCGGCGTCTCAATCGGCCTGAAAAGCCTTCACGTGAAACACCTTTATCGATCCGAATGAAATTTTGATCGGATTGAAAGGGTCGGTTTATTTATTTTATAATCCGATCGAGAGAACATGTAAACACTTGATCGGATTGAAAACCGAAACTGAAAGGACTGCGCATGTGCAATGACGTGGAAATAGCATAATGACGTAGAAATATCGTAATGACGTAGAAATAGTGTAGTGACGTAGAAATGGCGTAATGACGTAGAAATATCGTAATGACGTAGAAATAGTGTAGTGACGTAGAAATAGTGTAGTGACGTAGAAATAGTGTAATGACGTAGAAATAGTGTAGTGACGTAGAAATATCGTAATGACGTAGAAATAGTGTAGTGACGTAGAAATAGTGTAGTGACGTAGAAATGGCGTAATGACGTGGAAATGGCGTAATGACGTGGAAGTAGCGTAATGACGTAGAAATAGCATAATGACGTAGAAATATCGTAATGACGTAGAAATATCGTGACGTAGAAATAGATGGCGTAATGACGTAGAAATATCGTGACATAGAAATAAATAGCATACTGACGTAGAAATAGCGTAATGATGTAGAAATAGATAGCGTAATGACGTAGAAATATCGTGACGTAAAAATAGATGGCGTAATGATGACGTAGAAATATCGTGACGTAGAAATAAATAGCATAATGACATAGAAATAGCGTAATGATGTAGAAATATTGTGACGTAGAAATAGATAGCGTAATGACATTGAAATAGAGTAATGACATAGAAATGGCGTAATGTAGAAATAGCGCAATGACGTCGAAATAGTGTAGTGACGTAGAAATAGCGTAATGACGTAGAAATAGCGTAATGACGTAGAAATAGTGTAGTGACGTAGAAATAGCGTAATGACGTAGAAATAGTGTAGTGACGTAGAAATAGCGTAATGACATAGAAATGGCGTAATGACGTCGAAATAGCATAATGACGTAGAAATATCGTGACGTAGAAATAGATGGCGTAATGACGTAGAAATATCGTGATGTAGAAATAAATAGCATAATGACGTAGAAATAGCATAATGATGTAGAAATAGATCGCATAATGACGTAGAAATATCGTGACGTAGAAATAGATAGCGTAATGACGTAGAAATAGATGGCATAATGACGTAGAAATATCGTGACGTAGAAATAGATAGCGTAATGACGTAGAAATAGATGGCATAATGACGTAGAAATATCGTGACGTAGAAATAGATAGCGTAATGACATTGAAATAGAGTAATGACGTAGAAATGGCGTAATGACTTAGAAATAGTGCAATGACGTAGAAATAGCGCAATGACGTAGAAATGACGTAGAAATAGCGTAATGACGTAGAAATAGATGGCATAATGACGTTGAAATAGAGTAATGACGTTGAAATATCGTGACGTAGAAATAGCGTAATGACGTAAAAATGCCGTAATGATGTAGAAATAACGTAGTGACGTAGAAATAGCGTAATTACATAGAAATAGCGTAATTACATAGAAATAGCGTAATTACGTAGAAATAGCGTAATGACGTAGAAATAGTGAGGTAGAAATAGCGTAATGACCTATGATGCGCGGAACAAGTGAACGTTTTGTATAGACCTTATGTAGCCCTGCCCCTTTTCAGTGCTAGGCTCGTTGTCGTCTGTCTTCCGGCCTGTATTTTCACAGTGATCTTGCTTTAAACATAGACTTTAAACATTACAATCCTCTTGATAACTTTTGTTTACTTCACAATAAGTAAATCCACTTCACCAGCTAATTACTCCTGGACAGCGATGCCATAGATATATACAGAGCGACCGCAAAAACAGAAGTTCAAAGACAATATTGTAAAGATGCTGCGCGCTTGTTTCTCCGGAGCATAAGGTCTGTAGGTCATGAACTCCATGATTTCCCCATTGCTCTCTGCTATAGGTGAGGGGTCGATGTTGAGCCGGTGCTCGGATCAGAGCTCAGTGAACGGTGACGAAGTGGATCGGATCGGGCTCCACCCGCTGTCTCCCACGGGCAGCTCCTCGAGCCGGCTCAGCGCAGAGATGGGGGGTGTCCCAAGATGCCTTTCACCTGCTCCCAGCGACCCCTTCCCATCATGCAGCAGCCTGCTCTCCAACGGCTCACACATCAGCGGGTCCATGAGCTCGCTGGACTCGGACGCCAGCACCGAGAGCCACCCGAACGAAGCCCTCGCACGCTCACACCGAGCTCTGCCCTCCCGCAAGCCTGAGAAACGCAGTCGACTCCGCAGTCCGGAGAGACAGGAGTGTGTGTTCAGCTCGGAGAGACAGGAGTGTGTGTTCAGCTCGGAGAGAAGGTGAGCGCAGGCCATTCTCCACATCAATGCATCTGTAATAAGACGGGAATGCAAACAAGCTTCCTTCCTTTCATGCATTACACACAGTGCAATATTTAAGGTTTTAGGTGAACCTTCATCCTTCCCTCGGGTCATTTTGACCCGGAATGTTTTTGGTGTTGGAATTTATTTTTTTCAAATTGAGTGTTTATCAGAGGGGTACAAGACCCCAGGACTTTTGTCACACTTGACCCACGAATACACACACAAAATGGAATGGATCCGAGGAGTTTTATGGTTGAAATTTAAAAAAGTAACAAATCCTTCCCTCGCGGGTCAATCTGACCCCATTAGGAATGAATGGAGTGCGAGGAATGCTTCAGTTCACATAGAAAAACCTAAAAATGCTCAATTCAAACTAACAATGCTAAAACTTTGCCAATTATTTTTTTTTCTTCAAATGTCTACATGTGTATCTGAATGCACACTGAAGATAACTGACTTTAGGACCCAGCGGAACAGCTCATTTGCTCCATATAGAGCTATAAGCCCGTCTAGAGTCATGAAATATCATGTTATATATATTTTTTTTTTTCACAAGAGGTAAAGATATTAAAAGATATTTTGAGCTGAATTAAAAGGTTTAGTCATGAAATTGTGAGTTTTTTTGTTGAAAGAATGTGAGGAATGTGCATAAGTTACTATTTATTTATTATTTATTGATTAAATCTAGTAATTTAAAGGTAAAAAATAAATAAATAAATACATTTTTATAAAAATTCTTTTTTATTATTATATAAAAAAAAAGTATAATTTTAGGGCTTCGGGAGGGAAGGGTCTGGAGAGCTGCGGGATCAAACCACGTGCACATCAGGCCAAAAAGTGTTTAGCAACATGATTTTGAGATGGAATGATGGAGAGCATGATATCATTAATGTTGACGGTAAACACCTTCAGGAAACATTATTGCTGCTTTGGGGTTTTTTATACTGTCCTGAGGAACAATGTAAAATACTGAACAATTATTACTGTTTTTACTGTATTTTTAAACAAATAAATGCAGCACAAGAGACTTCTTTAAAAAAAAGCATTAAATCAACCACAAAATCATTATTATTATATTATTTTATTGTAAATTATTCAAATAAATTATATACAATTTATATTTAGTTTATTTAATATTTTAGTGTTTTTTGCTTTTGAACACACTCCTTTAAAAATAAAAATACATATTAAATGCCAAATTAAATTTACCATTTGAAAAATTACCGGTAACAGGACTATGAAATAAACAGGGCTTGAAGGTATCAAGTATTTAAAAAATATACAATAAAATAACGTGTTTTATATAATAAAAAATATAATTAAAAAAACATATCAGCATATGTAATAAATTCAAATTATAATAGGACAAATGAACAACTAAATCACTTAACATAAGTTATTAAAATTATTTTAGTTACAGTTAGTACAGGGATTTTTTTTTAAAACTCAAAAATACCGTCACCATCATTTAACCTTCCACATTATGTACGTAAGAAATTGTAATACTTTATCAAATATTTGATCAAATTCATCTGCTTTTCCTCTTATTAACTGTCAGTTTTTCCAAAGCAAGATGACAAGACATTGACAGAAGGAAGAGCTCTGAGTATTTTCCATGTTAAATGACACGTTTACAACTAAATAAACAGGGAAAATACTTTTTTTCTGTTTTTTTTTTTCTCCCATCAACCCTTTGAGGTCTCAGACAGCATCTCTGACGCACTTCTCATTCGAGCTGAAGAATTCATACAGACAGAACCAAACGCTCTCTTCTCTGGTTTAATTTGGGTTTATGGGAATTGTGCCACGTTTTACCCAGTAGCCAATGAGACTGTGAGCAGTCATGTGACAGAAATACCTCACTGACTGGCTTTCTTGTCTCCTTTTAAGGAGGGCTGACAATGTGGTGCAGATCCCAAATAAGGGCAAAATTTGAAAAAAGTCTTTAATATTTTCTGGCATCATTTTGTGAACTGAATTCATGTCTGTAGTTCGGGAAATGTTTGCATATGTGGGGTCATCAAAACCAGGAGACGCATTTAAACCCCTTCCCAAGGAATATAGCATTTTATATACATCATTATATACACTGCAATTAACTTTTTTTAAATAAGGAAATTACTACTTTTATTTAGCAATGACGCATTAAATTGATCAAAAGTGACAGTAAAGACATTTATAATGTTACAAAAGATTATATTTCAGATAAATGCTGATCTTTTTTAACTTTCTATTCATCAAAGAATCCTGAAAAATAAAATGCATCTCTGTTTCCACAAAAATATGAACTGTTTTCAACACTGATAATAAATGTTTCTTGAGCATCAAATCCTCATATTAGAGTGATTTCTGAAGGATCATGTGACACTGAAGACTGGAGTAATGATGCTGAACATTCAGCTTTGATCACAATATTATTATTATTTTTTTTTCAGTATTTATACTAATACCTCGCCAAAGGCCATCATGCGTGTGGCCGCATTAACATACACACATATACCCTCGAATACCCATATGAGCATTCAGACAACATGTGACATCAAGAAGTGAATTTAAATGCAGATCTAAGCTTGAAGCTTCTGGTGTCTGAGGTTGTGTGTGAAGATCTGCTGGTGTGTCTGCAGTGTGAGCGGGCGGGCGAATGTGATCGAGAAGCTGGAGGCGCTGGAGCTGGAGAACGCCGAGCGCATGGACGAGGAGTCGAGCGCTGGAGGCCGACAGGGACGCAGCGAAACCAGGCGCTTCACACGCGAGGTAATGCTCACCGACACTGCTCGTATTAGACGTGCTCATACGTGGACGACTCTGAATCAATTCACAAACGTCAAAAATCGAGTTTCTAACAACGTTATATTGCCGGAACGCAAAAGGCGGAACGGAAGCGCAGAAGCGCAGAAGCGCAGCGCTCGGCCCGTCTGTGGTCATAACAGAGACGCATGACACCGAACACAAACACTCCTGAGTGTGATCTCACAGCGGCTGTCATAGGACATCGACACATGCTGGCATGAATAATTAAGCGAGGCGTCTTCTCATAGGATATGGACACGCAGTCTCATGAATAATTATAGGCGCTGATGAGTCATCGATGTTCTGCAGGTGTAAGAAAAGCAGCAGATCCTGTGACGTTTACTCAATGAAACACTTCAACCCAGAAGATGGAAAAAGCACAGGAAGAGCTCAAAATTAATTTCAAATTTCATTTGAATATGAAAGTGGCGCACACTTAGGGTTTAAAGTTTAATAATCAAACACAAAATATGACCTAAT